>OY754906.1:4169965-4769965 GCA_963576535.1 Plemyria rubiginata
TTGAAGAGTATCTCTATTTTTGTAATAATATAGTGGTAAACTAATATTCTAAATTGTTTACTTAAAATTTAGAACTATTAAGGCTTGAATATCTATTAAATTTAGATTTATTGTATGTTGGAAAGATTTAAAGTCCTTGTGTCATGCTACATTTAACGTAGTATTTTATGATTGATGGAAAAGTCAAACTGGGTTTGAAACATATACAAAAGATACCACAGGCTGTTCGCGTAGGTACATAAGGGACAAATCAATACTGTCCCACATTCCATACATAAGGCCGCACACGGTCGCCCGTTACTATTTAATTTGCGGCCAGCTCGACTAAGGCGCAGTGCACACAGGAAACAAAACATGACACGGATTGGACGGAAATCATACGGACATGGTTGCCGTCGTAGTCTGTGTCTTCCCCGTCCGTATCCTGTCGCATCAGTATATTTTAGGGATACAATTGAGAGGAAAGACAGGCGAGTTAAGGCCTTGTCCGTTACTTTAATTCCTCGTTCATCATTATGCAACATGCCATTACAGTCTTCCCTGTATGTGTGTTGTCTGTTCAGTTCTGCTAATATGAAAAAGTCAACTAAAAACATTTTTGTGTATCATAACAGGCCTCACAGATTCGTCAGTCTTATATAGTACTAGCGACCCGCCCGCGCGCCCCTGCTTCGCACGGGTGCACATATCATGCATGTATTATACATATAAACCTTCCTCTTGAATCACTCTGTCTATTAAAAAAACCGCATCAAAATCCGTTGCGTAGTTTTAAAGATTTAAGCATACATAGGGACATGGGGACATAGGGATATAGGGACAGAGAAAGCGACTTTGTTTTATACTATGTAGTGATAGTGATTCCAAATAATTTTAGACAAAAAAATGAGGCTAGATTGTTCAATGTCAAATATTTACATTTACTACTTTCCGGATAACTGCATAAAGTAACACATTAAGCTTTGGACGGTGGTTTAGATAATTAATTAACTGTAGAGCAAATGACAAGCGTTCGTCCTTGTCCTCCCTCATGCAGTCGTTTCTAAGTGCATTGCGCCAATGACATAAAAAGTAATATTCAGTGGACTTAAGGAAAAACGTCTGTGACTATTCCTTGTCCGTTGTCCGCCTTCAGACACGTCGGTGTGCATTGCGCCTAAGATAAGCCTGATGAGTCGGAGACAGCGGCCGGAAGCCTCCCTCTGGCGCCCTCGGACTAGCCCCATTCAGCTGTGACGTGTGAGATATTAAAATATTAGGCGGCTTTGTCTGTGTAAAATTGAATTCGCTTGGAAGCCAAGATACCTATATGTTTGTTTCATGCTGTCGTTGGTAAATGCGAAATACATTTCCCGTAAAGATAGAGGAATAAATCATAAGTTTCAGGAACATTTTCTAGTTGGCAACTTTTCATCTACAAAGGTTCCACTCACAAGATTGTATTTATTAGTCTTGTAAGACATTTCAGTCAGATTACCTATACGTATGCGTAGCATCCTAATAATATTATAAACGTGAAGGTTTGTAAGTATGGATGGATGGATGGATCGATGTTTGTTACTCTTTCACGCCGAAACGTCTGAACTGATCTAGATGAAACTTGGCAGAGAGATACATCATAGTCTGGAATAACACATAGGGTACTTTTTATCCCGTGGAAATACCGGGATTGAAATCTGCGCGGGTGAAACTGCGGGGTGCAACTAGTATAGTCATAAAATACATAAGCACCTAGGAAATCAATCGTACACCTATTACGTACCTCTACATACTCCTAGCATCTTAGGGTAGGGTGGTAAGGTGCACCCCTTTCAGTACGTTACAAGGAGACTAAGTTCCACAGAGTAAAAACCAGAATGGAAGCGCTCTATATTTACAAGAAAATGATTGGCCGCATTTTTAACTCTTTTCATACAAAGTTATCTTGAAAAGCACCTTCCTACGTGTACGTATAATAGGTTTAATTTTTTACAGATTTTTTTTTAAGCCTGGCAATTCAAGAAGATAAAGTTGTCATTTAAAATAACCCCTAATGGTACAGGGGCATTATTCTCTATGACAAATAATATGAGATTTCTTGCCCCGAACCGTGTAAAGTCACAACGTGATCTTGGACATAGGATTCTATAAGGCATAGGAGATACTTTTGCCCTGACCGTGTGACGTCACAACGTGATCTCAACGCAAAAGCGATTGGATTGGTCATAGTGAAAAACGCCCCAGTGCAATATCTCACAACTATAGAACGCAATAAGCATTTTAATAATTTCTGATATGAATGCTAGGGGCTTTAGATCTGAGTTCTTAGTTATATCCTTCTGCGGTCTTGTTTGTGTCCACTCGGACGTCCAAGGCATCCATATTGGCCTTTGATTATGACGCACCGCCTCTCAGTTCCGTCTTGTGATGCATGTTCTCCGTACAGAGTATTAGAGGTATTCATGTAATGGACTCGATATTATATTTGCGATACCTACCTGTAATTCTCTATTTCTGATATGGTATATGATAATCATTGGCAACTTAATCGCTGTTATGGATATTGATTAGAAAGTAATGTTAAAATACAACCCTATATTTATGTAAAAAAATATACCTGCACGTATCTTCTAATATAGATTTTTTCAATTAATGAATGTAGCGATTTTCTCTAAATAATTATCAGCGCAGCGCACCACAAATAAAAATTATTAATCGAAAATTACTACGATGACTTTTCCGCCAACAATAACAGTCGGCCATATTGGCACAGTGTTGCCATGCGGGATAATTATTAATTTGCCGAGTGGCACCGCAGTCGCGCCTCTCGCAACTGTCATTAGTGACACCTCCCGCCAATTAGAACGCTCACAGATTTTGATGAGCACTTTTTTATTTAGCACAAGCGTTACTCCGGCAATTATTGGATGACTCGCGAAGCATGATGCTTGTAGTGACGTCTAGACTAGTGTCGCTTGTATCGAAGTGGAGGAGGATTTTATTTGCTTTTTGTTAGGTGTTGATAGTTTTGATGATGTTTTGTCAATTAATACCGTTCAGAGGGCCGTGTTAATTAGAGTCGTATTATTTTTATTCAGAGTTGTTTTATTTAGATTTCTACTTAGCTGAATAAACACATTGGTGACAAATGTAAACTGAAATAGGTAGGAATTTTTATCTTAATCCTATATATTTCTTAAGTACTTTTTTGCGTATTTCTATTTTCATATAAATTACCCTTTTGATGACCTTGACCCAATGCACCCAGACATGTAATAAATAAATAATAAATAAATAAATAAATAAATAACGCTGGACAATCCACACAGCACTATCTAGCCCCAAAGTAAGCTATTCAAAGCTTGTGTTATGGGTACTAGATAACTGATATATTTAATACATTATATACTTACATAGATAGATATTTTTTTATTATACATAGAAAACACCCAGACCATCGGAACAAATTTCTGCAGATCGTACACAAATTTGTTCCAAGGCGGGAATCGAACCCGCAACCTCTTGCGTCGCAGGCAGGCTCTCGCCCGCTGCGCCACAGAGGTCGTCATAATAAGCACAAAATGTCAAAAGTTCCTACAATCTGTGGTTTAAGCTGTGCATTGTGACAAATAGTAACATAACACCGATAAATTTAAATAAAATGACTGTTTTCTATAGAAACCTTAAGCTAGTCAACTAAACTATTATCGAAAGTGATGAAGGTGAAGGTGATTTAGGTTGAATTTAATTATAATTGTTTTTAAATTTCCAAATTAAATGTATGTATGTGTATGTGTAATGTTAAAAATAAAAACCTTGATTGTATTAATAATGTCTTGTATTTTGTTTTGTTTTATCTTAAATTTTATTTTAATGATTAAATGATAGTGACTTATTATGTCCATTATCATTGAAATTACGCTAGCGCTACCGTATTTGTATTAATTATGTAAGCGTAGGAGTGATCAACCATGTAAAATGTAAATAAAAAATCGTGCCATTGTAACGAGGGAAATTCAGTAACCCAACAACATTGTTTACAGGTAATTCACGTTAACCCACACAGTGAAGATAATACTGAAGATGCGTCGAGGGATTCCGCATTTAACGCCACCGAGTCAAACCGGGATTCATTAAATTGAACTGGTGCACTAGTGTGGGAAGCGGGAACCTAGATTCATTCATACGGATACGGAAATAAGTTGACTGAGCTAAGTTTATGCAGCGACTTATGGTTTTTACAAGGTTAACCCCCGGTTTCTGAAAGCTATTCTATAATTGCTAGCGTCACTAGAAATACTCGTAAAATCTGTCAAGAATATGAATTTTCATATAAGTTTAGACTAGTTTTCATACCCATTTCTTTAGTAGGTACGGTTGAGAAAAGTCTGAATGAAAGTCTGCTGTTGTTTTGTTGGTATTCTAACATCGCTGTCCGATAAGCTTGCGTCCTGTCACGTGTGAATAATTAAATAATACTAACTACTGCAAAATGTAGATTACCTAACTAATGTGCCAAATTTACATTTACATTTGAGAGGTTTGTCCAAACATTACTGTTTGGACAAACCTCTGAGGATGTCTAAGGGGGGTACTTAGACATCCTCAAAGAATCTGGAGTTAGTATCTACCGTTTCTAGGGTCAAAGTCGTGAAGCTGTTAGTTCGTTAGTTAGTGTTAGTTGTTTACAATTTTTAGATTTCCATAAAACGGATACGGAAATTCATCCAATCTCTATTTGAAAATGGCGTCGACTTCAGTCAGCCCGAAACAGTTTCACGCTCCGACAGTTTTGTAGTCTGTCCGAGTGAACCTAACCTATCTGGTTTCTAGTTTGATGTAGATTTTATAATAAAATGGTTAGTCGCAGGTTCACTTAAAGCTTTAGGATGTTTAAAAGTAATCCTTGTCCTTGTGCTTCTTAATAAATAAATAACTATTGACTTTGAGTTGTCACAGACTATATTATCAAACTGTATTGTCAAATGAGTCGATGAAGTATGTATGATGATTTATTTTAATAAAAATATAAGTTGGTATCTAAGTTAAATAAAATGTATGTACCTAATCCATTCAGTAAATTATTAAAATTCTGAAGAATGTATTTTATTGCATAACCCTGTAATCATTTATTTATATTTCCTATTAAAATAATAATAATAGTGGGTTCGATTCCCGATGGATTTAAATATGGTTTTCTTGAATAAACTGAGCCGAGTTTACTAATATTTTTTGTAAAAAGTAACTAAGCCTAAACATACAATCTAAAGATGAGCACTAAAATATTCAAAAGATGTATAGGTTAACATGGTAAGTATAGGAAACCTACGTAGAATAACTGCTGATAGGCTAAGTACCTATATAGTAAATTGAGTAAACAAGAGGCTTAGGTAATAGTAAATTTAGTATTAACACAATTCACTCAATTCAATCATCAAGCCTATATGGACCTATGGAATTCAACTATGGGGCTCCGCCAGCCATAGCATAGAGATACTGGAAAGATTTCAAAACAAAACAATAAGAGACATGTTCAAAATTCCTCATTACATAAGTAACAAGTATCAAGTATACAGATATCAAGCTTAAAACAGTAAAACAAGAAACAGAATCCTACAGCATTAACTACCAACTAAGACTAAACAAACACCGTAACGAACTAGCGGCCCAACTGCAGGGAACAGGCAGCCTTCAATTCACAAGACTTAAACGACACGGCCTACAAAATTTTGCGAACAGATTCGCAGACAAAGAATGAGAGATAACTCACTGGACGAATCTCTCCTCACATGAGAACTGAAACAGATGGACAAATCGGACAGCATATTAGATTATTGTTTCTGAAAACAGATTGCCAAGAAGCAGGATAGAAAAAAAAACACAATTCACTACTACTGGAAATGGCACTAATAATGACAGTACTGAAGTTATCTGCAAAACTTATTTAAGATAACAATTTGGGGCAGTTGCAAACATTCCAAACTAAGAAGCCAAGGACAAAAGATAGCTCATTCATTATAATATAAAAACCTATATACGAATTCATAACATACATACATGTACCATGCAGTTATATAAAAATATGCAATTGTAGTTAAACATAATTCTGAGTAACTTTGAATTGAAATACTTACTTACAAATATTAATTTAGTGTTTTTGAAACTTTCGCGATTATAACACATAGGTACCTAATTCTGCCCGCGACCACGGCTATTGCAACATGGCCGAAACGTCGGGAAATTATTAAAGGTAAAACGCGCTATATACCCGTGAAATATTTCAAATTAATTATAATATTAAATATTGAATAAATTTGCCAAAAGTTAAACTATTATTGTAATAATCAATCCAGTTTATTTACCTATTTGCAATAATTATCCACTTGAAGACATAATTGTTTGCTCAGAACCTCGGATAAAATACCAATTTGGAAACAAAGATGCGGGAGGTAAGTAAATTTGGTATGGAATCTTGGTATCAAAACCTATAAAACATGAAATTTATACAGTTGATTGGAATTAACAATGAAGAAAAGTTAGCCCGTGATAGGTACTATGCAGATAAACACTCCATTGAATGGCGCGTTGCGATCATTCGTACAATAACCCATACAGAACGCTGTAATGTTGTACGAGGCTCTTTCAGAAGTAGGTGCTCGTATTTGTGCTAGGTACTAGCATTGTCACCGGGGCCTTGAACTTACTGTTACAGCTGAGCAAAGAAAGGAAAATGTTTATACCTACCTATTTTGAAGCTTGCGAGGTGAAGGAACATTTGACTTTTTCATCTTTCTATAGTCATTCGTTCGTGCCATGTGTTAGGTACTGTGAAGTTCTAAGAAAATTGTCTAGTAAAAACGACAGCTTTTTTTATACACTAAATAAGTTTCTATTAAGCATTAAGATAAAAAAATTAAAAATGAGGTGATAATGGTAAAACCGCTTGAAAATCAAAAGTTAGGCATAGTGTACTGTATGCTAGCGTTGTTTATATGACAAACAAGGGCCGAGAAGGCAGTTACCGACGGCAAACAAAATTGAGATTTGCATTTGACGGCGGCGGCAGCGGCGGCGACCGGGAAGCTGCGGGGAGTACGCTCGGGTCGCTCCGCTCGCCGCGCGATTAAAAATGCAGGCGACGGCGGCGGGTAGGAGCGCGCGGGCGGGGCGGGGCCTCCCGCCTCGCGGCGATTGGTGGCGGCGCGCGGCAGGCGGGGCCGGGTGCGCGCGCGGGGCGCCTCGCCTCATCTCCGCCGCCCGGCGATCGAGAATCGAGCCTCCTCACAACGCACGTAGCCTCCGCGCCGTACGGTACCGCGACTGTACACCGCTACGACGCGCTCGCCGCGAGTTCATGTGACCGATCGACAGTTCTCTCGTTGTGTCCGGTGAACGAAGGATCAGCAAGCTGTACGCGCCGCAGGAAGACGACATGCTGACGATGGAGACGGACCTCAAGGGCGGCAGCCTGCACGGCAACGTGCCGCCGCACCACGCGCTGCAGCACGGCTACGGCTCGCTGGGCGCGCTCGGCGGCATGATGTCGCTGCCGCAGCAGCAGCCGCTCGCGCAGCACCAGGCGCTGCAGCACCACCACCAGATGCCGCAGCACCACGCGCAGCCGCCGCAGCAGCACCACCAGCCGCCGAACAACAACAACAACAACACCACCAAACAGTCCAACGCGGACCGCGTCAAGCGGCCCATGAACGCGTTCATGGTGTGGTCGCGCGGACAGCGCAGGAAGATGGCATCCGATAACCCCAAAATGCACAATTCCGAAATATCTAAGCGGCTCGGTGCACAGTGGAAAGACCTCTCGGAATCCGAGAAGAGACCGTTCATCGACGAAGCGAAGAGACTTCGCGCGGTGCACATGAAGGAACACCCGGATTACAAGTACAGGCCGAGGAGGAAGACGAAGACCCTCGCCAAGAAACAAGAGAAGTACCCCCTCGGCGGCGGCGCGCTGCTGGGAGCAGGCGAGGGCCAGCGCTCCTCGGCGCCCTCGCAGCAGCCAAGGGACGTCTACCAGATGACGCCGAACGGATACATGCCCAACGGATACATGATGCACGACCCCAGCGCGTACCAGCAGCAAGCGTACGGGTACCCGCGCTACGACGTGTCGCAGATGCAGCAGGGCGGGTACGGCGGCGGTTACTACGGCGGCGGCGGCGGGCAGGGCTCGCCGTACCTGCCGCAGCCGCCGTCGCCGGTCGCGTACGGCATCGGGCCCGGCTCGCCCGGCGGGTACGCGCTGCCGGCGTCGTGCGCCTCGCACTCGCCCAGCGGCAGCTCCGCCAAGTCGGAGCCGGTGTCCCCCGGTCCGCCCGGCATGAAGCGCGAGTTCGCGCCGCACGAGCCGCCGCTGCAGATGAAGCGCGAGTACATCCACGGGCACCCGCACGACCAGCTGCCGGGCATGAAGCGCGAGTACGGCCAGCAGGACCTAAGCCACATCATCAACATGTACCACGTGCCCGACGAGCAGCGGTACGCGGCCGCCAACGAGCGCGCCATGCCGCTCATCTGAGAATCACCGTTCGCGTGCGAGATCGACATCCCGCCTCTCTGAGACGGACGACTCGCCGCGGCCTCTGATGCCTCCAGTGACTTTGTTGCGAACCCGTTCGCGTTAGGACAGTGGTGATCGTTATCTCCCGGCCGTACATACTGCTAGGTATGTCCTTTGTTTGTTTTGTAATGTACGGATGCCGTTAGTGTTGAGGAGTGTTAACTTAGCGAGCTGGCGGCCGTCCGCGTCGCCGGCGGCCGCCGCTCCGATTAATGTTGTTGATAATTACTTGTATTATATTATGAATTATTGTATTTTTCCATGGTTTAAGTTAAATAATTTAAGATGTGCCGTGCGGATGGACGCCAGGTTATGTGATGTTGCGTGAAAGACGATGTAGTGATCGGTAATTTGAATACCAAAAAATTTGAACAATTTGTAAATATAGTGATAAAGATAGAGTTAAAGTTGGAGTTAGTGGATAAAACATAGATAGATAGCGATGTCGTGCCACGACGCCACTCGAACGCGCGCCGTGCGATGTACAAAATAATTGTTATTATGGAAACGAAAGTTATAAATTCTTGAAAGACTAAAATATTGTAATACGAAAATGTACAGTGAGTGTTATTTAGTCAGTGGACACAAAAGTATATTGAAGAAAGAGATGAAGTTATCAATAAACGACACATTATGAAATTGTACGTGATGTTTTGTTCTACATTCCCAATGTTAAGAGGGAAACCCCTGAAACCGTTTAAGTATCCGAAAAAGTTAGATTAGGCACCAAATTTATTATATAAAAAATAATACTACACACTTCTAGACGCATTAAGATTTTTTTCATCTATACCCGCACGATAAATCATACGAAAATTATTGATTTGAACATAGCAGTTAATTCGAAATAGTGTTATAATACCTAGTTATAGTTTCCTTTAGGTTGTAATGTTCATTTTGGTTTATTTTCTATACAAAAGACTTCAACGCGCTTCACGGCGTCGTAAAATTTAATTCCGTTAGAAAATCTTGATGTTACTTCTTTTAGATGTACAGAAATGTTAATACACTTCATAATTTTTATTAAAAAATACATATCTTATACCTAAGATTAGCAAACGTAAATAATATGAATTCTATTAATTTTGTATGCCCTTTTACGGTAGAATTACATAAAATCAACACAAAAATATTTAATACTAGTTGCGTCCCGCGATTTTACCCGCGCAGATTTAAATCCCGGTATTCCCACGAGATAATAAATATAAAATATAAATTCCAGACTATAATGTATCTCTGTGCCAAGTTTCATTCAGATCCGTTCAGCCGTTTCGGCGTGAAAGAGTAACAAACATCCATCCATCCATACTTAGAAACTTTCACGTTTATAATATTAGTAGGATTATTACTCTAACTTGTAGTTCTGCAAAAAATTGGTAGGTACCTTGACTTTGAAACGTGTAAGAGTAATAGTAACCAATAGTAACCGTCATACCAAAAGCATTTTTTTGCAGTTACAGAATAAAAACAAGGTTTTCTTAATTGAAAAAAAAAACGTAAGTTGGCTCTTATTATTTATTTTGATTTAGCTAAGGAATTTATAATAATTAATTATTTTGCTAAAAACTCTAAAGTACCTATATAAAAACCTGAGTCATCATCTTTTTAAGTTGTAATTACAGGCACATGAGGCTCAACATCTGTATGCCTCAAGTTTGATGGACGCAGGGCAGTGCATCGTAGGGCACGTTCCTATTGTGCGTGACCTACGGGGCAATGTTTTGTTTATATGTGATGGTTACCACTTAACATCAGGTGGGCCATCTGCTTGTTCCATCAGCTAGTTGTATAAAAAAAAGTTGTAAGAAGCGCGTTCTTGTATTTTTTTTTTATCTTTTAACCTTTTTAGTTAACATAAACTGTAATATTTTCTACACGTCTTTAAAAGTGGCACTGCCAAATTATCAAAATATATTTGATCTTGAAGATTCAAATGTAAGTTGATAAATCCCATAATTTTCGTGGTGAATTTTATTAGTTTCTTTTTCTTAAAAAATATATATTTTTTTATTTTATATCAACGGAAATATGTAAAGCAATCTAGTTTTCCATCACAAGTAAAATGTAAAATGAAATAAATAAATATATTGGTGGGCATTCTACACAGCACTGTCTTGACTCAAACTAAAAAACGCATGTACCTACAATGGGAACCAGACACCAAATAGATTTTCATTATTTTGTAAATTCATAGTTTAGATTTACCAAATTATATTTATATCCATATAAATCAAAATCACTGAAGCTTCTTCATCTGGCCTAAAAGAACATGCATGATAAAATTCTTGTGAAAAGTTCAGTAATTTCAACGTACCTAGTCACTCTACACTACTCTCACTAAGTCACTCTTAATCTACACCGCTCTCACTAAGTCACTCTTACTCTCACTCCAATCTTACTAAGTCACTCTTATCTTTATAAGTATTTGTAGGTAACTCCGTACGTTCATTTATCTACAACTAGGTGCTAAGTCAAGCTCCCAGAAAACTCGCATTTCAATCAATTACTGTCAACACGTAGGGGTGAAGGATTTAATCAAATCCCTTCGTGAACTTGATTAGAATTCGGCCACTTTTTCTCCCTTGGGATCGCCTTAATCCGAAATACGCCCCGATGTTTAAACGGCGTTGGTTTTAAACTATTTTCACTTATTGCTTTGGGGCCGTGATGTATGAAGTGGAAGGATTTGCTGGTAGATTAGGGTGTTGAAAACTAAGGCACATGATTCAATACTTCTGCTGATATTCTGACTCTTAAGTTACTGGTATTTTATCATATTGTTACATTTGAAACCGCCTACTAATGCCGCTACTAGTCGCGCTATTTTCTATTGACTTTTGAATTTTAAATTCAAATGAACGGTTATATTTGCTATCACTACATGAAAAATGCATACCTATGATGAATTGTGTTAAAGATTATATGGGTAGGAAAGGAGTGACTGTGGAAAGAAAATACCTGTTGTTGTACCCACAAGCTAGGTTAGTGACTTAGATGTGTCATCCATACATACGAATACTCAGTAGCAATGGTATCATTCATTCAAATGTACCCCGGAGGATTCTAATATTATAAAACATCTGTCAAAATCGCCATATCGCAATTATTTAAATCTAGACAGGCTGAGTAATACTCTTGCTACTGCCTATCTATGACAAAATGATTTATAATCTAAGATTACAATTATAACATACTGTTAGTAGTCTAGATACTAGTAACTATTAGTTAGTTAGTCAGCGCGGCTTGGCAAGGTAGGCTACCTAGGTACCAACTTTGCTAAGCAGCAAAAGCTGAGTCAGGGCCTTTTTGGCATACAGTACGTAGGCACTACTATGAACGGGACGGGACTGGCCACATACTTTTATATGCTTTATACCTATTGTAGTTTCCTGTCCGTTCTGTATTTCTTCTTTTCTTTTTTTTTCTGTATGTACTTATGTGTGTCAAATAAATGTATTTTCTTTTCTTTCTTTAGTTGCGCCCCGCGGTTTCACCCGCGCAGATTTAAATCCCGGTATCCCCACGGCATAAAAATTTGCCTATGTGCTATTCCAGACTATATATAATCTATGTCACTGCCAAGTTTCATCCAGATCCGTTCAGCCCTTCCGGCGTGAAAGAGAATATAATAAACAAACATCCATCCATCCAAACTTACAAACTTTCGCGTTTATAATATTAATTAGAGGAAGATTTGCCATGTAAAGTGCTGTAATTTCTGTATTACCAATAATTAAAGGCCTATAACTAAATTCACCGTGCAAAGTAAACTAGTTCCGAGACTTTATATTCAAAATTCCACCCAAAATAAGAATAATATGAATAAAATATGAATTCCGGATGTAGAAGCGGTCTCTCGTTTCGCACCCCACCGTTACGCGGTGTGCGCCCGCGGTCGCGACCCGGGAGTCGAACCCGGGACCTGGGGTGGGCAATCACTGTTCCCACGACCGACTTCATTGTTTTCTCTCACGGTTCGCGACATGTCATTGCGATGATTGCCGAGTTACCGACTTTCTAATAACAAGATTCAGGCGTAACTTGAAGATTGTTAAAAATAAACCTGTTCTAACATTCCTCAAATGAGGAGCTACCCTTTGAAACCAAATTAACTACGGAAAACATTAAAATTTGGGTCAAACCTACGAACAAAATAATGGACAAACACAATTTTGTTGAAAAAGTTGTAAAACCTTTTGTTATTTGTTTGTTTGGTTTTTTTTTGCATAATGATGCAAAAAAAAACCAAACAAAACAATATATTATTTTTAACACAAAACATTGGATGCATAATGTCCAGCAGTTAAGTTCTATAGGCTGATGATGATGATAAAATTGATGATCCTAGTTACTAGTAGTATTTAATGTAGTAGTACTACTATTTAATTCAAAGTTTTATGCTAGGACATAGTATAAAACTTTGAATTAAATAAATATATAAAAAAATGAATTATATTTATTTTTAACACAAAACATGGGGCTCACAAAAATTGGAAAAATTGAAAATGCAAGTCATACTATCTACTACTCGTACAAAATGTACTTAATTATTTTAATTGCATTTAAAAATATACATTTCAATTGCTTTTCAACTTCTCAACAGCAACAGCATGGCGAGGTAATAAAATATGGGACAAAAATTAACGACTAATTTCTTCATAATTATCCGTATTCAATATCGAATAATTGCAAAACGGCTGCACATCGCATCTGTCAGTACCGGGTGCCAGTTCCATTTCTTACCGACTTCCGCCAACACATTGGGTCGAACAGGCCCCTTTTTTCTACCGTGTCGCAATTCTGCCTCCCAGGCGGCACTCCGCTTGGTTGTAAACATCGGAACAAACACGAAATCTACACTAAAGTTGTCACGTAATTCGTTCGTCAAACATTTCGTTTATTTGTTCTCGAGATTGACACCGACCCGCCCCCTGTCGGTCCCTTTGTTTTTATGTGTCTCGTTGTCAATATTTGGTCTCATTTGTCATTCGCGGTCTTGAAGACTATTCGTTTGACGATGTGGGAGTCAATCGGTATTTATTCGAACATTCGTATAGATGTGAATAGATGTATGCGCATTAATGACACATGTGACCCAGTCACTTATAGTAAATGTGAACTCTGTTTTTTGAATTTTAATGAGTTGTGGCAAATCTTCTGACATTTACTTAGGCACACTTATTTTTTTCCTTATTTTTTTTCTAGACTAGAATATTTTTAAATTCTGAGGATCATTTTAATAAGTATCGCCTTTTTTGCCTAAAATATTCAAAAATATTTTGGTACAAACTTGTAAAAAAGGCTTCTTTTAAAACCAAAAACTTGAAATAAACCACAAAAGGTTCTCTAAGGTAAAAAAAAAAACATTTTTAGGTCCGTATCCCACATTTTATAATCATACCAACTTTGGCGTGGCACTGCTTTGGTCGTGGTCAGGTACTAGGAAAAATTCAGCTATACTTATACAGCGTTGAACATGACCTTCTAAGAACTGCCCCGTAACGGTATTATTCGCCTACAGGTAGGCAAGTACGACTGGGTACCTACTATTCCAGCCATACCTCTGTCGAGCATGTCTCGGGCCCTATTCTAAAACAATGCAAGCTAAATCGAAATTCTTAGATTTTTTGAGACCGTGTCAGAGAATTTACTCGTGTTATCTCTAACACGAGTAAATTCTCTGACTAGACTTTTGACTTCTTTTCCTCCCCCCATTCCTTCCACACTTCGCGATCCTGGGCTATGTTTGCCCAGTCCTAATACTAATAGAAATACTAATAAATAATCAAAATAAATATTTTAAAAGGAGTCATTTAACCACTGAATAGTAATTAATTGTATCATTAATTGAATCTACTTTGAAAGTGGAATTAGTAAAATTGTAGATTTTAATTAATTTATTGAATACACTTAAAATAAAGCAGCAATATTAAAGCATATTTATAAAAGTTCTCCGCTGCAAATATCTATCTAAACTTCTGCAAATATGATAATCAACATAATAGGTGCCTAGTATGTTTAGTTACTTTTAGGCAACCGAACCAAGGTTTTTTGTAATAATAACTCATCCACCAAAGCGGGTTATTTCAAAAAGAGGTTCTGGGGTAATAAAGGTGTTTTTAGAAAGTTATATTGCTGTAAAGGGGTAAAAGGCAGACCGCGGGTAAATTCGAAAAAACTGGGTTTTCTCGAAAATATAAATAGTGGCCATTACTATTCCTTTTTTTCAAATTCCTACTACCGTTTCATAATTCTTCAGAAACCTAAGCTGTTTTAAAAATAAAATTGAGGGGTCTAACAGGTAGGTAAGTTAGACGTGAATAATAAAAACCGATAAAATTATAGAAATAATGTCCTGGAAATTTGGATGCAGTTAATATTCATTATTTTGTTATAATAATGAATAAATTAAATTATTAAAAAATAATTATTTAAGTTATTATATTATAATACATTTCTAATGAACCGACGACATTGCGAGGATCGTGGGAAGTCGATGGATTCCTAGTGTCGATATTCCTGGAAATGTATAGGGGAGGCCTAAGTCCAGCAGTGGTCTTCTCAGGTTGATCGCAATGAAGTTGTCCTATTTTTGAAAACGGTTTATTTTTCTTTTAAAACGCTTCTGTCATTTGCTGACTACGAAAAATAGCAAGTATTTATAAAACAAAAAAAGGTTGACGACTTTGATCCCCAGACACGGTAGATTATATAGGTACCCCCTCAGATCTACCAAGTCGGACGTCCTAACTTAGGATAGGTACTCGAGGATGTCTAAGGGATAGTCAGAGGTACGTCCAAATATTACATTGAGCTCAAACCCGCATTTACAAAATACTAGAAATAAAAAGGAAACAAGGATATCATTTACTTATTTATGCTAAAGTCAGGTAGTGAGATTTGTGATAAGTCGAGTACGCCACAAACCATGAGGTTATCTATATCTGTCAGTATGACTTTCTCCTCAGAACAATGGAATAGGATCATACCCGTGAGGGTTTCTTAAAAAGCGATGAACGTGATTTAACTACCGTAATACAGGGTGGGGTGTCTAAGGAACTAATCCAACATGACCTTGAATAACACCTCTTACGAGTTCAAATAAAATAAAATTATTCAGTTATAAATCTATGTTTACAGTTAATGGGTGCGAGTGAAAAGTAAGTATTCTTCACTGTCACCACAGTGAGCAAGAGGTATGATTGCGGTTGTCGTTTTATATAAATTTTTTGTGTTTTTCATTTAGATTAGGATTTAAAAATATCAATGGCTGAGTGCTTCGTTTGGTAATTTGAGTCCGAACCTTCTCCGAAAGCCTTTGAATTTACAGAAATTTAACTGTTGAAGGATGCATGGTCAGAGAGAAACACCACGTGGAGTAGCGGGGCCCAGGTACATTGTACTACTTGACCTCGTGCCATCAGTCAATGACTATTATACTGATAGCATTTTTAGTCGAGAACGGTTCGAACTAAAAAACTAAACTTATTAATACGTGTAGGTACACGATGAACCCACGTCATCGTATATCGCAAGATGTTAAGAGTGAAGGAAGCTCAAAATCGTTCTTCCTTTGTCCAACAGTGCACTTCCTCAGTGTAACGATGATGAGGATAGTTCTACCGATAAAATATTTGTAATTATTTTTTTATATCAAAAGTTATATTTTTCAAATAACCTTAGTTATGCAAGCATTCTCAATACTTAAAAATAAAAAATAAATAAATAAAATAAGCGCGTCGTGTCGACGTTAGACAACTGGGCTAAATCATAAGTAGTATGTAGTTTAAAATATCGACTAGCATATTTTAAAGGCCATTTACCACAGTGCTAAGTATAATAATAATAATAATTTATTTCAGACATGGTCCAACGGTTAGTAAAAAAATAAAACTTAAAACAGGAAGGAAAGATTTTTTTAGGAAACTCAAAGATTCCAGGAACACAATCTATTTCTGAAACTGGTACCAAGTTGCATGAATTTAGACCCCGAGGGTAGTTTGGCGAATTTTGAACCATCTGAATCACCGATGCCGGAAGATAAGGTATCGGAGACAATGGTGACTGGACTAATGAAGAATTTAAAAAGAATATAAGTGCAAGGATTACAGCAAAAAATCCAAATCAGTAGATTAACTAATATACTGGCTAAACTTTTTTCTGCGTTATGTTTTTTGGTAAAGCTCAATAGCTTTTAGATAATCTAAAACTTTATCAGCCTTATTATAAACAAATCAAACCTGGGTTTAAACCTAGCTCAAGTCACGTTTTCTTATTATAAACAACTTAAACCTGGTTTATCTCATAAATTTAGGATCATCTCAGGTTTATCATTTTCGTATTACAAAAGACACTTTAGTCGAAGACTACATAGTACCTGAGATAGTCCATGATTCATCATCATCACAGAACATAATCATTCAACAAATATCCACAGACTATAACAAATTATGGCAATCAATCGTTCATTCATTTTGGAATCACCAACTTATCTGAGCCGGTCTGAAGTTAGCCGCTTGTGCATAAATGGCCAATAGTGAATCGAGAATTCTCTAAACAGCTAACTTCAGACCGGCTTAGATAAGTTGGCATAACTGTACTCTCTTGCCGCAGGCTAAAGTCATATGCGCATACTACCTCGTCTTTCGTTTTAACGAATCAATTTTTAGTTTCTCTTCTTGACTCAGATCTCCGCCTTTTTGTTTTAAATCTCGTTATCAACTTGATATTGACAAATTCGTGGCAACCCATGCGTTTTGACATTTCAAATTTAGATCGGAGTCTAGAGTTTGAAATGTATGTTGGATAATGCAGTGCTACAAGTTGTTTTATTGAATAAACTTATGTGGGAGACCAAATAAAATTTGGCAAAATGAGATTTTTATTAGTTAGACCATACTTAAACTAGGGGTCGTTCGGGTTTATCTTTAAACCGTGGTTTAGGGGATAAACTCCGTTTTATAATAACGTCTGGTCTAAGTCTTTGATTTTTCTATAGAGCAGGGACCAACTTCGGTATCAAAGTTAGACCACGGACCAGTTAGTCCTGGCTTAAGCCTAGTCTAACTCACATTTTTATAATAAGACGGTATTAGTTTAGTTCGGGTGAAAATGATCTATGATTTTACAGGGTTGCGTGTTACTGCTATTTTGTAAATTTACATAATCTAGGTGAAGTATTTTTTGTCGTCGTAGAATCCATACCACGTGACTCAGTCTGGTGCCGATGCAGTGTCGGACCATTCGTCAGCAGTGATGAGTGGTTCGATGATGCGTAAGGGAATATCAGTGAGTTTTTACAGTTTTTGGTCGGTATGCTGTCAATAGTGACATCATACCCATTAAAACTAACTGTCATAGGACAGAGTCCGACATCCCCTCCTACTCTCCCCGAGTGGAAGGCACGCGTAAAGCCTTTTCGCCATTAAAAAAAGGTGATTCAACCTAGAAACATCTTTGAATCAACCATGGCTTCCACACGACGTTATTTAATTTATATTTAACTAGCGATCCGCCCGCGCGCCCATGCTTCGCACGGGTGCACCATATCTGTAAACCTTCCTCTTGAGTCACTCTATCTATTAAAAAAACCCCATCGAAATTCGTTGCGTAGTTTTAAAGATTTAAGCATACATAGGGACATAGGGATATGGTGATATAGGGACAGAGGAAGCGACTTTGTTTTATACTATGTAGTGATAGTGATAATTCAGGCATTATTTATCCATATTATGTTAGTAAACTTATTACCGGTGTTATTATTTATAAAACTACGATAAAAGTAATGATATATATATAATAGTACGTAATTATTTAAAATATTCAGTACGTAGGTTCTTGGCTTCCATTCGATACCCGCCCGACCCTAGTCTCTTATGAGACTCCTTCACCTTTAGAATTTTTTTTTGTTGCACAGTGGAATTCAAACTCCAGTCGTTTGCTCGGAATGCAGGGTTCCTTCCTACCTCTGGGTCTTTAGTGCTTTCATATAAAAACAAAGGGAGCCCATAAATTGCGGCAATAGAGTCATTAGCTTGGGGCGGACTCGCCACTGAATAATTAAAAACAAATAAACCCGACACGGATTAGGTAGATACCTTATCAGAAATCTACACGATCATTATAAAATTATTTAGTAGTTTGAGTAAGCTTGTAGGGTCGAATTAATGGGATATTGTTTGGTGTTGATAACTTAAAGTTTTGTAATTTATTGATTACTAGCTTGCGCTCGCGGCTTCGTTCGCATTTAACATTCTTGTTTTTACATCCACTCTTTTACGGCGTAGCTCGTCCGTTCTTTGTACCATGTTGCGAAAGCGCTGGTGTTCTAGTGTTCAATGGTCGTGGGTTCAAAATCAGTCGTGCACAAATGAGCTTCTCTGTTCAAATATCAATGGCACAGTGCCAGTACTCTCAAATGGTGAAGGAAAACATCCTAAAGAAACGGCATGCTCAAGTACTCTAAAGGAGTGTCTTTGAAGCCCGCTTAAAATCACCATTTTGGTGTTGCGGTAAGGCAGCAGCTTAAATTTCCAGGATAAGAGTACCCACATGATCTACCAGTATTTGATCAGAATTGGGATGCTTTTGTTTAAAAAAAGGAGTCGTTCTGATACCAGGATGACATTAGCGATTTAAATATATTTAAAAACACCTTAACTAGGCTATTAGGTCATATTATACAGTTGATGAATTTCTGAATGATAAATTTTCTCCATGATATTATTATGTTTTTGTTTATTTTTGAATGTTTATATGCCGTCAGGAGACAAAAACGTCGTAGAGAGACAAAAATTCTAACCCTTAGCACCAAATTTGTAGCTAGTTTTCCATATGCAATAAATATCTTTATCTTATCTTTATCAGGAACTTCTGTTGTTTTATAACAGTAACTGTGTCTTGTTTCGATGGGTTTCGGGCGTTAGTGGGACAAGACAGTTGTAGCGAGGGATACGTGAGTGTTTGTTCAATTTGTGTGTAGGACCCTTCAGCCATGGCGGAGACATCTCGGCGCTTTCACAAGAGATAGCATAAATAATAAAATATGTTTAAAAAATATATGCATGTAAAAAGTTTAGAACAATACGGAAAAGAACCTAAGAGGTGTCAAAATCTAAAGGAAATCGCACCTTTAAAAACCAGTTCTGAACTCAACTTACATATTATTTATTTTGATTATACATACTCGTAATTATTATTATTCTGATGTTAGGAAGCGTCTCAACAAATTATTCTGATTTTCTTCTCATTGCAAAGTGAAAATTTAGTTATTAACACTTTGTGGTTTGAGCACTAGGCATCATCTCACAGATACTTTAGGAATCAAAGTGAACATGACAGATTCACTTACTGTTACCAAATTAATTTATAGAACGGTCCCGACTAACGGCTCGCCTGAAGACTCTTCTGCCAGTCACACAATCCACTCTCTGTCACCTACCAAAAGCAGTAACAACCAGATATACTTCAGACGAGTATAAACCGTCCCCACCAACAATAGGTCTCACTCTAGAGCGTACACAAATGAACATGCGACCCGCGAGCGCCACACAAAAACAGTAAATAAACAGTTGATACTGACTACACATCATTACATCAAAGTGATGAACAGGCATTGTTATAGGACATTGCACTTTGCCCAGCTGAGGATAGGTGTCAGAATCGATCGTGGGTTTTCTTATCGCACAGTGGGTTAGTGGGTGCGAGAGAAGTCGGGTCAAACGGTTAGCAAACAGCAGATTCGTCTTGGTTTATATTCTTAGCGTGAAATGGTTGCAAAAGCTCCTGCTAGGCTAGTATGCACCTACTGTATTGTGTTGTGTTATGTAGTTGTTAGTTTCACTCAAAGTGGTACTGCATTATCATTTTATGAAGCAACTAGCTTTTGCCCGCGGCTTCGCTCGCGTTTAGAAGTATTATTATTAATTAGGCATAGTTTTTGCGGCTTTACTTTTGTTAAGCGTGTGTAAAAAATTGGGGGGTTGAATTTATCAAAATTCTATTGAAGCGGGCGTCTTCATCAAGTAGCTCCAATCTTTAATTTCAGTTCAATCAGTCGAAAATCTAAGAAGATTTATACAAACTTTCATCCCTGTTTTATCCCCTTAGGGGTGGAATTTATCAAAATCCTTTCTTAGGGGATGCCTACGTCATAGTAGTTTTATGCATGCAAAGTCAGCCCGATCGGTTAAAAATTGTCAAAATTTCATACAAACTTTCATCCCCTATTTCATCCGCTTGGGGGTAGAATTGATCAAAATCCTTCCTTAGCGGATGCCTACGTCATAACATCTACCTGCATGCCAAATTTCAGCCTGATCCGTCCAGTGGTTTGGGCTGTGCGTTGATAGATCACAATGTCAGTCAGTCACCTTTGAGTTATATATATTTAGATTGTAAAGTAATATTGAAATAAGAATGCTTCAAGAGATCGCGGTTGACCCTCTGGTGCTGATCTATAATGAAACTTTTGCCACTGAGTCAGATAAATTATGATTTATTTATAACTAGTTACTCTTGATACAAACAGTGTTTAAATTTCGGCAAAAAGTTTAAATTTCAACAACGACCAACAGAGCAGTACTAACTAGAACAATACAAAGCTACAGGAACAACGGACCGTAAACTCAGTTATCTAACAATGCAACATCACTAGGAAGTCCCCAGATCAAACCGAAAAAATAATCGGCCATCAATCAACCACAAAGTATAAAAGAAGCCGCATCAAATAATTGTAGAAATTAGGTTACGAGACGAAACTACCAAATCGAACCGTTCTGTTTAGTGCCAAATTATAGCATTTTAAAACGTCCGTTTAGGTGTTTCTAATAGTGGGTTGCGTAAGTAGTCGGCGATCTATTAGCTGGATGAAAAACGGACTTAATTTCACACCTGTTTACCTTAATTCCATAATGGTGAAGGAGCGGGCTCGTTGCACGCGCTTCGGTGTATTGCATAATTTTATGTTTGATTCTGGTTCTTCGAAATTATATATTTTCAAGTCTTTTCCTGTAACTTATTTAGTTGTGTTGGATTTACTTGACGTGTTCCAGTAGTATTTTAAACTAACTTGTGATGTACGATGTACCTAATAGGTAGTAGCGAAAATCACTTCATTACTATGCTTTGCAGAGTTGTTCATGAAACAGAAAACCTTAGAAACCCATTGATAGGTGTAACGTGATGCGTGTTAGGAGACTCTTTGCACTAAAAATCCTTTCCCCACACTATTTCGAAAGAACTAAGAAGAAGAAGATGTTCCGGTGTGATTGGATAAAGCACAGATGTAAAAGTCTAGAAGCGTTATGAAGATGTTTGGAAATTGACTAAAACTGAATACCAAAACTATGCGAAAAGTTGAGAGAAAACAGCGCCACGTGACCGAAACCGCAAGCTTTTGCTTAGACAATTTTTTTCTAGAAAATTAGTTTAAATTATCCTATTTTTATCAACTATTCGCAAGTTTTTTTTTATTCGGAAAACAAACAGTGTTGTAGGAACACTGTTCTTCATAACGCTTCTTTAGACTTTTACGTCTACCGTTTATAATTGAAACTAGCTGAACCCGCGGCTTTGCTCGCGCCAAGGAATTCAAAGTTTCATACAAACTTTCATCCCCTATTTTATCCCCTTGGGGGTAGAATTGATCAAAATCCTTTCTTAGCGGATGCCTACGTCATAACATCTACTTGCATGCCAAATTTCAGCCCGATCCGTCCAGTGGTTTGAGCTGTGCGTTGATAGATCACTATGTCAGTCAGTCACCTTTGAGGTACTTAATATACTATTGGTGAATAGTATATTACATGTTTTCGCATCTACGAAAATAAAGAAATCTTGTTTGAGTTTAGGTATGGAGAAGAATTAAATGATTAGCATGAAATAAATATCTAAAAGTTAAGGAAATTATCTAAGAACCAGTTCAAACCAGTACAGCATAAATACTTTTTCACTTTGACTTAAACACAGACAACTACTAACAGCCACATGACTCAAGTTGGTGGACACAGGGCAGTGTATCTAATTGTACGTTCTTATCATGCATGACTCACGAGAGCATTGTTAAAGGCTACCACTTAGCATCAGGTGGACCATCAGATAGTTCCATCAGCAAGTCGAAAAAAAGTTGCTTATGATGTGACAGATTTTATAATAAACTAGCTGAACCCGCGGCTTTGCTCGCGCCAAGGAATTCAAAGTTTCATACAAACTTTCATCCCCTATTTTATCCCCTTGGGGGTAGAATTGATCAAAATTCTTTCTTAGCGGATGCCTACGTCATAACATCTACCTGCATGCCAAATATCAGACCGATCCGTCCAGTGGTTTGGGCTGTGCGTTGATAGATCACTATGTCAGTCAGTCAGTCACCTTTGAGTTATATATATTTAGATAAGTCCATATTTGATACCCTTGGCAGGCGGATCGGAAGAGCACTCGGTATCACGCTTCAGATGTGGTATTTACCTAAAAAGTGGTTTTGTTCTGTTCTAGAGCGCAATGTGGGGCGGCCGTCAAGGCTGCTCTAACCTCGCTGTTTGTGGAGCGTGACGGCGGCCGACGTGCCGGCACCCACCGCGTGACGTCACATCACCACCTATTGTCGCTGTAGTCGCTAATGGAAGTGTTTTAGCCACTGGAAAGTCTGGAAACTAATACCTGGCATAGAGCTTCTATGATTGCCGCAGTCACAAGTCTATACCATGGACCTTCTTACATTCATTTTAGTGCATGTTATATGCATGATAAGTGCTTTTTGCATTGCTGGTTTTTTATTTATACCAACTTATTTTTACGCTGCGATATTTTATCGGAGTAGGCCTGCTAACCATAGCATAACCAACCTCTGAATTCTTACATATTATTCAAATCAAAACGGTATGTATTCAGTACAACCACAAGGATCTTTGAAACGTCTTATAAAGTTAGGTGCATCTACCGCCTGTTTCTCGCGACCAAAGCATAGAAGAACAGGCAAGAAACTTACGGCTAAGACTTAGCCACGGAAAGGACATGGTTAGTAGGTACCTACCTACATACGGACTGACCAGACAATGCGCTTTGCCTATGAACATAATGCAGAGAACACGTCAGTATATTCTAACAGCGACAATGGGTTTGCAGCCTGTCACGTATTGGACACTGAACTGGGTACGGTCAAATGTAAAATTGAAGCCAATATTGGTTACCGCAGACATCGTAGAGCACACGAAAGGGAAATTAAGGCTCCGGTGACAGTGGCTCGCAATTTCGAAGTGCGATTGGCTATTATTTCATTTTATTTCATTTCGGGGAGGTTGTTTGAAAAAATAACTCTAGAGAAACACGCATAAATACTGTTCGAACACAAATAATACAATAATATAAGGGAAACATGCCCGAATCAGAAATCATTTTGGTATTAGTATGTTTGGTCTTACGTTTACCTAATACCAAAATGATTTCTGACTCAAGCACATTTCCCTTATATTATTGTATTATTTGTGTTCGAACAGTATTTATGCGTGTTTCTTTAGAGTTATTATTTCAAACAACCTCCCCAAAATGAAATAAAATGAAATAATAGCCAATCGCACCTCGAAATTGCGAGCCGCTGTCACCGGACTCTTAATACATAAGCAGAATCAATGTCGCCGCATGTACGATATCATCATCAAGAAATATTTTTATAATGTCCCAAAAGTTATTCTCCGAACGGGATTTGAACCCGCGACCGTCCCCTTGATACGTCCTTATCCATAAGTGTAGTAAGCACTTTATATCTAAAAAAAAACATCATCAAGGTCAAATGTGGTATGTTGTACAAAATAAATGTCTCGGTCAAACCCTCATTGGCTATGAGGATCGTGAGTACTAATAGGTACCCTTAGGTATGTACCAAAATCTGACAGAACCCTTCCCATGCCGCTATACCTTTTCATTTATTATATACCTAGGTAATCCTAACAAGCATGAAACTATACCTTTTAATCTTTTTTGATATGTTTCGACTGCTTTCTATCCATATGGCACATTGGTTAGCATTCCAAACTCGATGGTAAACTGTTCACTATTAGTAAAAATGGGCAATGCAACCTGTCATGTATGGAATTACTAACTAATGCAAAATGTGGGTAAGGTTCAAATGTAATGTTTGGACTTACCTCTGATTACCCCCTTAAGCATCCTCAAAAAATCTTGAGTTAGTACTTGGTACTGAGAGATCTGAAAGGTGCCGAGGATCAAAGTCGTGAAGCTGTTTCAGTAAAAATGCTATTAGTTATAAACGGAATGTTTACCTACATTGACTTTTAAGCATAATATTTTGACCATGTCAAATACGCCTTCAGTGCCATCGGTACTAATGGCGTCTAAAAGAAACAGTCATTAGCATGAAGCTTCACTAATTAAAAATGCAGACCAATAAAGCAATACATCAACACCACAAATTCTCAGCAACACTCTCTTATAAATATGTCCGACTATGCTGTACCTTTCAAAATTAAGTAGTTAGTAAGAAACTGCAATAAACCGACGCAAAAAACCATTGTTTTGAATCTATCTAATCTTTGAAAAGGGACGGTCTAGGGACAGTCTGGGTGTGGCTAATCAGCGGACGGCGCAAGACAATGGTGTCAGCGAGAAAGGCTCATAAAACTACGGGGCCCGTAAAGCCGTCCAAAATATTTACAGCGCGTGACAAACGTACCGGGCCTTTGTCTCGCAGGCTTGTCTCGGCGATTCGTCGCGGACAATCTCGGGCTGCAGCGGACATCTGCAATACGTCACGCAGATCGAACATACCTATATGGCTTGTTTTGAAGAATTTGTAATTGTGATTCTGCCAAAGTTCTTCGATAGTTTAGTTTTAGAACAAACGAACTTGATTTTACCAATTTTAACGTTGTATTGAAGTCCTAATCATTGGCAATATATCTTAACGTATAAAACTTTACTGTTTAAATTTTTCCACGTTATCGATAAAAAATCGAATCATCAATTCAGCAATCCAAAGATACCAACGATAGCACGTGCCGGCGCACGTAATACTTTATGATATCGAAGAGCAATCTCGCATCGACTCGTGGGCATTCGATTCAACGGAAAAAAACAAACACTCGAAGCTCGTGTCCATTTTACTTCGCGTCGTTAGCTATAAAACTGATGCCCAATGACTGTGAAAGTTCACATGACAATTTAGGTTTTTAACACTGAGCTGCCACTGCGGGTCGGCTCTCATTATGCCACGGACAGAGAAGTGAGGTCCCAACATGTC
Organism: Plemyria rubiginata; assembly: GCA_963576535.1. Taxonomy (NCBI): domain Eukaryota; kingdom Metazoa; phylum Arthropoda; class Insecta; order Lepidoptera; family Geometridae; genus Plemyria; species Plemyria rubiginata. The sequence continues at coordinate 4,195,777 of OY754906.1, forward strand.
GCTAATCATTTTACGGTTTTCTCGAATTATCGGAAAACGTATAGGCGAGTTTATGAGCTCATTGGGGAAGAATGTTCACCATCATGCAACCAGTTATTTCACCGCGTAATAACCCATTCAAGGCACCGTGGTATTTTTTCCAAAACTAAAAATATCTTGACCGCTTTGTGGTCGGGCCATACCGTTGACGAGGCGGTCAGCTGTCACGTCTGTTCACTATCAGGTTCTATCGTCATTTTTATCACATAAACATTTCATCACAGGCAATTTTCCTTCTCGCAGCTCGACTAAAAAACGACCTCCATTTCGAATGTCATTTGCACGGCGTGCCGTTAAAAAAGCAATTATTTCAATATCTGGCCCGCGCCGGCACCCAGCAGTCGACAAAAAGTGCTGCGAGCACGCGCGCCGTGACTACCGTCTGTGACCAGCAACCAAGAAAGTTTGGAGACGCTTCGAAGGACGGAGCGAAGAAACAGGCTAAGCTTTTTGGAATATCTCTCAGCAGCAATCTGACGAATAGCCGCCGAACCTACCAGTTTTACAAGCGCTTAAAAATGTCATCATGAATTTACGATTTATGTTAGGTATATTGATGTACACTAAAGTTTAGTACCGACACCGAGTATAGGTATTCATTTGTATGTATAAAGTACTCAAAACAGTCTATACAGAAACAGTTCTAGAATTTTAACAGTTCGTGAGTCATTCATCGTGATAAGATAAGAAGTTTTGTAATTTTTTGGCGATGAATCTGCTAGCCTACGTTCATTACGTTCTTAGAAATAAGAATTCAAAATAATAAAAAATATCTATCTATGTAAGTATATAATGTATTAAATATATCAGTTATCTAGTACCCATAACACAAGCTTTGAATAGCTTACTTTGGGGCTGGATAGTGCTGTGTGGATTGTCCAGCATTATTTATTTATTTATTTATTTAATGAGTTTGGTGGACTGGTGATAAGAGACATATTCTACTCGTAGTTATGTTTAGCATACTAGTATCTAGTTCATCCATTTATTTTTCCTTTATTTCCGAAACCTCAGTCTTGATACATGTAAAATCACCAGGGCCCGCAGTAGTTTTTCCGCTCGGCAGAACATAGTTTTAAAACGAAACAAATAGCAATAAACGTGTTTCCGCTGATCAATTATATTTTTTATTTATCTCAAAAACCGTCTACAAGGCTTACTGGCCGATTAGGCACGTTTAGTTTAATAGCCAAAGAAAAAACCAGTGATTTTATTATTGCTAAGAGCTAGGATATTTGCATTCCGTTTAGATATAGAAATAACAATGTCTTTGTTTTTGTTGTACGGTCCTCTTTTCGTAGAGGCAAACATTGTGAGTGTCACTCGAGTGACAATGCAGCGACATCGAGTGGACCACGGTTTCGCAGCCACTACTACTTGCTCCTAATTGTATTATCGGTTTTAAAATGATGCAAAGGAGATGAATTGAGTAGCAGAATATCGAGAGAATAGTAGCACTGTGAAGGTTCGCCAAAGGTATTATTTTGATCCCAACAAGTTTTCTTACCGGAAAGTTTTGAATAATTATTAACGCTATCACTATACTACATAATACGTTATCGTCATGGACATAGTCTAACCGACTATTTCTTGTCAATGCCATGACTCGTAGGCCATATCTTGGCTTGCATCTACCTGAACCTTAATTATCGTGAATTGACGCAAGGATAGAACTTCCCAACACAATTTGAATATTCAAATAGTAGGGTCCATGGGTCCGCAGTAACGGAACTGAACGCAAGTGTGTCGCCCGCCAATCACCATCACCGTCGTAGGCCGTGCTTTAGAAAGCACGGAGTGATGGATGTCCTAGTTTCAAATTCGCTGGAAATGCCCGACCAGAGGTTCTGTTCACAAAATTTATGGTGACACTCAACTCACTTAATCGGTGAAGGAAAACATCGTGAGGAAATCAGTTAGTAACAGCTGTAGTAGTTGTAACAGCGGCGATGGGCTTGCGACCTGTCACGTATGGAGAACCAACCTCTGCAAAATGTGGTAAAGATATGAAAATATTGGAGTCAAGTGACATGAAGTCCTCTGTTTAGATTTTTAATTTTAATTATTTTTACTTGAACCGGGATATAAATTTACCATGATTTTTATGAGTTTGATTGTTTCCCGATCTTTCAAGTGAAAATAATGTTCATAACCATGATAGTTTCAAAAATTATTTTAATTTCAAGTTAAAAATTTAAGTTTTTTTTTTCATCGAACGAAAATTAGTCACTACTCCAATATTTTCATAACTTTCGTCAAAGCTACGAAGCTGATTGGTTTTATGTATAAAATTACAACTCATGAACATACAGTTTTGCACAAAAAAAAGCAAAAATTTCTTCCACTTTTTTTTGCTCGATAGGTAGTTCTCAAAAATTCACAAAAAAATCGAAAACTATGAACAATCGCAGGACATACGTGGGGGTGATTCGGATACCTCACGATACGAGGAACCTAAATTTAATTTTTGGCCACCTTGTATAGCATGGGTATCGACCGCCGCGCGGCAGACGCTCCAGCTTCGCAGTCGCTTTGGTCGCGCAGGTGTGGTCAATCCTTTAATCGACACAGACAGACACATACAATCACAACTCCGTTCAAAATACCGCGTGTTTCACACAACTAATGATGTAAAAATTGTTCAAATAATTCTTCTTATATGTGCTGTCAAACAAAACCGTGCAAAGTCGAAACCACACACAGAAGGTACATTATAGTACAGCCACAGACATAAGGTACAATAAAGTACAGTCATGGTGCAGAAGATACTGACAATAAAGTCTTCTGAAGCTAACGTGCTGTCACCCCGACCGAAAACGTCAGTGTGAAACGTCGAACGTGATGTATGATAAATGTTACGCAGCCGAACATCGGAATACTGGATCGGTCACACTGATCAACAATTTTATTTATCTGTATGAAACGAAACTGACAGTAGTCAAGTATGTTCTTCACTACATAGTATAAAACAAAGTCGCTTTCTCTGTCCCTATAACCCCATGTCCTTATGTATGCTTAAATCTTTAAAACTACGCAACGGATTTTGATGCGGGTTTTTTTATAGATAGATTGATCCAAGAGGAAGGGATGTATGTGTAATACATGCATGATATGTGCATCCGTGCGAAGCAGGGGCGCGCGGGCGGGTCGCTAGTTTAAAATATTTAGGCCCTTATTCATATTGGTCGCTGAGCGCTCCATTAGCACCTTCAAGGAAACAGCGTTGCTAAATTTCAGTTTCAGAGCCGGTGAAATTACAGACACATGAGGCATACAGCATAAATGTATGCTTCAAGTTTATAGACTCAGGGCTGTCTCGTAGGATCCGCGCTCCTACGAGGCAATGTTTTAGGTGAAAACCGGTCATGCACAAATGATTTTTTCTGTCAAAAATATATGCACAACGCCAGTACTCTAAAATGGTGAAGAAAAACAACGTGAGGAAACCGGCATCGGCACCGGAGAAGCCTAAAAAAGTAAAAAAAATCTGTATAATATGTAGGTCGGCCATCTGCTTATTCAGGATATTTTAGTAAGTAGAATAAAAATAATATAATAAATAGAACTTCATTAAGTAAAAAAGAAATAAAAAAATCTACGAAGTTTTTGCATTAATCATTTTGTGTACAATAAAGAAAAAGATGCCGTATCCAGTGGTTGCACAACCGCTTACCTCGCCAATCAGCCGCGCACCCAATGCAGCTCTGACAGCGAGGTTAGAGCTTGCCGATTCCTTAATTGCCGTGACGTTTTGGTGTCACATACCACGATCGGCACAACACTACTGTAACCGATATCGTAAAAGCCGATTCATCGTGTACGATTTTAATAAATAATAAATAAATAAATATTGATAGACTACACACTGCACTATCTAGCCCCAAGCCAACGCTTGTATCACGGAAACTGGATAGCTGATATTAATACATGAATACTTTTTTTTGTAAATATATACTTACTAATATTATTACTAGTTGCGCCCCGCGGTTTCACCCACGCAGATTTAAACCCCGGTATTCCTGTACCGGACCGGGACCCGGGACGGTAAGCGGGGAGGGGCGAGCCTCTGGAGTGTGGACTGTATCTTCGAAAAACGGCTGTCGCTCAAGCCGCCTCCCGCTTAATGGCCCCTAAGATCTGGTACTTGTTGTGCTGGGATTCTATCGGGTGTAAAATAACAACGCGTGCGCTTCGTGGTTTCAACTGACTGATCACGCGATGGTTGGGAGCAGCATCCGGGGAATTAGGTTCGATCCGAGCATGTACCGGCAACCGCCTTGGAGAAAGTTTCCTCTATCAAACTGTTTACTATTAATCTTCGGGTAAAAATACTGACTCGGTTTTTTCCTAATTTTTTCACTATACTTGTACACGCTCAGACCGTTCGTCTAGTGCTAGTCCCAACGAGCGCGCAGTCTCATTTATTCAAATCAAAAGTTTACAATATTGTCTATTTCTGTTTATACTATTGCTATCCTGTACTATTTTTGACATTTGACCTTGAACAGGTTCAGACTTGTCCAAATCCTGACACGTGTAAGGCAAGGACCTGATTTTGCTTGTACAAAAGCTATTCTATTTCTATTAATCTATGGATCTATTTCTATTACAGGTACCTTCCTTGAGGATCTATTGTGCGGATTTGAACTTCTATATTCTATAATTATTATTCCGTATGATATTAGACATATATATACGGTTCTCTATATGCCCTACTATGTAACCTACTTAGGTTTACATAGCGACTATACTGTTCTATGACTATGATCTGTATTACATGTATCGGCGTGCATATACAGTTCTGCACGCCACCTAACCTAAATTTTTATACATAGCGCGTGTGCATGCTCGCGCGTGCACATCGCCCATGTCTTTGCATGATATTACGGGTGTGCATATGCAGTTCTGCGCACCCGGACCTATACCTAATGTTTTTTATACATGGCGCGTACCACGCTCGCGCGTACGTATCGCCCATGTCATTGCATTATATTACGGGTGTGCATATGCAGTTCTGCACACCCGGGCTGAGAGCCCTATTTACTTAGCCTATTCATAGCGCGTGCGCATGCCTATGCGCATCGCCTATGGTCTGTATTATATTAAGAGCGTACACATACAGTTCTCTGTACGCCCGGGTACTTAGGTACCCTAGGTGACCTGGACGCAGACAGGGTGCTACGCCAGGCCTCTATTTACCTCCGATTACCTTTAGCGAAACCTTACCGGTGAAGTGATGCTATGTTATTCCTAAGCTCTGTTATATTTCAATGGTATTGGCAGAGGTGCCAAGCCGAATTACTATTAGTACCTACCTATTTCTATTTCCCTCGTCCCCCGCGGGGGGTGTAAGTGTAGAGTACTGTGTCCCTACAATTAAAAGACGTTACCTTTCGGGATTTTTAATAAAGGATAAAATATAAGGATTTCCTACCTATTCCTTATGTGCTATTAATATTATTTTAACTAAGACGTTCTATTTTACAACTTTATAACTATCAGTCTATCGCGATGTCGAGTCGTCCGGAACATCCTCCCGCCGTCCAGTGACTCCCGACGCTGGGACTCCCGCCGTGGAGGAAGACTCGCTCGTTGGCAGGACTATCAGCTTCTTGGTCGGTCTTCTTAGTACACCTCCCTTGGTGCGGACGTCCACAGCGCGTACGATGTCATCTGGCCCCGGATACGTAGCGATGATGACCCCCTTGGGCCATACGTTGCGGGGCAGGTTGGGATCCGCTATGAGGACCACGTTCCCCAACCTGAGTGCTGGACCGCTGCCGTGTGGATTGCGGCGGTTCTGGAGATCGGGAAGGTATTCTCTGAGCCACCTGGCCCAGAAAATGTCGGCGAGGCGCTGCGCGGCACGCCAGTGCGTGCGCCCGATGAGGTCCCCGTCGGTGAAAGGCCCGAAGTGCGGTGTTCGAGCAGGTCCCAGGAGCAGGAAGTGGTTCGGTGTAAGAGCCTCGGGGTCGGCCGGGTCGACCGACACATGGGTCAACGGCCGGCTGTTGATGGTGAACTCTGCCTCGGCAAGCAGAGTTAGCAGGACTTCTTCCCTCGGCTGGCGCTCGTGGAGGGTTGCCGCCAAAGCGGCCTTTGCGCTTCTCACGAGGCGCTCCCATGCGCCTCCCATGAATGGTGCGCCCGGGGGGATAAAACGCCAGGTTATCCCCCGAGCGGTCGCCTCGTCTGTGGTGGCTCGATCAAGGGCGGCGCGGAGCTCCTTGTCCGCGCCGCGGAGGTTGCTCCCGTTGTCCGACCATATCTCGGTGGGACAGCCGCGGCGCGCTATCATGCGCCGCAGGGCCATCACTGCGGCACCGGTGGATAGATCGGATGCGAGCTCGAGGTGGATCGCCCGGGTGGTCAGGCAGGTGAAGAGGGCGACGTACCGCTTGGGAGTGGTACGCCCGACGGTGACTACTATGGGGCCGAAGTAGTCCACTCCCGTGTAGGAGAATGGACGGCAGTGATGAGCCAGCCGAGCGAGCGGGTGGTTGCCCGTCGGCGGTTCCGGTGCCGACGCCTTTCGAATGCGACAGGTCAGGCATCGGTGTATGGCCATGCGGGCCACGGCTCGCAGTCTCAGGATCCAGTAGTGCTGGCGGCACTCGTTGATGGTGGTTTCAACGCCAGCATGATGGAGCTTTCTGTGAATACTATCTATAAAGAGATTAGCGAGCCTACTGCCCCCACCAAGTATGGGCGGCGATTTTACTGTTGCTGTTATACCTTCTGCGGCGTCTATTCTAGAATTGATTATTATGATATCATTTACTAGTTCTATCTTCAAGGCACGGAGTCTGCTTGCCTTGGAAATGCTGTCTCCCGCGCGCAGCGCGGTCAGCTCGTCTCTGAAGTCGCTCTCTTGGCTTGCTCGAACCAGGAGTGTCTCAGCCCGCCTTAGGGTATCTGTTGTCAGTATCTGGAACTTATCGTAAGTTTTATTATTATCCCTAGGCTTGGGGGCGTTGACCTGTTTGCGCTTTCTATGCCAGTCCTCGTCCTGTAGCGCGTTTCGCTGTGTCCTTTTGTACTGTACTCGTTCTCGGTTCTTGAGAATGTCTATAAACTGTAGTACTCTAGCCGCTGATCTAACTAGCCTCTCGAACTTTGAGAATCTCTCCGGATCTGGCAAAGCTGCACATATACTAGGTTTTACCTTGTCTACGGTCACGTTTGTGCGCTCTTCGCCCGTGACTTCGGTCGGTGAAGGTATGTCGGTGGGCCAGCCTGCTGGGTCTTGTAGCAGGAAGTCTGGTCCGCTGTACCACCTGTGCTGTCGAGTCATGTCCACCGGGACATTGCGCGTCGCGTCGTCCGCCACGTTCAGCTTGGTTGGCACCCATCGCCACTCCTTGAGGCTACTGCAGTCTTCTATGGCGGCTATTCTATGTGCAACGAAAGGTTTGTAAGATCTGGCTCCGGTCTTGAGCCAGGTGAGGACCGTCTTGCTGTCGGTCCAGAAGTACCTCTGATCGGGCTTCCGATCATGCTCCTCGACGACGGCCTCTGCCATGCGGCTTCCCATGACTGCTGCCTGAAGTTCTAAACGTGGTATTGACAAAATCTTCAACGGCGCTACACGTGCTTTGGCTGTTATAAGTGATAATCTTACTTCATGATCAGGGCTGACGACGCGCCAGTAGAGGACTGAAGCGTACGCAGCTTCGGATGCGTCGACGAAGGTGTGAAGCTCCACCCGTGACGCGTTACTGTAACTATTATAACATCTTGGTATAGCTATGTTTTTTAGGTTCTCAAGGTGGCCTAGCCATTCTAGCCACTGCGGGGCTAAAACTGTCGGTATGGGCTCGTCCCATCCCGTTCCGCGCCGCCACGTCTCTTGTAGGATCTGTTTGGCACGCGTGGTTATCGGTGACGCGAAACCTAAGGGATCAAACAATGACATTACTACCTTGAGCATCTCCCGCTTCGTCGGGTTTCCCTTCTTCAAGATGTTATCTGGGAGCCTTGCCATCTCCAGGTTGAAGGCAAGCTCGTCTGTGTTTGGCCTCCACATGAGGCCTAAGGTGCGCTCGGCCTTTGTGCCGTCGTCAAGCTGGCGCGGCGTCTGCTGTGTCTGCCCAGGCTCGAGCGCTTCTATGATGCTGCTGTCATTTGAAGTCCATTGACGGAGTTCAAAGTTTGCATTTCTATGGATTAACCTTACTTGGTTTGCTATATCTATTGCCTGTTCTGTTGACTGGAAACTCTGGAGGTAATCATCCATGTAATGATTCTTGACTATTGCTGTTGCTCCATCAGGGTACTGTTGACTGTACTTACTTGCGTTCAGATTCTTAACGAATATGGCGGTCGCGGGTGACGACGTCGCTCCGAAGATGAGCGAGGTCATTCTATATTCTGTCGGTGGTGTTTCGCCGCGTTGTTTGCCTCGCCACAGATAACGCAGCGCGTCTCTATCTGCAGGCTTTATCTGTATTCGCATAAACATTTCCGCTATATCCGCGGAGACAGCCTTCTGATGCTGCCTGAAACGCATCAGTACCCCTGGCAAGGACTGAAGAAGATCTGGACCTGTTAAAAGACAGCTGTTGAGCGATGTACCTTTTGTTACTGCGGCGGCGTCGTGTACCACCCGAAGCTTATCGGGTTTCATCGGATTGATGACTGCGAAGTGTGGTAAATACCAGGTCCTGTTACCTGATGATGCCGGCGCTTCTTCCGCGTAACCTTTTTCTATCAAATTTGCCATTTGTGATTCATACTTTGCCTTGATGTCTGGATTTTTGTCTATCTTCTTTTCTGTACTGGTAAGCCTCTTCAAAGCATTGGCTCTATTGTCGGGCATTTCGATCTTCTCGTTCCTCCATAATAACGCAGTCTCATAAAATCCGTCCTTTCTCTGACTAGTTTCTCTGTCTAAGATCTTTAAAGCTTGTGTATCAGGATCGTTATCTGGACGTTTAGGCGTTATCATTAGGGATTCGATCGCGAAGTGACGACGCAGCTCCTCATCCATACCTTGTTCGGCTTCTGGGTAGCTGACGTAGTTTACTCTTTGGCCGAGTGATCGTGACCGCGACCCGTGGAGAACCCATCCGAGGGGAGTGAGGGACGCCACTGGCTGTGAGGCCCCTCCCGTCCTCATCTCGTTCGCCACGAGTAGATGCCAATTGTCCTGGCCTATTAAAATCCTTGGCTTTGCATTTGTATGAACTAGGTACTTCTCTAAATCTTTCAGGTGTCGACTTCCCTGTACGTCATCGTGCGTCACCGTTTGTGGCGAAAGCTTCAGCCCTTGGATGGTTCTTGCTTGAATCTCATGAGTCTCCATTCCACGGAGCGTCAGAGTGATCCTCCTTGACCTTACCTCTTGAACTGTGGTGTTTGCAATCGCTTCAATGCGGAGGGGGTCGTGGGGTCCCTGAGCCCCTATCACGGTGGCGACATCTTCGTCCACCAATGTTACTGTTGATCCGTCGTCAAGAAGTGCGTATGTCTTTACCTCCCCCTCAGGACCCGATGCTGTTACTGGGATGATCTTGAGGAATGTTCTATTGTTGTTACCTGTGTTCGTTGAGGTGATTGACTCTATCACTGTCTCGGTTACCTCTTGGCGACGGAAGTGTAGCAATTTGTGGTGGGTGTACTGGCATCCATCTTGCTCGCACTTTACTATTTTGCAGGAGTGATTTCTTGATCGCTTGTGAAGACATTTGAAGCATAAGTTATGCTTCTTCGCCTGATCCCACCTGTCATGTGAGGATGCCTTCGCAAATTTCCTGCAGGTCGATGTTGTGTGCCCGGAGCTGTCGCAGATCGGGCACACCTTGGCTATTGGCTTCTCTCCTTCGCTGACCGCGAATGTTCTATTCTTACTATTTTTTACACCAGAGGATGTCGCCGCATCAGACTCCGGCTGCGCGTACGGACTGCATCTCGCCGCCTCTCTATCCAGGAATCGGGCCAGTCGGATTAGATCTGGCTCGTTCGAGGTCGACTGGTCCGCCGCGAAATCGTACCATCTATACCTCATGGCCGACGAAAGCTTCTCTATAGTAACTTTGGCTATTTCTGGATTATACAAATAATATACCCTTTCAAGTGCTTGGAGCGTCGCAACGATGTTTGCCACTCTGCTGGCGAACACACATATCTCCCGCGGGCTGTCGGTCGGTCGTGGCAGGGCTTTCAATCTCTCCAGCTCCGCCAGGGCTATTGTATCGGGCCGACCGAAGCGGGACTCCAGCGTTCGCATTATCGTTCGCGACTCGACGTTAAAGATAAGCAGGGACTCTACGGCTTCTCTAGCCTTACCTTTTAAGCACCTTCTTAAGCGCGCCACATTTTCTATCTCGGTATATGCGGTCGCCGTTTCTGAATATGCAGCCTGGAACGCCAGCCACTCCTGGTGGGATCCGCTATAGGCGGGGAGCTCTGTATACCGGCGAGGAGCAGCCTGGGTGCCGGCCCGAATCGCCTCCGCCAAGGCTACTGCCAGGTCCGACACCTCAGACCTCTGCGTCACGGCTCCCGCCGGTGCCTGGACAACCGGAACTGTTGGGGGGGTAGTAAATTGTCCCTCATACCTGGTTTGTCCTTTTTGCACTCCGCCTGTATGGCGTCCATAATCACTGCATCCAAATCCGTTATGTTGGGGGTGTTCCTCAACAAACACACTGTTCACATTTTTATTGTCACTGTTATTGACTCTATTTTTATAACCACTATTATTGGCACTATTGTTCCTATTGCCACTGTTATTGGCACTCTCATTTTGATGCAGGCCCACGCCGGGGGTTCTATTGGGGGGGGTTAGCGTTATTCCGTTCCTCTCCGACGCCCCCGCCGCCTCCCTCGCTATTGGTCCAGGGAAAGGCAACGGGGCCGATAAGTTGAACAGCGCAGGTTGGCCACCCGACGATTCTGGCTGCATCTCCGCCGGCAGTTCTTCCCGCTGCGCGGCGGATTCTGTATGAGGTTCATTCGCGATGGCCAGGATGGTCGTATCCTGGACCCACTCGCTGACCCTGAGGGTGTCCTCGGGGCCATCTATGACGGTTTCGGCGTCGCTATCCTCGGAGTCGGCCTCCTCCCGGAGCTTGGCCAACTCGGCTGCTGCGATCCGTTCCTTGACCCGCAGCAGTTCTATTTCAGCGGCGAGGATCTTGCTCTGCCTTTTCTTCTTTGCGCTCCTTGACGCAGCAGATGTAGCGGACCTCGTGGTGGTCCGCTCTGTCGTGGTCGGCGTCGGCGTCGGCGTCGGCGTGTTCGATGTTAACGAAGTACTTGATGTAGGCGCACTTCCGATCTCGATGGGATTCGACTTCCCTTCCGTTTCGAGAGACACGAGCGGAGGCGACTTGCCTTTTGACGCGGGGCCCTGTGCCTGTTGCTGATCTACCGGCGGCGTAGATAGCTCTATCGGTGGCACGGGCATAAAGGACGCGGACGCGGACGCGGCCGGGGCGGCGGTCGCCATGTCTGGATCGAGCGCGCCCGGACGCCTGCTGCCCGAACCGTTTCGCGATCTCGTCAGCACCATCACGCACGGTTGTTAAATTACGTAATCCGGCAGCGAAGGACCAAAATGTACCGGACCGGGACCCGGGACGGTAAGCGGGGAGGGGCGAGCCTCTGGAGTGTGGACTGTATCTTCGAAAAACGGCTGTCGCTCAAGCCGCCTCCCGCTTAATGGCCCCTAAGATCTGGTACTTGTTGTGCTGGGATTCTATCGGGTGTAAAATAACAACGCGTGCGCTTCGTGGTTTCAACTGACTGATCACGCGATGGTTGGGAGCAGCATCCGGGGAATTAGGTTCGATCCGAGCATGTACCGGCAACCGCCTTGGAGAAAGTTTCCTCTATCAAACTGTTTACTATTAATCTTCGGGTAAAAATACTGACTCGGTTTTTTCCTAATTTTTTCACTATACTTGTACACGCTCAGACCGTTCGTCTAGTGCTAGTCCCAACGAGCGCGCAGTCTCATTTATTCAAATCAAAAGTTTACAATATTGTCTATTTCTGTTTATACTATTGCTATCCTGTACTATTTTTGACATTTGACCTTGAACAGGTTCAGACTTGTCCAAATCCTGACACGTGTAAGGCAAGGACCTGATTTTGCTTGTACAAAAGCTATTCTATTTCTATTAATCTATGGATCTATTTCTATTACAGGTACCTTCCTTGAGGATCTATTGTGCGGATTTGAACTTCTATATTCTATAATTATTATTCCGTATGATATTAGACATATATATACGGTTCTCTATATGCCCTACTATGTAACCTACTTAGGTTTACATAGCGACTATACTGTTCTATGACTATGATCTGTATTACATGTATCGGCGTGCATATACAGTTCTGCACGCCACCTAACCTAAATTTTTATACATAGCGCGTGTGCATGCTCGCGCGTGCACATCGCCCATGTCTTTGCATGATATTACGGGTGTGCATATGCAGTTCTGCGCACCCGGACCTATACCTAATGTTTTTTATACATGGCGCGTACCACGCTCGCGCGTACGTATCGCCCATGTCATTGCATTATATTACGGGTGTGCATATGCAGTTCTGCACACCCGGGCTGAGAGCCCTATTTACTTAGCCTATTCATAGCGCGTGCGCATGCCTATGCGCATCGCCTATGGTCTGTATTATATTAAGAGCGTACACATACAGTTCTCTGTACGCCCGGGTACTTAGGTACCCTAGGTGACCTGGACGCAGACAGGGTGCTACGCCAGGCCTCTATTTACCTCCGATTACCTTTAGCGAAACCTTACCGGTGAAGTGATGCTATGTTATTCCTAAGCTCTGTTATATTTCAATGGTATTGGCAGAGGTGCCAAGCCGAATTACTATTAGTACCTACCTATTTCTATTTCCCTCGTCCCCCGCGGGGGGTGTAAGTGTAGAGTACTGTGTCCCTACAATTAAAAGACGTTACCTTTCGGGATTTTTAATAAAGGATAAAATATAAGGATTTCCTACCTATTCCTTATGTGCTATTAATATTATTTTAACTAAGACGTTCTATTTTACAACTTTATAACTATCAGTCTATCGCGATGTCGAGTCGTCCGGAACAATTCCCACGGGATAAAAAATGGCCTATGTGTTATTCCAGACTATAATCAATCTCTCTGCCAAGTTTTATCCAGATCAGTTCAGTGAAAGAGTAACAAACATCCATCCTTCCATCCATCTATCCATCCAACCATACTTACAAACTTTCGCGTTTATAATAGTTGTAGGATATAACACCCAGACAGAGAATAAACATCTATGTTCATCACACAAATGTTTGTTCTCGGTGGGAATCGAACTCACGGCCTACGGAGCTGAAGGCAGAGCTACTACCAACTGCGCTGTAGAGGCTGTCAAGTTCTGTCATATTTTGGTTAATGTTTGTCTCAAAATGTGCAATACCAACCTATAATACCTCCCGCGATACAGGCTTGTCCTTGTGCGGGGACCATCAGTAACTATTTTAATGTAATTGTTTTTGGCAAATAAATGTATTTGTATTTGTAATTGGCATGGTACAGTACTTACATCAAAGTCAAATGGTATTTATTCAGTTGAATCACAAGGATCACTTTGAATCATCTTAAAACTTCGTGTATTTAGGTGCTAGTGCCATGAGACCAGCAATCAAATATTCAACCCAATAAAAGCAAGAACCCAATAAAAGTGTGGCCGCGGGTGGCAGCTTGTCTACGCTAAATGGCAACAAGGTATTATGCTGCGATTACACTCGGCTCATCTCCGTGGCAAAGCGCTCTCTCTCTCTCTCTCTCACACACTCTCTCTCGCGTTACCGCACGCGTTGCCTTTGGCTCATTTCTCATGCGTTGCTGGCCCTGCGCAGGGCTGCGCTTTTGAGCTAAGTGTAAACACTGTATTGTTTGCTGGGGATAAGTTGTGTAGCTGTTTTTGCTTGGATTGGGTTTTCCAATAAAAGCTCTTACTTAAGTCTGAATTAAAAACTACCCACATTTCTTTTTATCGACACCATTGTATTACCAAACCAATCTTTTTATAAGATGTGTTGCCCTAACAAGCTTTTACCAATTTACAATCGAAGTCACATAAATGAACATAAATAACGTCAAAGTCTATAAAACTTGTTACAAAACAAAATAATTTGAGAAAAGGGTATCACATTCACACATTAGTGACGCTTCTCTTCGCGTCTGATAATTAAAAGAGTTTTGTAGAAAAAGTTGATTCCGGGTGCTTGGTTTTGTGTTTATTTTGGGTACTAGAGTTGTCTGATGACCATATTAAAAACCGGCAGATAATAAACAGATAACATAAAACGTAGACGTAGCATCATAGGAAAGACCTATATCCAGGAAGTGGTCAGTTAAACTATAGCAATCCTAGTACGAGGGTTGAGGGTTGGGGATAGGAGGGTTGCAATTGGGGGTAGATGGGAAGTCCTTCCTAGGAGAGTCCTTTTGTCTAGGAGATGAAAAAATATTAATTCATTTTCTTCATTTAAAAAATAACCCCAACCTAATTAGTAATTTTGCTGAAAAAATGAAGTTATTTTTTTTTCCTAGAAAAAGGACTTGCCAGCTACCTCCACTTGCAACCCCCCTATCCTCGACCCTCAACCAAGTACAAGGATTGCTATAGCCAACCCCAGTGGTATCTAACATAGGTTGATGATGATAGCAATTATCGTCACTATTTGTCATTACCCATTGGTGAGATGGCACTATAGTAAAAACACCGATTATACCAATTATCTTTTAAGTTAACTAAAAAAGTGAGCATCGGGATTTCGAATATGTAATTAGAAGAAAGAAAGAAAGAAAATACATTTATTTTGGACACACACGATACATACACTTATAATAATTATAACAAGAAAATAAAATAAAACATTACAAGAAGCACGACAGAAAAGCAAACACGAGAAGACAAAGAAGAACAATTTCAGAATAAACAGTAGGCAGGAAAAGTAGAAATAAAAACAGAGAAGGACGTGTGTAGACAGGTGGAAGGTGCAAATCAGCTCGTGCCTAAGAAGAGTGAAAGAAGAAATCATGTAGTGCCGATTAACATGGACCTGCTTTTATGGTACCTATGGTAGGAAGATGATGATGATGATTTCAACTTCAAGCTCAACTCCATTTCGATTATTAAAAAAGTTGATTCCAGCCTTTTGGTTTTTTATTTCTTAATATTTGTGACTGTTATTTTCGGAGTGTGTCGTGAGCGCTAAGTAGTATTTATGCGGTCCCCAGCGGCGCGGAGGTGGTTTGCCAACGAAACTTGGGTGCAGGGATACTGGAGAGAAACAGGGTAAGAAACGATTATTTATTTTCAAACTTAATTTTGAGAGGTTTTTTTTAACGCTCCTCTGACTTGCCTAGAAACCGGGGGTTTCTAAAGCTCTATCAACACTAATCGGCTGTAAAGCTAAAAAGCTGAAAAAGCAAGTTAATTGAGCTTTCATAAAACGGGGGCTAGATTAAGTTAGAAACTAAGTTCAGTGAGTATTGAACGCATACTCACTTAGACTAAGTTAGGAATTAAGAAACTAACAACTACAACTGCCGTGTCTTTTTTTTTTAATAATGTCTGGGATTCATAGCCGTGAAGCGTTTCATTATATTTTTTTGGATTATTTTATAATATATCATGAATATAATAACAATTTCTTATTATTACATTGAATTCATTTTATCATATAATGATATGATAAAATGAATTCAATGTAATAATAAGAAATTGTTTCTTAACCGATTTTAAGCATCTGCATAGCTATTTTTATGAAGTTTATTATTAAGAAAATCTATACTTTAAGCCATCTACATACCTAATAATTTCGATAAAGTCCAAGTTCAAGTCTACTTTTACGAAATTGTATATTTTTTTTGTGTATGTTGCGCCATTTTAATTTTTGCATAAACACTTGATTATAAAATTTATTAAAAGGATAATTCCTTCGAAGACTAAGCAAATGATTATAATTTCAGTTCCTAGAAGCATAAAATACAAAACCGCCAAAATCTGGGTTGCACTCTCTCGTATAACAAAACAACCGATATAAATTCCTGCCGGACACTTGGGAGCGGATCGGCAAAGCTAATTCTGTTGTGATTAATGCTCCTTGCATTTCCATCTCTAGTGCAACCCGCACAAAAAACATCACAATCACCTTTATTACGAACAGATAGAGTTTAGTTTACCTTAGCAGGGGAAGCCCTTAAGTGGTCAAGTTGGTGCTTAAAACTGGCTACTGCTTGTTCGCGTTTCTCACGCAAGCCCAACGATTAAATAGGGGAAGTGTTATAATATTAAAACAGTAACTATTAATATTATTTCGGTTGGTGAAGGAAATCGTGTATTTGTCAAAGGCCTATACAAAAAATTCTGCTCTTTGGGTAATTCCTTCCTGTTTTAATTTTATCCTGTGTCAGCGTTTGCTACTTTTTTTTTTTTTAATAATAGGTTCACAAACCAGCCATTACAACAAAATATCACATTTATAAAAGCATCTTAAAACTAGAACGGCCTTCTAGATGTGAACACAGCATGCAAACTTATTATAAACTTACTCCCATATTTATACACCTTGTCACTGTTGATAAACATTACATAATGCTAAAGGAACCATACTAGAATTTTTGTGAGAGAAAATAACATTTTTTTTTCTTAGGAGATGGTACTATGGTAAAAGTATTGTTTCTGTTGACAGTTTTTTTTACAAAAGCTTAGAGTGATAGTCGCTGTGCAATGCTACATAGGGCACGTCCTGATGGACTTGCTCTGTGCAATGTGCATGCTCTATCGAACATTTTGCTTTCATTCAAAAATTTAAGAGAATTAAAAAAAAGAAAACAATCAGTTACTTTGATCTAGGTCTAGAGACCCGTTTACAACCACGGCATTTTCAAGATAAAACATTTTGCCCCCTAGACCTAAAGGCCAACCGCGATCTCTTGAACCATTCTTATTTCAATATTACTTTACTTTTTGATCATAAAGCTGACTATGCAGTTGATATAAGACATAGACATAAAAGCTATATTGAAATAAGAATGCTTCAAGAGATGGTGGTACGGGCCCAGGACTTTTTTCCACCCTGAAATTTTGCGGGATTTTTTGGTCTGGAATATAAAATGTCAGTGTGACCAAAATTTCTAGGTGGAAAAAACTAAGACGTAGTTCAAAAGATTAGAACAAATAATCAAACCCCACATTCCTAAAACAAAGACGGCTGACATTAACTAATAATTTCATTATGCAAAGCTATTCGTGTTATCGCTCCATCTTTCGGCCCCTAATTTATAACATAGAAATGATGGTGCCACTCTACAATAATTTATATGTAAATTATATTCAACCTACAGGTGTATTGCTTTGAAATTTGCACAGAAGCTGCTAAGAACGTGTTATATGTAAATGTGTTGTCTTTATTTGAATTTCGTATAAATCGCTGTTTAGCTGCAGCAAATATACCTACACAAATGTTTGAATATTTTTCGATAAATGCATACATTTTCTTTTAAAAATCAATATAATTGTCGCAAAAATCTATTTGTTTAATTTTGTTAGTTTTATGGTGTTTACTTTACTCAAGGAGTCACCAATAGTGATGCTATGTATAGGTACCTTACGAATATGGTTTACTAGTTGCGTCTCGTCGTTCCACCCGCAAAGATGCTCTTGTGTGTGTGTTGTGTTACTCTTTCACGCCGGAACGGCTGGCAACATTTTATCCCGTGGGAATACCGGGATTTAAATCTGCACGGGTGAAACCGGGAGGCGCAACTAGGAACCCATATTTGACTGTAAACAACACTATATGACCAGCAAAAAGTTTTCTACGATGTTAATGACGTTCTAAGCAGTTCAATTTATATTTTTTGTTCCATTTTCAGATTTACTAATTACACTACGAATACAGGACATTACCAATAAAATATCATCATTAGATTTCATGATATCAATCCAACGTGATTATTACACAATCGATCATTATGATTTCAAATCAGTTACATTAATCTACATAATCGAATAGAAAACTGCCACCCTTCGTTGACAAAGTTTATTCTACTTCTAGCTAACCTAACGGCCAGTTTCTGTAATCTCAGTCAAAAATAATCGGCTTAGTTTTGCTCGAGCTCTCAAAAACCAGGCGCGGGTCTGACAATACTCTTTTTCTCAAAATAATAATTATTTCAGTCAATAGGTATTTTTTAAATTAATTCACAAGGATCACTACCAAAACCCACAACAAATTCCAACAATTCCGAGCTGAGCCAGGCGCCAATTCCACGACAGTTAGGTACATGTATTCTAAAACAGGAAGTAGTGTGTTTGATTTCCGCCTGCATTACAATCAATATGATTCGATGCAAATAAAGATTTATGTCTTAATTATTTAACTTTTTAATTTCAAAGACGATTATAAAGTTTTTAAGATCAATGTCATCTTAAAACTTTAAAAATCTTTTAAATTGGCTTTGGTCAGCGGGCTTTACGTCTGATTACAACCGTACCCCTTTCCTACATGTTATTTTCTGACATAATAACGTATAAATTACTTAAAATCAAAAGGGATATTAGGACTAATGCCCGATTCGCATGACCGGTGAATTTACCTATATTTTATTTCCTATTTTTAGGTGGGCGGCGGTCGTTTATAGATAATCGGTTTTGTAATTATTGGATGTAAATGACTTGATAAGCTACTGGCCCAGTTCTCACGTTGTCGCTGAATATTTTAAAACTGTTACGAATACAGGACTATTACATAGGGATACGCAATAGCGATAGCAATCAGTCTAATGAGCCGTTACTTGTTGATTATACTTCTAAAAGTTTGACAGATTCATGAAACGTCAATCCTTGTGATTTTATTGAAATCACCTGCTAACTAAATAATCAAAACATAAGAGGTTTTGATTATCCTACGAATATAAGTGCGAAAGTTTGTTAGTATGGAGGGATGGATGGATGGATGGATGTTTGTTACTCTTTCACGCCGAAACGGCTGAATGGATCTGGATTAAACTTGGCAGAGAGATAGATTTATAGTCTGGAATAACATGTCGTATTATCAGTGTCTTCAGCCAGTATAATACTCAACTTATTAAAAATATGACTTTTCATAATAGCGAGTATTTTTTTAACTATTATTTTTATTTTTTCAGATAACCAGACCTAATGTTATCAATAAAAATGATAAAATACGTAGTTTTGATCTCTTTTTGTAAGATGCCAGAAACAATTTTTTTTTATGAATGTTGAAATTTACAGATCCTGATGTTGAGCGGTTACCTCTGCTAACTACAGAGCATATCCGTCGACAGCGGGCGGCACACATTGGTACACTGTGTCAATACTAACTAAGCAAACACAAATACATAAAAGCATTTCAAAATCATATCAGTCATTCAGGAATCCGCATTATTTTCTCATTCATTTATAACGGAACACTGATTTATCTACTAATTTTGGTTTTAATTGAAATTATTTCTGCTGTAATACTTCCATCATCCAGCTCAATAATGTAAAATGAACCCTACACCCAACTCATAAAAAACAATTTACCTTGACATTTGAAAATTAATCCTCAATACTATTTGCCGACAAAACGAAATCTAATAGTAACTGTAAGCCGTGGGTGTAAGGCTCATTTTGTCTTAAAGCTTTAGCCGAATCGCAGACAAAGAATTTTAGAAGTGCCTACCTGGTGTACCTTCCTAGAATGCAGTAATAGCAAGCTCAGTAATCCTCTTCTATGGAATATGCGATCTGCAAAGATAACTCGGGCTAGGGTTGTCAACGCAACGTTTATTACACTTCACAAGTGATTCAGTTACGCAATTTATACTATAGAGCTCCATCTAAATCCAATGAGTTCAGTTGTGACAATAAGTTACCACATAAAAGTTCTCACAAAAGAAATGAAATACTTGATAAACTGAAGACATTGTGACAAATGCGAGAAGTCGGTGGATGTAGTCTTAAAACTGTTCTTCCTTCAAATATATGTATAGAAAAGACCTATGATTATCAATAGACTTCTACAGTCTGAAGATGCTGATGAGCAAAAAAAATAAATAAAAAAACACAAACGTCCCAAACTTGCGTCCCTAAATTATCTTCGTAAATTTAAGAACTTAGACCTTATTATGTTTCTGATGCAGTTTCCTCCAATTTAGTTTTAGGTATCTATGCGTACGAGTAAGTTGTGGAATGAACTTCCCTCTGCGGTTTTCCCTCAGAGCTACGACATGGGGTCCTTTAAAAGGCGGGCTTATCTCCTCTTAAAATGCCGGCAGCGCATCAGCAACACCTCTGGTGTTGCAGGTGTCTATGGGCGACGGTGACCACTTTCCATCAGGTGGCCCGTATGCTCATCTGCCAGCAGCCTACTCTTTTATCTGGCTCACGTAGCTTATTCTTCAATACTTCTTCACTTTCCTTCAACACTTGATGATTTGCAAGGAACGTCAAGGTGTTAGGGCAGCCCTAGCCTCACCTGGATCGCTTAACTCCACCGCTCCGCCGAATTACCAATTTCACCAGCAGCGGCGTCACAAAGTCTGCCGAAAGCCGAAACTGGCCCCATCGCATCGCCGGAAGGATTATACTTTTTGCAGATTAACCGAAACAAGAACTTATTTACCTGGCAAACGTAGGATCAACGATTTGTAAATAAAATTACTAATATGGATATTCGCTTTAGATTTGTAAGTAATAATAAGAAAAAGTTACAATAAGAAAATAGCTTCACGAATTTGATTCCAAGCAAGGTAAGGTAAGTCTCCCCTCAGACAGCCTTCACAGCTCAGTTGGTAGTAGCTCTGCCTTCTGCGCAGTCGGCCGTGGGTTCGATCCCTACCGAGAACAAATTTTTGTGTGATGATGAGCATAGATGTTTGTATTCTGTCTGGGTGTAATGTATTTTATATATGTATTTACAAATAAAGTATTTAAGTATTACATCAGCTATCTGTTTTCCATATCACAAGCTTTGGATTAGTTTGGGGCTAGATAGTGCTGTGTGAAAAGTCCAGCAATATTTATTTATTATTATTATTCATAGACCTTTCAATACCCAGTATCAGGATTCTAATCCCTTGATACTGAGATTCTTTTAAATATTTCATTAATATCAGTATTATTAATAGAATTATAATAATAGTTATATGATTAGTACATAATATGTCGTGAATCGCATAAGGTTGATGTATGTAAATACGATACCTGGGCCCGTACCACCATCTCTTGAAGCATTCTTATTTCAATATTATTTTTATGTCAATTATGTCTTTTAAATCAACTGCATAGAGTCAGCTTTATGATAAAAAAGTAAAGTAATATTGAAATAAGATTGCTTCAAGAGATGGTGGTACGGGCCCTGGCATGGTAGCTCCTTCTGATCTCTTTGATGTCATTTAGACTTACCTCGGCTACCACACTTAGACATTCAAATAATCTTTTTGGTTCTCGGAACTAAATAATCTGACTGGGAGACTTACCCTGCCTTGAGATCGCCGATCGGAGTCGTCTCTCTCTACACATTATTTCTGTTTTTATAAGTAGGTATTTATACAAGATTGACAAGTCTATAAATACAAGATGGAGCAGGTTTTCCTCATATTTTCTCAACAAAACACAAACAAAAAAACTAATTCCTAACCAACCGAAGACACACAAATGCAGAGACAAAAACATGGTTTGGCAAAGTTGGTATAGGTTACCTTGGAGTTTAAATTATGTACTGACCGATTAAGTGTATACTTAGGTACTCGTCATTAAAAAAGTGCAAACAAGCTAACAAAATAAATACTTGGTGCCTTTTTAATGAGGTAACACATCGGATCAATGAAGTACCTAATAGTTGGGTTTTTTTACCTAATAGTAGGTCCCATCTGAAAACCAGCGCCGCTTCACTTGTGGAGCGGCAATAAGCTGAGATGGGGCCTGTTTTGGATCGCGCGCACATGCACTTGGCACGAGCTGATTTGCACATTCCACCTATCTACATACGTCCTTCTCTGTTTTTATTTCTACTTTTCCTGTTTATTCTACTTACTGTTTTTATCCTGAAATTGTTGTTCTTTGTCTTCTCGTGTTTACTTTTCTGTCGTGCTTCTGTTAATGTTTTTATTGTATTTTCTTGTTTTAATTATTATAAGTGTATAGTATCGTGTGTGTCCAAAATAAATGTATTTTCTTTCTTTCTTTTCTTTCTTTCTTTTTCAGGTTTTTCATATTTGGTATGGATATTTGTTGTGGACAAGACTGCTTCATCTAAACAAAACATACCATACGACGTCAAGTTAAGTCGCTGACAACCGTCAGGCATCTGTCATCGCTTGCACATATTTTTTTATGCATTCATGACATTTCATGACATTATTGCTACCTTTGTAATGTTATTTTCCAAAACATGGTTGTTTGCAATGTTAATGATGTTTTTGTAATTTTCCCTACATTCAGTGAGATGTGCGATAGAGAGTTTTCCTGGCCTGTTATCAACGCATTATTATTTACATGGATACAAACTGCTTTTGCAAATCAATGAAGGTCGAAGTCAAAGAGCAATTATCCTACTAATATTATAATCGTGAAAGTTTGTAAGTATGGATGGATGGATGTTTGTTACTCTTTCACGCCGGAACGGCTGAACGGATCTGGATGAAACTTGGCAGAGAGTTAGATTATAGTCTGGAATAGCACATAGGCTACTTTTTATTCCGTGGGAATACCGGGATTTAAATCTGCGCGGGTGAAACCGCGGGACGCAACTGGTATTCAATAAAACCACAACAAATACATCAGCACGTCATGATGAGCAACATTTATCACGCGTTCACGTCTAGAAGAACATGCAAGGAATACTTCTCGAACTCCTTCAACTGACTTAGTAGAGGAAGACGGGGAAATGCCTTTCACCTGTGAGAAAAATGCTCAATTATTTTTTCATTTGTCTTTATAAGAGATTCAATTTTGAGGTTTACAGAGACTGCCTCCTCAAGCTTCACAACCACTACGCTTTCAAGGCACCGCCACCGTGTTATCAAGTTATTGGGGTAAAGCATAAAATAAATCCCAACTAACATTATAAATGCGAAAGTAACTCTGTCTGTCTGTCTGTCTGTCTGTTACGCTTTCCCGCTTAAACCTCTCAACCGATTTTGATGAAATTTGGCACAGATAATCTTTAGACCCTGAGAAAGAACATAGGCTACCTTTTATTGCGAAAAAAAGAGATGAAGAGATTAAAAGTACGCAGACGAAGTCGCGGGTACCAGCTAGTATAAAAATAAATCACATAAAATATTAGTAAAGAAGTGAACAACAAATATAATTAATTATAAAGTGTTGTTTAATTTGTTAATTCGAAAGAATTGTTCTAGGTACTTACTTTGTGTTAAATAAAATAAACCGAGGTCTTCCGCCGTTTGCGCACAAAAAAGAGAGTTTGCTTGACGCAACGCGCGCGACACGGTTCTTTTAAAACTTCCAAATATTTGTTTTCATTTTATACCCACGACATCTCACCACTCCACGGAACGATCCCCTACAACTTCATTATTTCTGCCGGACGCCTCTCGATAGGTGGGCGAAGACCGTCACACCATGGGTTCCTGATGGACGGTGACCCCGTGGACGGCCTAGAAAGCGCTGGCGGGACGACCTAGATGCCTTTGACCTTCAAATGGTGGGAGGAAGCTCAGGATAGGGAGAAGTTGAAGTCGTCCTTGGGGGAGGCTTTTGCCCAGCAGGGGAACAAATTAGGCTAAAAAAAAACTTCATTATTTAAAAGTTTGTATTTTTTTCATCACTGATAAAATTCAACGTTCAATGCTGTGTCCCCGGCACGGAGTACCTCCCCTTGGAACATATTATTATGTAACAAAAATAATTGAGGATCTCCATGGATAGATGCCTGTCAGGTTCATTAGGCACATGTCCACATAATGCAGTAGTATTACAACTAATTTCCTTACAGTGTTTTCCTTCACCGTTTGAGAGCACTGGCATAATTATATCAGAAACAAACAATCCTTGAACGTGAAACACGACCTCACGATAGTCTAAGTTGCTACAATCACTAACGATATTATTCTATTTATACGTAAATCATCAGTATAGAAGACAATAGAACACATGTTCTGTACAAGGTTATGGGAAGCCTGTTTTTGAAATCGAATAGAATTTAAAAATATTATTTTCGTAATAAAAATCCATAGAAGTCTGCTGGACATAGGGCTTATATAATATATAATATATTATTAGTGTAGATATCAGTTATCTAGTACCCATAAAACAAGCTTTGAGTAGCTTACTTTGGGGCTAAATGGTGCTGTGTGGATTGTCCAGCATTATTTATTTATTCATATAATATAAGCGCTTTGGTGTTTTGAAACGTCTAATCAAAGAGTTAGATAAATATTGGTGGACATTCCACACTGCGCTATCTAGCCCCAAACTAAGCCAAAGCTTGTAGTATGGGAACCAGTTAGCTGATATAATACTAAAAATACTTTTTTTGTAAATCTATACATGTAATATTACATAAACACCCAGAGAGAGAACAAACATATATGTTCAGCACACAAATGTTTGTTCTCGGTGGGGATCGAACCCATGGTCTACGGCACAGAAAGCAGAGCTAGAGGCAAGCCGTGAAGGCTGTCAAAAGTTAACAAGGTTCTCCGCAGATAAATTAGGATCACTTATGAAGAATGCCAGAGCATGTCAGACGAGTCTCATCTGGGAATGGAATCCAACCTAAATAGACGGTAATGAAATCACAGATACCAGAGATATCAACCGCAGGGAGATCTCACCAATTACAGCCTCGTGCAGTTGTTTATCAGGCGAGCTTACTCATCTTAGCGCTCAATTCACACCATCATCTCACAAGTGTCGGGAGACGTGGCGTCTTTTTTTTGGGAGGTAGTCTGATTCATAAGCTTATAGAGAGACAACGAAACGAACATGGTGACGAAACTGGCATATTTTATTTAATACTTTATTGCACTAAAACAAAGTACAAAAGGCGAGCTTAATGCTAGACAGCATTTTCTACCAGCCAACCTTAACAGGTAAAAGAACAAGGTTGGCGTGCTTAATTAATAATAATTAATAATAATATAGTGCTTAATTGGCATAGTCAATCGTTACAGATATTTTTATTACGCAAGAAGAAGAAGATCATTAACGTCATGTTGTTATAGCCCGTTCGCACCAGCAGTGCAAGTACCGTTCTTATCGATCGCTTAATTTGGCATTTAATTTTAGAATCGTCAAAATTCGTTAAAAATGGTTTCAACGTATTCAAATTCCTTGGTTTCAACAATGGATAAAACCAGTTTTAACGAATTTTGACGATTCTAAATGTCAAATTAAGGCTCCGGTGACAGCGGCTCGCAATTTCGAGGTGCGATTGGCTATTATTTCATTTTATTTCATTTCGGGGAGGTTTTTTGAAAGAATAATTCTAAAGAAACACGCATAAATACTGTTCGAACACAAATAATACAATAATATAAGGGAAACATGCCCGAATCAGAAATCATTTTGGTATTAGTATGTTTGATCTACGTTTACCTAATACCAAAATGATTTCTGACTCAAGCACATTTCCCTTATATTATTGTATTATTTGTGTTCGAACAGTATTTATGCGTGTTTCTTTAGAGTTATTCTTTCAAACAACCTCCCCGAAATGAAATAAAATGAAATAATAGCCAATCGCACCTCGAAATTGCGAGCCGCTGTCACCGGACTCTTAAGCGATCGATAAGAACGGTACTGGCACTGCAGGCTTGTAGCGAGGCGAGTCTCTCACTACGCGTCCGTGCTCACTGATTGGCTGATAACACCAAAATGCCGTGGTAGGAGGTGCTACTCGCCTCGTCACAAGCCTGGTGCGAATAAGATATTAGGGAAAATGATAGTGTCATTTAAACTAGTTTGCCTTTTCGTAAGTTACGTATGTACCTATATATTTTAATTTAGTTATGGTAACCGG
Source organism: Plemyria rubiginata (assembly GCA_963576535.1). Lineage (NCBI taxonomy): Eukaryota > Metazoa > Arthropoda > Insecta > Lepidoptera > Geometridae > Plemyria > Plemyria rubiginata. The sequence continues at coordinate 4,221,821 of OY754906.1, forward strand.
CTGATTCACGACGGTTGTAAAAGTATGTATTCGATGTAAACATCGGTGACATGTAAGTTATTTTTACAATCGCTACATCCATTCACTTGGGCCAGCGGCCATCCATCGTCGTTTTGTCGGCTATCGGGCGATGTCGAACGTCGGCGTATCAAAGCCAGCCGGCCGATGCGCCCGCGCCGGTGACTCGACGGTTTGCAGCACCATGGGTTTTCCTTGTGCAGCTGTATATTCCGTTTACGTTTGATATTATTTCTATAAATCATTTTAGTAATAAATTGCGGTCAAAGTGACACAAGAGCCTATAATATTTTTCACTCCGAATATTTTGATAGAACCAGTAACATGGAAAGCTGCCTAGCTTTTTATTTAAAACAATTGTAGTAGGTACTTAGTAATTGTTGTAATTGTAGTAATTGTTAATTAATAATTTGAAGAAACACCAAAACTGTTTCAGTTTGAAGGGAGCGGTTGCCGGTGTAATTACAGGCACATGAGTTTAACATCTGTATGCCTCAAGTTGATGGACGCAGGGCAGTGCATCATTGGGCTTGTTCAAACCGGGCGTGACATGCAAGTCAACTCTATATAGAGCTATAGAAGATGGTTACCACGTACCATCAGGTGAGCCTCTGGTTTCACGAGCAAGTGGCATAAAAAACTCTATTCCACGAATTAAAAGACTCATAACTGCCCTTAAAATGAACAGCAGTTAATTTTAAACCCTTTCGTATCCGATTATCATCCTTACCAGTAAAATGATCATACAGTAATCAGGATCGCGTTTACACAATCAATTATAACAACCCTCTACCTGATGCATCCGTTCGGAAGTTCTATCACAATAATCGCCTGCTTCCTACCGTCCCATGAAACTTACACCGAACTTACCTACAAAATGAGGCATTGAAAAAACGTAACCGCTTATTATTCGAAATATCCTAAACAAAATATCTGAGAGGGTTAACTTGAGAGTTTGCTTCCGTTTCTTTGTGGCAATCGATGTTATCCGTATCCTCCTACCATCTTTATCTAGATCCCTCAAGTATGTTGAAATCTAAGGATAAAAGGAGCGTCTTGGCTTGACCCAGAAAACACTCGCTGGTTTTTCATTCCCAGTAACAGCTTTATACCAAGAAACACATATACTTTTCAAACCCAGAAAACTGGCTGCACAAAAATTACCGATTCGGCATTTTTAAGATAATTTATTGATCGCTACGAAAAAGTTTAGTGTAAAAAGTCGTTGGCTTAGCAAAGAGATTTGTTTTATTTTGTTTTGGTTGGCTATATACCATGTCTTATGATCGAATATTTGAAAGTTTCTCTAGACTACGTACATGAAACACAGTCCTAAACACACATCTATATTTAGGCAGGCATATAATATTATACAATAAATTGTATAACCTATAGGTACCAAAAATCGCGCACGTGCAAACCCACGGTGTTCCCTTTCAGTCCCGCCTTCCCGGTCACATGGCGCAAAAACCCGGTAACTTAACACCAAAACGGGACATGCTGACGCATTTGGGGAGCTTTATGTATTTCCAATGCTAAATGTTTAAATAAGCGATCGTTTTGGGTAAATAGGTCGGGGGAGGGCCTTAGACAGATGGAACTATTCGTGCGACTAAATGTTAGCATATACTGGTACTTAAAAAAAGTACAAAAAATACTTGTAGAAAAAACCATCTTATTTCGTTTATCAAGGACGGCCGAGAAGATAATTGTCAAGCAACTATAACTGCAAATCGTCTTTATCCTTCCTCTTGAATCACTCTATCTATTAAAAAAACCGCATCAAAATCCGTTGCGTAGTTTTAAAGATTTAAGCATAGGGACATAGGGATATAGGGACAGAGAAAGCGACTTTGTTTTATACTATGATGTAGTGATCAATGATCGCATTCACCACAGGCATAGTAAAACTAATCGAGTGTTGAATCACAGAAGTACGCACATACTACTCGTATAAAAAGTTAGCCACTATTGATATTACAACAATCATGGTTTTGGAACCTAGCCAACATAATCTGACCTCCCCTGCCTCTACAGCATCCAACAAAGTACGATGGCAGAGGTTGTATTGAAGAGAGCTCTGCAGATCTCGATAAATCGGTTGATTCATAAAGACCTATCGCTTGAATTGTACACTTGTAAAACTTGCTTTGTTAGCCGGCGCCTGTCATTGTGCTCAGACAATACAACTTGTAAGAAATGTTTTTTAGGAATCCATTGATAAAACTGTTAGATGACTTGGTTTTGTGGCAAATTGTGTGATAATGTCAACCTGTTGCGTGAATACGGATGAATTGAATATGAATGAATTGATGGAACCTCATTGTCATAATTTTCTGGTTAGCAAGGGATTTGTGCTTTATGCCTTCGATTCATTCATGTTTTCGGATCTTCTTTATAGATTGCATGTTTTTGTCATTTACATAGGTAATTTATTTCATTGATCTGTTTGTGATGTGAGCGTAGCGACAAATTTGTGCCCTTCACTCAATTCTCTTGACCTTATTTTTGTTTTGCTCTAGTTTCTTAATGGATCTGAATGATCGATAGGTATATCAAACAATTACTAGTGAAAACTGAAGGATGTTTTCACTTTCAGTAGGTAAAGGATATTCTAGAAACCTACTAAATCTGAAATTAGCACGTTTCGACAGACTGACATGATCTGAGGTTGTATTTATTTATTTCGGAGCAACAAACGATTGCAATAATGTTTCAATAGTTAAGGAAGACGTCAGTTTAATGGATCTTGAACTTAAATAAAGTTACTAATGACGCTATTACGTTTGTAACAAAAGTATCCAAAGCAAGCTTTAGCGGTGTTTTTTGTTTTTTTTTTATACAACTAGCTGATGGAACAAGCAGATGGCCCACCTGATGTTAAGTGGTAACCATCACCTATAAACAAAACACTGCCCCGTAGGTCACGCACAATAGGAACGTGCCCTACGATGCACTGCCCTGCGTCCATCAACTTGAGGCATACAGATGTTAAGCCTCATGTGCCTGTAATTACACCGGCGACCACACTCTTCAAACCGAAACACAGCTTTGCTGCTTGGCGGCAGAAAAAGGCGTGGAGGTAGTACTTCCCCGGACGAGCCCTTCACAAAGAGCTCTACTACTCTTAAAATATCTATAATTATAGGTATCTTGTGAATACTTCTGATACTAGTTGCAAATAGGCAGATGAACCAGATCAGCAACTAAAATATTTAATAGATTCAATTCCTTCATCGAGATTTGCTTGGCATTTAGGATATTTTTATAATTGATAATTATTTTATTATAAAAAAGGCAAGAAAATGATGAATTATTTTTAAAAACATTTATTTAAAATTTTCTCCGGCAGTCATTTTGTAGCAAATACAAGGATTCGGAAACTACCGTTGGTTTCCGGATCCAAGACACCTCAAATGTATGCTATTTCCAATATTATTTAATTAAATTCAGAATTGTCAGTTATAGATTTACTTGATCTAAAATTGAATATTTTAGGATTACAAATTCAAGTCAATTATATAGGTATTCTAAGTCGTAACTTCTAAATATAAGTAGGTATCATCGGTATTTTTGGTTACGTAGAAATTAATTACATGAAAACAACATAAACTTACAAATGGTTAAAAACCCCCAAAACAAAATAATATTCATTTAAACATTAAAAACCGGTATTCAGCTTTAACTCAGAAATCACACAGCGCGGTTCAAAAATAAATAAATCTGTACATTACCGACGTACACGCACATACGCATGCATAAACACGCATGTGTCCACGCATGTTACAGACGCACGTACGCACACTGGCGCATGTTTCGGGTGTGTTCACGCATGCGAGGAAGCTGCGCGTGAGATTTGCCCGCGCGCAGCTGCGCCGCCAGGTGTGCTCCCCCTCTACAGCGTTGTACAGTCGAGTACAGTGCGTGCTGTGATTTTTACATCCTACTAATACGCGAACGCGATAGCTTGTATGGATGGATGGATGTTTGTTACTCTTTCACGCCGGAACGGCAGAGAGAAAAATTAAAATCTGGAATAGCACATAGGCTACTTTTTAACCCGTCGGAATACCGGGATTCAAATCAGCGCAGGTGAAACCGCGGGGCGCAACTAGTAAATGGTATTTATTCTTGCAATTTTTTGCTGGACTGAATTTTACTTCACTTGCACTGAAATTTGTTTTGTAATTTATCTAATAACTACATAAGTACTTACCTACATATTTTTCAGGATATTGATTTGCTCGTCAAATTTATTTTAAGGATTTATTTTATACTATAAAATGAAATTATCTCTATATAGCGATTTTCTCAAAAGAATCTAGAAATACAGAGTGAAAAATAAATATGTTTTGTTCCAAATAATAATATTTCACCTATTTTATTTCAACTCAGGCATCGGTACAGGCCAATAAGCATAAAAACAATACATTAAAATGTTTAATAACGTTCTTCAAGCTTCTGCACCCGACAGTACAGCTTACCCCATCAAAATCTGTGAATGCTTGCACAAACCCGCTTCCATGACATAAACAGTCCATCAAGTACAGAATTTATTCCCATCAATGTCCTATGAAAACGTATAAGAGAACCCCACACTTTATGCAAGACCCTAGCATGCCGACTCCCCGCTAGTAATTATCCTGCATGTTTTTATACCAGATTTTTAGTGGATTATTATTTACGGTTTGGACGCGGTGCTGTAGTTATTTTTGCTGGTGTACTGTTGTACCAATGTGGTTTTGGGGAATTTAACGAAAATATTTGCGTCTTGTCTTTTAATTACATTATAAAAAGAAACAGAAACAGCTTCACGACTTTGATCCCCAGGCACGGTAGATATCCCTTCAGATCTACCAGTACCAAGTAGGTACTAATTCAAGATTCTTTGAGGATGTCTAAGGGGGGTAGTCAGAGGTACGTCCAAACATTACATTTGGCACATACCCACATAAATAATAAAAAATAAAAAGTCACACGATATTTGCGACAGTAAAGCGATACTGTACAGTCGCAAGATAAATTGACTGACGAATAATAATGTCTACTACCCTAGAGCATTGCTGCTTTCTTTGGTCGCACAATACAAAATCTTCGGCAACTAAACCATGCCAGCCCATTGAATAGGCGAGAGAGTAAAGTCTCATCAATCCTCCTAAATGAGGAAAACCATCGATCGTGTAAAGTGACTTTCATTCCGTGAGTGATAGAAAGCGCGTGACATTAGCGGCGTGACCCGGCGGGCGTGACCCGTCGCGCCGTGAAATGCGTCAAATCGCCGTGCGCGCGCGCACTCCTCTGCCGTGGTTTACGGTCGTTGAGAAGGATTTTTACAGTTCACGATTAAATCTGTTTACCTACCTACAATTGTTTACCTACTAAATCCTTAGTTCTATAATTCTATCATATTATACCTGCTCTCATCGGCCCTGCATTAATTTTTGGGAACACATGGAGTGTTCCCAAAAATTAAGTAATGCCAGGGCCGTATATAGGTAAGTACAACTGGAAGATTGAAAAATATATGCGCGTAATGCTATTAAACTAAAACTAAACGCTACTAAACGCTACTAAACGCTACTAAACGCTATTAAACAGTGCGGAAGCGCCACACACATTGACCATATTATTATCTTTCTTGCGGATGTTGGCTAAGCGTGCAAAATGTGAAAATAGGTGCTGGCTATAACTACATCTAAGTCCCAGCCTCCCAGGCACTACAGCGTCTCGTAAATAGTGGCAGGAGGCAATAGTTGTCCCCGCCATGCTGGATAAATCATTACCAATAGATGGAATACCCGGTTACGTGCTTTTTATGGTAGGCAAGTTTTTTCTACCTCCTCTATACTCTCAAATAATCTTGGATAGGTTAGATCTGAAGGGGATTTATACCGTGCTATTGCTAATTACAGATGTTAGCACATGTTTTCAAAACTTCTCTTCCTCTGCATAATCGTGTCGCAGTCGTACAGTATAGAATGCCTGCTGGTATGTGGCATACGGTAGACACTCGCACGCTCCTAATCGATAAGAGAATTAGAGATTCAAATGCACTTAAACAATTACTGCTATAAAATAATGTGATGGATGACCACACACTGAGAAATTCTTGAATTCATATTTATATAAATGAATTCAAAAATTTTTCAGTGTGGCATACTCAACAGTTAGATAGCTATTGAATATAATATAAGATAATAAAAATATCTAAATATTAAAAATATGATTACGTTAATCAATTTGTGACGTAAGAAACTTGGAGGTACTTCAGTTTGTGGCCTGAATTACCATATTACCATATATAAGTAACCACTAGTGCTCGAAAGGAGCCTCTTTGTGGTGCACTGAAAACTCTTCCACTATTAAACTGTTTCGAAATAAATTAGTGAAACTCATATCACTAATTTATTTCGTATTATTTATTTACTTCTTCATATCGACGAAGAAGTAACCAACTTCAAAATTAACAGACAATGTTATACGAAGTAAGGTTACTAATATTGGCCGACAGAATATACCCAGTGCGTAATTCTGTGGTATTTCCACAGATGAGCGAGCGAGCGCGCCCGTGACTTCCGTTTCCGGCTGCGCCTGCGCAGCATCCGCGACCAGCCGACCGACGCGGCCTGCCCACTGCCCTGCCTGTAAGTAAAACTCATGATTATAAAGTCCACTCCAGGCATTACATGTGTATTTTCTTATGAGCTTGTAGGCAAAACAAGTGCTTATGTTCCGTGGCCGCCTGTCCGTCGTAGACTAGCTATAATAGCCAGGTAACTTAAACACGGAAATGCCAAGAAAAAAGAGTAACAAGAGCTCTTTGCGCGTGGCTCGTCCGGGGAAGTATTACAACTATGACTCAAGCGATGGCTCAACTCAGATTAAGGGAAAGATGACTGGCTAGAGCAAGAGGTCTAATACCAGTTCCATTAAAATCTATCGTTTTGAAAGACGTGTCGGCGCAACACACAGACTTTCGTACCGCACTGATTGCGCTCATCACTGCGTTACTTGCAACTTGCATAACTCATCATCTTGTTATGTGACAAGGATATCTTGCGTCTTTTGTGACAAGTTGCAACTTCCGTCAAAGATGCAAACTGCGTCAGCGTGACGCGATACCGCTGTCGGAAGCGTGCCCATTAGCTTGTCCGAGAGAGTTGACGTATCCTGGCAGAACACTCTTGGATTACTGAGCACTGACTGTGGCCACATAACAACTCTTAGGCCCTAATTCATAATGGTCTCTCAGCGCGTCAATAGCCTTTCAGACCGTAATCTGTTGCTGTCTCTTTTCGTTGGCATGAAAGTTACAGTAATAAGAATACTCTATAGAGCTGATATAAAATGGCAGGGACTATGAATAGGAAAGTGAGAATATAACTAGTGACATAACATAACCAATCACATATTCGGTAACATTAGGGTGTTGCCACACCAATCGATCGACGGAATCGATCGATGTTTGAATGGATGAGTCGAGGTCGATAGATAGTTTCTACCACACCAATCCAATCGATCAACTTCGATCGACGTCAATCGATCGATTGGTGTGGTAGCACCCTTATTCACAAATCGCAGGGACCGCAATCTTCTTTGCGGTTCCTACTACGGAATAAGTATCCCAATACTTATGAATCAAAGCTTGGACTGACTGACCTGAGTTGTACTCGGTATAGCAAGTAGTATTTATTATGCAGTGCAGTATCTATCTAGGTATACCTGGTACCGGGTAAAATCAAAATCAATACGGTCTTTTTTCAGTACAATCACAGGGAACACTTTGTAACATCTTATATATTATACTAGCGGCCTGTCCCAGCTTCGCATGGGTGGACATAATTTTTTTTAGTATTAAATGTAGCCTATGTTACTCAGGGATAATGTAGCTTTCATATGGTGACAGAATTTTTGAAATCGGACCAGTAGTTTTTGAGCCTATTCGAAACATACATATATCTTTATATATATCTTTATATACTAGGTGAATTTACCGCCAGTTCGTCGCGAGTCGCGACCAAAGCCTGGAAGAACTGGCAAGAAACTAAGCTTGGTCCTAGCGTTTATTGTATAATCCTCTTTAAAAAATAATATGGATTTTGTAATGAGTTGGAGCATAGTTCAGTTCCAAGCTTTTTTGTCATCTACATAATCAGACATTTTATAGTAAGCTTTTATTAAGTTTTATTTTTATTATATTTTGAATTGGCTCATCGACAATAACTGATGAATATCGCTTGGGACTTTGTTATAGAAGCGTACACCTCCTGCAAACGATTTGCTTACTTTAGAGAGCCTGCTAGGGAAGTAGTAGGGAATACAGATAGGCAAAATTTTTATTAAAAACTAGTGTGCCTAACACACGATAGGGTCAGTCACACGTGCCTGTAAGGGGATCTATGAGCGGTCGCGCGCGCCGCATCCTGCGCGAGATAAGACGAGCCTTCCTCCGCGCGGTTGCATGCGCCGCTGAGCGCGACGGGGAGACTGGGCTGTGTACATACCAACATGTGAAATGCCCATTAGTTAAAATAAAAAAACGTTTGCTTTTTATCACAAAAATATTGGCGATATACAAAGAACAATAATGGTTTGGATAACAAATTCGGTCGTCTCACTATCAGCCAAAGTTGTTAAAGATCTTCATTCATATCTTTATATATGCTAAGCTCTATATAATCCTGTAGAGGTTTCTTCCAGCAAACTTAGTTAGCAACCTAGAGAGAGCTGATTAAAGTTTTTGATTTGATTTGAAATTAAGTACTAGTTAAAGTTCAAAATGTCCAAAGATGAACAAGCTTCTCCTATAAATACGTAGGGAAAGTCTATGTACTCCACGATGTTTCGATGTGTTTTTCTGTACCATTTGAGAGTACTGCCACTGTTTTTGAGGGCCTCTCTGTAAAGAATTGAACGCATTCATCTTTGCCCTACCTCCTCAAACTAACGCACGGGATAACATTACTAGTGACCGGACATCACTGCTACTGCGTAATCACACTTCTCTCTGTTTAGATAGTTTTCTAACTACATCATCATCATCATTATCATCATTTTTTTTTTAATACAACTAGCTGATGGAACAAGCAGATGGCCCACCTGATGTTAAGTGGTAACCATCACCTATAAACAAAACATTGCCCCGTAGGTCACGCACAATAGGAACGTGCCCTACGATGCACTGCCCTGCGTCCATCAACTTGAGGCATACAGATGTTAAGCCTCATGTGCCTGTAATTACACCGGCGACCACACTCTTCAAACCGAAACACAGCGTTGCTGCTTGTCGGCAGAAAAAGGCGTGGTGGTTGTACTTCCACGGACGAGCCCTTCACAAAGAGCTCTACTACTCTTGCTGCTGTGTTTCGGGTTGAAGAGTGTGGCTGTCGGTGAAATTGAAACAGGCACATGAGGCTTAGCATCTGTGCGTTTCAAGTTGAGGGACGCAGAACTTAAGAGGTTTTGTTTTGTTATAGGTGATGGTTGTTCTGCTGTTCCATCAACCTCAGTTCAACTTCATGTCTATAGACTTTTTTTGATTAGATTATTTTTCTCCCCTAACTAGTTTTGGAAAAAAGTCAATTTTGGTTTATTTAATGTTAGGTATGAAGTAAAATTTAGAAAAGTTAAATAAATTGAATTAGTGCTGAATGTACAAATGCGTGCGTGTAGATAGATGTGCGCTCGTTCATGTCTTTTGTTCTACATAATATCTACGCGAGTTTCTTTCATATACCGTAAATCGTCCCTTAAAATGGTATGTATAAAAAAAATACAAATCACAACATTTTTAAAACACATGATTTTATTATTTATTTAACAAAACATTAAATTACAGTAAATATTACAACATCGTCAAAATCTAATAAGGTTTGTCTCAATGTTGCAGTTCGAACTGTAATGGCACGACTGACCACAGGATGCGATGTTATAAATGTTTTACAACTGAATTTCATAGATCCACGTTACTCCAGTGAATTTGATTGATAAACATGCGACAACTTATAAACATCAATAAAACCACAATTCTATTATGTATTCAAATGATTCGCTTTCAAATAACTTCAATAGATTAGACAAAATTTATGCACCGCTGTCGGCACGTGACTTTCAAGATGGTCCACGCGAATCAATACTTAGGAATTTCATTCAAACCATTGAGAGATAGACTCGTGTCTATAGAAATTGATAAACGTGCCTAAACGTGATTTTATGTAAATTTCTTTCGGCATAAGTTTACAAACACGTATCATGGATGCGACTTGAACCTCCGATTATTGATATGCAAAACTTTATTTTATTCCACTTGTTTGACGATTATGATACTACTTAGTTTATAATCGAGGTCTATGAACTTTGTACAACAGTGCGCAAAAGTGGTTTGAATGCTATTTTCGCTGCCTTTGTTAGTCAATTGATAATATCTTGCGGTAATTTGTAATGGTGATTTGAAGGGTGGAATGTATTTCAGAGGTCAATACAGGCTATCTGATTCTGATGTTTCGTTTTCGTTCTTGTGTGTTTAGTTTGTATTATGCTTATTAGTTAAGAGAGCACCGGTGGTCTAGTGGTAGTGACCCCGCCTTCCGATCGTAAGGTCGCAGGTTCGAACCGGTCGTGCACCAATGGATTTTCTTATCGAAAAATTTATGTGCGCGATGCCAGTGCTCTTAAACGGTGAAGGAAAACATCGTGAGGAAACCAGTTAGTATTCTAACAGCACCGATGGGCTTGCAACCTGTCACGTATGGAATACTAACTACTGCAAAATGTGGGTATGTGCCAAATGTAATGTTTGGACGTACCTCTGACTAACCCCCCTTAGACATCCTCAAAGAATCTTGAATTAGTACCTACTTGGTACTGGGAGATCTTAAGGGATATCTACCGTGCCTGGGGATCAAAGTCGTGAAGCTGTTTCAGTTTCAGTTATCCAGAGTCAGCTTTAAGACGTTTCAAAGTGATCTTTGTGATTTTATTGAATAATTACACTATGACTTTGTTACCACCGTGGTCTAGTAGGAGCGACCTAACCTTCAAAGTGGCACAGAGGGACATAGTTTTGAATCTGGTCATGCACAATTGTAGGTACATAAAGTAAAGGAAAATTCCTTCAACGTTCCTGATGACGACGGAATCAGTTACTTAGCAACAGCCATGAGCTTGCAATCAATATTTGGACTTACCTCTGACTACCCGTTCCCCTCATCATCAAAGAATCTAAAGTGGTAAAGTCATAGTGTAATTATCACTTAAAAGCAATTTAAATTTTTTGATTGGCTTCAAAATAATCTCCTAACATTGAACATAGATAAAACAAAATATCTTTGTTTTTCTACAAAAAGTCAGCATCTTCCTCCAGTTCTTGATCTAAAAATTCATTCGTGTAGTTCTGATACAACAACAAACTGTGCTTGTAAAAATATAACACACGCAAAAAACATCAAGTACTTAGGTGTTGTCATTGATGAAAACTTAAGGTGGACACGCCACATTGACCTATTGTCAGGAAGGCTCCGCAAACTTATCGTAATATTTAAACATCTTCGTAACATAGCTAATGATAATTTGTTGAAAAGAATATACTTTGCGCTGGGACAGTCTATAATTAATTTTAGCATTTTGGTATGGGGAGGTGCAGCTAAGACATCACTGATAAAAGCAGAAAGAGCTCAACGTGCGCTATTAAAAGCGATGTACCGGAAAAAATATCGATATTCAACTGAGCTACTATACAGGGATACGAACCTCCTCAGTATCCGACAATTATACATCCTTAGACTAGCCCTATTGTTCCACAAAACTAGTCACAAAACGATTGATGCAACCAGGAGAAAATTTGTCTGGCGAAGTAAAATGACATACTCACGTTTAGGACAAAGGTTTCATAACTTTAGAGCACCCTACATTTATACGAAATTAAATAATCAGTTAAACATTTGGGACAAAAATATATACAATTGTAAAAAAACAGTTACAGATTTTCTTTTGATGCAGAATTATAACAACACAGAGATTCTCTTGAATATTGCAATATAAACCTCATTGACGGACATTCAATCACATTTGCACTAACTCATTCTAACTACCACATTACCTACTAAAACTTCAGATCACATTTCTCACCTTTAATAAATCTCACTTACCTTCACTTCTGCTTGCACTTACCTTCACTTCTACTTGCACTCACTTATACATTTACTTACCACACTAGCATACACACACCTTACAGTAACACTGCTTTCATTACAAATCAATACTATTTTTGTTCACTTTTCCGGAACACTAGAGAGAAGCTTGGTTACCCATATCACAGGGAATCCTAGTTTGGGGACCAAGTAGAACTTTGTCTTGTTTTTGAACCAATCATGCATGTATAGAAATTAAGTTTTTTGTTTTGTTTTAGAATTTATGATTTTTTGTTACTTCACACCTAACTATTTCACCTAAGTAGGTATATTTTTTGTTTTTGTTCTTTTATTGTTACTTAAGTATCATTTTATATTCCTGCATAATACTTTTACTCTGTATGTATTTGCTTTTGTTCTTTTATTATTGATTGTTACTTAAGTATCATTTTCTATACCTGCATAATACTTTTACTTTGTATGTTCCTACCTACTTGCTTTTGATCAAATAAATATATTTTATTTATTATTATTATTATTGATGCATGCCAATAACGGTAATTTACTCTTGTTATCCAAACATTAGTTAAAAGAAAATAATGTATGCTATGTATGCTAATGTTTATTCAATGTTAAATTAGGTATCAGATTCAACTATTTCACTGCGATAAAATCCCAAAAGCGTCTGATAACTTAATCACAAATTAATCGCAAAGCGTGTCAACGACCTTTTCGGCAAAACATTTCTGTATTCAGTAGTACAAAACAGTTTTTCACGCGTCATTCTGTAGCTACATTGTGTAAACCAATGATATTCACTTTATGCTGTACCTCGTGCGCTATTGTTCATTTCTATTATAGCTAAAAAGTCTTTGGTTATCAAGGACTTGTTGAGCATTCTTTTCTCTGGGTTTCAATGGATAATCTCAGTTATATAATTAAGCCGTTCCATTACAATGTAGGTTACTGAGTCAGTGGGTGTGTCTTTTAAATTCCTTTTCATTTGTGAACTAGATATATTACAAAATGTAATAGATACTCAAGTTATCTATTACTGGATTACTTTAGTATTTAGACACTAAAGTAATCTAATACTTTTTCTGTACAATTGTATTTGACAACTTGGCATTACCCAAAATATTTGGTTTAATTTTGGCCGTATGCCGTGGATTCGATCCCCATCGAGAACAAACATTTGTGTGATGAACATTGATGTTCTCTGTCAAAAAAAAGTGATGTATCAGCTATCTAGTTCCCATATTACCAGCGCTCAGTTTGGGGCTTCGATAGGTCTGTGTAAGAAGTTCACTAAAATTTATTTATTTTATTTTTATGAACTACATAAAACTAAATGCATATCAAATAAACGTTTTCATGGTGGCGGTGACAACTGCTAACATACCTCTCTCTCGCACTTTTCGACATTTTCAAAGGTATCTTTCATCTCTCTTATCGTGTCACTAGATTCTTGTGAAACAGTGTGGTGAAAGGATTTTCAGTGCGCGTGTTATAGAACTTTTTAGGTTCTATGACATGTCGGTGGCCTCACGATGTTTTCCTTCACCGTTTAAGAGTACTGGCACTGTGCTAATAAATTTTTGAACAGAAAAACTCATTGGTGCGCTGACTATGATATAATTATTGTTCAAAGGTTTCAGAGGACAAAACAAAAACAAAAACGATGATAAAAATCCGATCCGGTTAAAATTTTTGTTAGTATTTTGAACAGACATAAAACGGTAAACAACATTCAAATGAGTACTACACAACCGTAATGGTGGATAAACACGTGCACAAATTTCGCAACACTAAATAATAAATAAAAAAAATCTTTGACACACCGAATTATATCTGCCCTGAATAATTTTATACGCATTTTAAAATGTCTTTTGAAAACGTGGGATTTATGGGGTCCAAACCCATTCGAGGGGTGGTCATAAGACGAGGGGTTCTCTAGATTCATTTTCTTATTTTTTTATATCTTGACAAACCCCAGCTGCTACGATATGTTATAAATAAATGAAATAGCGATTTTGACCTGACGAGGGATGTTCAGATTGGCATGTATGAAATCTATGTCTACCACAACACTGACAAATTTCATTTCTATCGACGATAGAATAGAGTGGTTTTTGGCATAGCAAAAGGTTTGTAACGGTGGATTTAATGTGGTAATCGTAAGAGCAATTCGACACAGGACGTCCTGTCTGTTTTGCACCAATTATTATTACCTACACCGAACCGGAACCATTTGGATATGGAAGGGCAAGTGCGAGTTTGATAAGTCGATATACAGTTACTATAATAATAATAATAATATACATTTTATTTCGGACAGTAAAAGCCTTTATTTTCTACCACATTTTTAGCCATGAACAAAATTTTAAATAAATAATAGCGATATTGCTAGCAGTTTTTTATTTTATTGGAAATACTAAACTAAAATTTAAATTAAATGGCATGACGATAAATTGTCGGGTCATCAAAAACAGACAACTAAAGGGTTAAGAAGCTGTTAAAGTTTGAATAGCTTGTACAAGCTACAAATCAGTTATTTAAGTTTCGTTAGTAAACGGTACATTTATTAACTGAATGAATTAACAAAGCATAGAAACGAGTAGGTAATATTAAAAAAGTTTAAACTTGTCTTTTAGCATTACTAAGGCATTTAAAAAACTCAATGAAAGTTACATTAGTTTGTGCCATATTATAAATATAAAAATATTATAGCTTCCTTCGATTGCTATGCATATTGTGTACATATTACATTTCCTTTCATTCGATTGATTCAGTATAGGCAATATACTAAATTTTAAATTCAGTCTGATTCCTAAAAATAATAAACCTTTTTACTTATATTTTTTTAAACTGTACTTGTATTTTTGTAGAAACATTTTGAACATTGCCGTGACTTGATTTTCAATCCTCTGAAATCCATAGCTTGCTCTTGTGATGACCCTGTCAATGTTATACCTATTTTTAGTAAAGTTTAATGTATGTAATTTATCACTATGCATAGTAATTTATTATGGGTTTAACCATAAACAACTTTATAATTATGGGTTTTCAATATCTAAAAATACACTTTGTCATTTTAGCGCCTACATACGACATCAATAAATTATTTTGATATTAATTAAGACATCTAAATTCATCTGCCACCAATTAGGCAGAGATGCCCAGATAAAAAATATACAAAATCATAAACACATCAGATAAATAATTTATTACGACCTCAAGCCAAAATATATTGACAACAGAGGTCAAATTATCCTCCGAGAACTATTCGTTTTCATAGATACATAATTAGGTAACCAACTTGTAAGTAATTGATTGTGTGACCCTCGTAAAGTCATGTTAATGATTTAATGATTCGTAGAATAAGTACTACAGTATCTTTTTACTCTTTTTAATGAGAAAAATAGAAGACTTACTGATGTCCCACCAAATGTTGAGTGGTTCTTCTTCGATCTTAGTGGATCTTTGCCTAATGATTACACTGGCTGACTGAGGGAGGCCGTGCTCTATGTTTCATTATAAAATAAATCTGAAAACACTTAAGGGGCTGACAACCTTCAAACAACATCTCGCACGTTTCGACATGTTGAATAACTTTTTTTTTTTTTTTTTTGGCTCCTGTCTATTGACAATCTTGCCAGTGTCAAGTGATAGAGATTATATGCTCTTTGCTATGTTTGTAGTCACGTCAGTCGAAAGTCGAGTCAGTCAATTGTTTTAAAGAAAATGGTGGCGGTTTCTTCAAAAAATTTTAAACTATTTCGGTCAAATTACGATATCACATAATACACTTTCATTTCAAATGCTTACACTTTGTGCTAAGACCACAAGTAATGTTGGTTAAAATACCACCAAAATTACACAACACAACTCATAAAAACACTAGAAAAACAATTAAAATGGAAATGCTATGTTGCTTCGATAGATGACAGAAAACGAATATCGTTGAAATACTTATATACAAAGACACGTGCGAGCGAGAAGTTGTTTGATGGTTGTGAGCCCCTTAGTGAGAGTAGATCTGCAAAAGAAAGGTCGTACACTTTACCATAGAGCTTTTAAAAAAAGTTTCATTATAACTCACCTAAGAATAGATTACAAAATGAAAATTTGGAGCCTCAAATAATTTTGACGATAAGCAAAGACATACTTGTCGAATATATTCGATTTAAAACCTCGGCCTGCCTTTATTCCATTTGATAATTTTATTCGTCCTCATCATCAATACCCCACTCTTTGCGGTCCCTTGCGAGTCTCAAGCCAAGGATTCACTAGGGAACATTTTGTCCCGCAACATGACGCGCAGCACTTAATTTACGTGACGCTGCAACGTTGCATAGTGTCCCGCAACATGCCCGCAACATGCCCCGCAACATTGTACGTGACGCGGGGCATGTTGCTTGCTCCCGCCTCGAGAGCGAGCGCACGTGTCCCGCGTCAGTGTCTCACCATTTGTCTTTAGAATATTAACTCCTCTTTCATTCTTTATTCTTTATTGCACACAACTAGAACATACAGTAAACTTAAATAAAAAACATGTACAAAGGCGAGCTTAACCCTAAAAAGAGTTCTCTTCCAGCAAACCTTGAAGGGTTGTGAGAAATTGAAATTAGAGGTGGGTGCTTCTTTCTCATTGAAGTATTCCGCATCCACCACCTTCTCTTTCTCTTAAGTTTCAAAACACACGATGTAATTACTATGTACGCAGCACAAATAGCCACAAACTCATCGGGCGACATTTCTATAAACACTGACTAGTGTGGCCAACACAATGTTCCGCGACATTTACTTCGGAATGTTCTACGTTGTTGCTAAGGAACATGTTGCTCCATTTGCCCCCTAGTGTATCCTTGGCTTTATGCATCCATCCATTCCCAACACTTGCTACAATGTCGTTTGACCAACATGTGGTAATTACACCAATTAAATACCTATGAATTTACCTGAACTATACCATGTGTAAGCATGTATATTGAGTGAATGTCTGATGGTCCTCCATATCGTTTTAAAAAATGTTACAATTATCTAAAAATCAAGAACAACAAAAAATAACTTGGAATTGGGATTTTTAAATTAAAATGATCAACTTTGCTGATTATTTTTCCTGAACGAACCAAATTAAATAACAAAAATAAAGTCAGCTAATTCTGACAGACTGCAAGCCCATCGCTACTAGAATACTAGCTGGTTTCCTTACGATGTTTTCCTTCACCGTTTGCGAGCACTAATGCCAGTGCTCGTATCTTATCTGTCATTGCAAGAAAACAGTGGCGATGTGTAACAGTTAATAACGAAAAACAAACCATTCAAAGCTCCTATTTTATTTACGTTCACAAAGTTAAATATAATCAACTGTGAAATAAACGAAATTAAATTTACGTTGCGTAACTTCTGAAGTAAGAATTACGCTCGAAAATACCATCGACGTAATACCTGCGTACTTGCAATCTCGTAATAGAATAGACGAACTTTAGCCGAAAGCCAAAATTACAAAACATTTCATAATTTCATTTAACTTTTGATTGGAATAAACTTCTTGCTATTTTTATTCCCCCTTCTGGTTTTTTGTATAAGATTCTATTATTAAATTACTTGAATAATTTCCTGTTAGGTAATTTCATTCAAGTATTGTTACTGAAGAACCAGAAGAACAAAGAAAAATAAAGTAGATATTTCCATTTTTTTTTATAGGTATATCATGAGTAGTACTTTTATGCATGTGCATAATATTGTGCATGCATGTGTAGGTAGATAGATGCAACCCATAATGAAATATTCCCTTTATGAATAAAACAACATCTTTTGTAAATTTATTTTGCAACTTTATGAACAAGAAGATTTCTATAAAAATAATAAATCAAACATCGGTGGACTTTCCAAACAACACTATCTAGCCCAGGACTAAGGAAAGCCTGGTAATATGGGAACCAAATAGCTGATATAATACCTACTAATAATAAACAATAACACCGTGATAGAGAAAAATATTTATGATCACCTCACAAATTAATATTAGTTTTCTGTTGGGATCGAACCCACGGCTTACGGCACAAAAAGCAGAACTTCTAACAACTGAGCTGTGAGGGCAGTCACTTGGAGGGTTTCATATAAAGTATCGTTTTATTTATAAACTGAAAAACTGAAACAGCTTCACGACTTTGATCCCCAGGCACGGTAGATATCCCTTCAGATCTCCCAGTACCAAGTAGGTACTAATTCAAGATTCTTTGAGGATGTCTAAGGGGGGTAGTCAGAGGTACGTCCAAACATTACATTTGGCACATACACACATTTTGCAGTAGTTAGTATTCCATACGTGACAGGTTGCAAGCCCATCGCCGCTGTTAGAATACTACCTGGTTTCCTCACGATGTTTTCCTTCACCGTTTAAGAGCACTGGCATTGCGCACATAAATTTTTCGATAGAAAAATCCATTGGTGCACGACCGGATTCGAACCTGCGACCTTACGATCGGAAGGCGAGGTCACTCCCACTAGACCAGCGGTGCTCTCTGCGTTTTATTTATAACCATCAAGTAATATTTGACATTTGGTTTATTTCCGCATTTTCACAAAACTTTGTAGCCAAATGTATTTCGGTATTAATTTCCCCCACTCCTACGGTTTCAGTCAACTTATTTTATGGAAAATTCTTGTTTTTCTTTTAATACTTCATTTCCTCATTTGTGCTTAGGACTATAATGTAACTTATGTAATACAAGGAAATGTTACGTTCTGAGAAAAAGGTTACTGATTTATTTAGATAAAGTTCATGATTTGTTTGGTTCAACGCTGTTCTGGGCTTCTATAAATGTATATAAAAACTTAATTTTCTTAACTTTAGGTTCATCAAAGAGGATTTTCGAAGGTTTCTCCCATGCGGGGTTAGTTAGGCCACCAATTTTCTTTTTTCGGGGGCAGAAAATTCGAACATGCATCACTCACTTTTAAAATATGCAGTATGCCATTGTAAAAGGAGTTTGTAGTCTTTTCGTATAATGAGTCCCATGGGTCACATACCCGCTGTAAAATGGTATTTAAATAAAATAATAATAAATAAATAAATAATGCTGGACAATCCACACAGCACCATCTAGCCCCAAAGTAAGCTACTCAAAGCTTGTGTTATGGGTACTAGATGACTGATATATTTAATACATTATATACTTACATAGATAGATATTTTTTATTATATACATAGAAAACACCCAGACCAACGGAACAAATTTCTGCAGATCGTACACAAATTTGTTCCGAGGCGGGAATCGAACCCACAACCTCTAGCGTCGCAGGCGGACTCTCGCCCGCTGCGCCACAGAGGTCGTCAAATTTCTTTGACAATATTGTTTATTTTAACAGCGGCGATGGACTTGCAACCTGTCACGTAAACAATACAAACTGCAATTGTATCACACGGTTACGGTTGTGGTTAATCTGTGGTATACGTAAAGTTCTTGAATATTTTATTTTAGTCGTATTTTTTTTTGATATTTGCTCACCTGATGGTAAGCGCTCACCGTTGCCCATAGACAACAACAACACCAGGGACCTTGTCAGTGCGTTGCCTACCCTGAAGGACTTTATCTACATTTTTCTTGAACCTTTCATGTTAAATCTTGGCGGGAAAACCTCTGATGGTAACTCATTCATACATCGTACCTATGACTAACTGCCATAGACACCCTAAATAAATATTGGTGGGTAGGTTTTTGGGACCATGGATCTGTAGGAATCTGCCATCGCTGGGGCTGGGGTTCAAAGTCAAAAGAAAGTGATATTGTTTCTTTTTATTTTTTTTTACTTTGACGAATGGCTGAATCTAAGGTGCCATGAAACAAAACATTCGAAAGACGATTAAATCTAGGGGAAGCAGGGGTAATGGCGATCGTGTCAGTAATACTGCTCGCTCCAATTACTTTTTAAATAAGATGCCTTGAAACACAGCGAGCACGCTGCAGCCCAGGGGTTGTGACGCTTGACCAGGCAGAGTCTCTAAATCTCAAAAGTAACATAAGACAAATGAAAAAATAAATAGAGCAGTTTTCTCTCAGGTGATCGGCATTCCCCCGTCTTCCTATATCCTACTAATATTATAAACGCGAAAGTTTGTATGTATGGAAGGACGGATGTTTGATACTCTTTCACGCCGGAACGGCTGAACGGATCTGGATGAGACTTGGCAGACAGATTAATTATAGTCTGGAACAACAAATAGGCTACTTTTTATCCCGTAGGAATACCGGGATTTAAATCTGCGCGGGTGAAACCGCGGCGCGCAACTAGTATAATTATAAACGCACATTCTGTACCGCGAATGGAACAGTAAAGTATCCACATACCTATGCCTACCCTTCTAACCGCTCAAGTCCGGTCGTATATCCAGAATTATTGTAATTTAATAACCCTGTCCATTCGAAACCGGCTCTTGGCCATTATGAGCCATTCACTCGCGAAAATGGCACAATTGATCACTTGTCAACCGGTATTGTATTGCAAATTCAGAAAAGAAATGTTTGGCCTCGTAAATTCTCATGACTTGCAAACTAATGGCTGAAGAACAAAGTGAAAACAAATTAATATTCTCAGACATTTTACAGATCGCTATCTGGCAGTTATAGTTTATCATGATCATCATCAGCCTATAGAAGCCCACTGCTGGACAAAGGCCTCGCCTATACGTTTCCAGGAAGAACAATTCTGAGCCATCCATCCACCGACTTCTTGCGATCTTCAGAATGTCGTCAGTCCATAGAATTTTTACAATTTCACACATCCAAGTACTACATGATGCACAACAATAAAGAAAGTAGAAGAGGAAAGATGATTGGCCATCTTGTAAGACATGACAGCTTTATAAGGAAAATAATCGAAGGAAAGATAGAAGGAAAGAGAAGCAGGGGAAGACCTAGGATAAGCTACATGAGCCAAATAAAAGCGAAGGTTGCCGTCATGTCTTATAAGGAGGTCAAGGAGGTTGCCCTGAAAAGAAACACCGGAGAGAAATGCATCAATTACGCCGACAAGAGCATTGCTCTTAAATTAGAAGAAGAAGAAGTACTAGTCATCCAATTCTTTGTAAAAATATTCAGCAATCGATTAGTTACCTATATTAATAATATGATATCAATTATGCTAAAGGCTTTTTTAAGGCGTTGACAACATCTAATTTACCTCTCGCTCGCACGATTCGACATTTTAAAAGATATAAAATCGCTAAACACAATTTTGAAAAATCGCAAACAACCATTTTGGCACACAGCTTGGTAAACATTTCATTTTGATCGATGCATGTTTTCTTACTCAAAAGTTTGCTTATGTACGAAAACTAGAAAAGCAAACTTTTAAGTAGGAAAATATGTATCGATCAAATGAAATTTTTACTAAACAGTTCGCAATGTGATTGCACATAAAACGATTGTTTGCGATTTTACGAAAATGGGTTTAGTGATTTTATATCTTTCAACAAGTCAAAACGTGCGAGCGAGAGTCACATTAGCTCTTGTCTTCGTCTTAACTAGGTACTGCTATTACTGCTACACTAATACTAATAAAATGCACATTTTTTAACAGTAAAACCTATTGATGCTTGTCGGGTTTTTTTTAAAGCTCTAACTTAATATTAAACTGTTGCTATCTAATGCAACAATATTAGAACTTGACATTCATTCATTCATTCATTCACTCCATCCGTTCGCTTATTAATTATCACTCATTCGCTTATCTACATTTTAATTGTTATTTCAAATTCATTATTACATAATTAATTATTATTTCATGCAAGAAATCTATTAAATTAAAAAAACAACGAGTTGTGCTTGTCCGGTTGTTTTAACCCAAGACTGTATGAGGATTGGAAAGCGGTGATTACTACCCAGCTCATCTATTATTACCTAAGGATTAGGATTGCGTTGTTCGCAGACTTGTTAGATGGTTATCTGCACGTGTACCATGTTCGATGTAAAGATAACGTGTAAGCCCACGGCGGTAACTCTAATCGCTGTTCAGGTTGTAGATTGAATGATAATTCTCACCCCTTATTGTACAACTTGAAACAGAACGATCGGAAATACGAGCACTTCGTTCAACTTACATAATATTCTCTATCACATAGATATAAGTTATACACAAATTGTATAAAAGTCAAATTGAGATCTAAAAAAAATTACAGACGAATTCTGTTTAAAACTCAGCTTATAACAAATCAATATCTAAAAATTTTACCTACCTCGTTAATATAAATGTTTAATAATAAGTTCAATAACCTTCAAACAGCGTGGAAAATTGCTCCCCAATTATATAGTATAAGCAAATAAAATATAACCGTATTAATTACCGTTAGATGTTTTGAAACCGCAAGGCACAAAGTCGACCATATGATAGCGTACCACAAAGGATTGACCTTGAGTTTAATGATAAAAAAGGTTCATTTACACTGCAACTCTATTGAATGAAGAGGCATTGTTAGGACAAGCGCCAGTGCTGCCAACTTGGCTGGTTTTTTGCTAGATCTAGCAGCATTTCGAGATGTTTCAATATAACTGGATAACATTTTGTGAAACAATTAAATATAAATGCTAGCTTCTAGCACATAATTATTTACTGTCACTGGCAATCTTTATATTTTTGACCTAGCTTTAGAAATTTAATACTATATAAAACTCGAAGCTCAATGCCAAAAATAGTAATGGTAATATTCTTATTAATTATAACTACGCTATCTAACTAAAGCTTGTATTGTGACCAGAAATCTGACAGAACACATACCTATATATATATATATACTAGCTGCACCCCGCGGTTTCACCCGTGTAGTTTTAAATCCGGTATTCCCACGGGATAAAAAGTAGCTTATGTGCTATTCCAGACTATAATCTATCTCTGTGACTAATTTAATCCAGATCCGTTCAGCCGTTCTGGCGTTATTGAGTAACAAACATCCATCCATCCGTACTTACAAACTTTCGCGTTTATAATATTAGTAGGAAATTCCTTTATGTATAATTCAACTCACACCACCAATTCAAACTCATTTACGGAAAGATTTAGAAACTTAGTTCATTTGAGAGTTGATGAAGTCCTAATAAATTGTTGAAACTTTTCCTTCTTTTTACGGCGACTTCAGTCGGGGCGCAGAGGGAAACCCTGAAAGCGCCCACATGGCATAGCTAACAGGTGTGGTATTGTTATAAATGTAAATTACGACTTTCGTTCTCGTCCTATTCATTTTTTAGGGAGTTGGCGTCAACTGAAATCAGATCAGTAGATCAGAGGCAGGAGTAGCTTATCAAAATCACATTGAAACAGAAACAGGCACAGCTTCCCACCTGAACTTTATGCACGGTCCCCTCAAATCGCTTAGTAACAAGTAAGCAGGTACTCTACTACTACTCTACTCTAGAGTCTTTGAGGAGTCAGAGGCTCAGAGGTTATATTACCTACATTTGGCAATTTTGCAGTAGTTGGTACCTTCGTAAGTGACAGGTTGCAAACCATCACGATGTTTTTCTTCATCATTCAAGAGCACTGGCATTGCGCACATACATTTTTCGATAGGAAAAATCCATTGGTGATGATCGGATACGAACATTCCAATAAAAGTAGTTCATCGTGTAACTACTAACTACCTTTATATTGTAGATTTTCAAAAGCCATTAAAAGGACTATTAGAGAAACTCTTCATTTATGAATTCACTATTTTCCGCGAAAAATATTTTTAGTTTCGATCCCATAAATAAAAACACATAATACCTATATAACTCAAATCTGAAACTCGTTACAAACACTTGTACATTAACAGCATAGAACTGAAAACTGAAACAGCTTCACGACTTTGATCCCCAGGCACGGTAGATATCCCTTCAGATCTCCCAGTACCAAGTAGGTACTAATTCAAGACTCTTTGAGGATGTCTAAGGGGGGTAGTCAGAGGTACGTCCAAACATTACATTTGGCACATACCCACATTTTGCAGTAGTTCCATACGTGACAGGTTGCAAGCCCATCGCCGCTGTTAGAATACTAACTGGTTTCCTCACGATGTTTTCCTTCACCGTTTAAGAGCACTGGCATTGCGCACATAAATTTTTCGATAGAAAAATCCATTGGTGCACGACCGGATTCGAACCTGCGACCTTACGATCGGAAGGCGGGGTCACTCCCACTAGACCACCGGTGCACTACTACTACACTAGAACTACTATAGGCATTATAACGTCGCAAATCGAAAAAGCTTACCCAACAAGTCGTAAAACTTTTGTCTACCAGTTCACACACAACCTGTTTCACCCCAACAGACAGACAAAATAGACTTGAATTGAATCTAAACCGGATAAGACATGCCAAGACAAGACAAACGACTTGTTAATCGTCATTGTGGACTAATGTCTTGTATGTGCAATGTATTGAGTTAAGAAGCACCTGATTAGTGGCGATTCTGGGGATAACTGACCCTTTCGAATAGGTCAAATTCGGACGTCAGCATGTGACATGACTCTATTGTATACTTTATACAATAGTCTCTATGACATGGCAGGGACGATTGATTTCTATGAAAAGACAGCGAATTTTAAGGAACAAGAGGACTTTCCCAAGGGTTTACTGTAGGTATTTAGTGTGATTTATATTTCACTATTTAGCGATCATGGGGCAGAAGTCGAAGTTGTCGTTGAATACATTCATATCTGCAAAACGCTATAGAAAAAAAGGTTTTTTATTTGTAAAAATTGGTTCCTTTTCACTTTTTTATACGAGATTTTTTTACGAAATTAATAAACAATAACGGACATTTCACAAGGCGCTCTATCATTCCATTCATAGTCCCGAACGCAACTAAGCTTATTTTAAATACTTATGTCTAAATACGCGGTTTTGTGAAATATTCGTTCAACCCGATCGTCTTGCGGAAAAAGTACGAGAAATATTTTTTCTACATTTTAGTAGCCCAGTAAACACAATGCTCTGGATCAGTTCTGGCTTTACTTCATAAATATTTACTTCTACCATAATAAAAAATTTATTGACATTTTCTATAGTGCCCTCAAACTATGCTAAGCTTATACGAGAAGAATACTTTTATACCTACTTTATTTTCAATTAAACTGAAACTGAAACAGCTTCACGACTTTGATCCCCAGGTACGGTAGCCCTTCAGATCTCCCAGTACCAAGTAGGTACTAATTCAAGATTCTTTGAGGATGTCTAAGGGGGATAGTCAGAGGTACGTCCAAACATTACATTTGGCACATACCCACATTTTGCATTTTTTTATTTTCAATTACTAAGAATATTATACCTAGACTCAGAACAAACATCT
The DNA here is from genome assembly GCA_963576535.1 of Plemyria rubiginata. Lineage (NCBI taxonomy): Eukaryota > Metazoa > Arthropoda > Insecta > Lepidoptera > Geometridae > Plemyria > Plemyria rubiginata. The sequence continues at coordinate 4,247,297 of OY754906.1, forward strand.
ATGTTCGTCACCATTCGTGACGTTGTCGTTGAGACAAACGCTTGTTCTCGCTGATAACTACTACCAGACACTTCTTTTTAGCTGCGTCGTTGATATACAATTTTGTATAATTTTATTTTTTTGTCACTCATTTTTTTCACCACACTAAGGTCAAGTCACCGCAATAAGGTTATGTATCGAATGTTCAGCCTGTACGTGACATTTAATTTAGTTAACAAATGAACGAGAAACAGCTTCGCGATAAACGTTAGGACAAATGTTCTCGAAGCCTTGGAGGAAGCTCGAGCCTCATTGATGAGCACATACGACTAGAAGACATATCCTTACAAAAACCTTTTCTATTTTACTCTAGATCAAATTTTCATAAACCTCAATCTATTACATACTAAGAAATAAGTATGTACACATCGTCCTCCAATCCAGATGACGTGGGTTAGCTCAGGTGCGTGCCACATACTTGTTTGCCTATCGTTGGCTATGTGTAACTAACGAGTTGGATGTAAATAAACTATTACATACGCATGCCTCAACAGTTGCAAAACCTATCAAAAAATATCTAATAAGCGTATATATTTTATTTTAAATTACCCACCGGATGGAAAAACACGTAAAATGATTTAGTATAATAACAAAGAAAATATTTAAACCTTTGCAATATAAATATTTTTGTAAAAGATCGTTTAATCCTTGTTTTTATAGCGGTTTATGATCACAGCTGCCCGTGGTATGAAATCATCTGTAGAAACAACAGCAAGACATGACTAGTTCAGTAACCTTTTGCACTTAGAGTTGTCATTGTCAAGTGGAATGCTGTCGACTGGCCAAGTACGTGTTGGAACGTGCACTGGCTTCTGCATGCATCACTTCTTTGTTATATGCCTGCCAGCCAAGTTAAGAAACAAAAACTAAGTATTTTGACACACACAAAAATATAAATCTCTAAGTTATTATAGTTCCAGTTTTCAGTATAAGTAGGTATTATTAAAATCAATTTGAAAATTTCATCAATTAATTACTACTGCCACAATCATGCCGCGTTAAATGTAAGAAGCGTTAGATTCACACTTGCCACGACCCTGACACACTCCACATTTCTGTTATTCTAAGCAACCATTTGAACAAACCGCGTCCCAACCCAACTCAGTCCCTCAAAACTTGACCTCAGCCGTCGAATTCTCGAAATAAATTAAAAAATGCTCACTCATCATCAATCAAACTGGCTCGATTCCATCAATATAATTTACTTTTTGTAGTTTTTACAGGAAAGCGCCTTCGGTGACTCGCAAGTTAGTTGGACGCGGCCCTGCCAGGTACGACTACGGACGCAATCCAATCAACTCGAAAATAAACTGTCGATTTCTGTAATTGATTGCAAATTGATTGGAAACGAATGCTGATATTATAAGTAATAATTTATATGTTTGCAGATTTTCTACATTCTGATGTGAATTTCTTCGAGTCATTGCTGCCGACCGAAGACAATAAGCATAAAAGTGAGATAAGAAACAAATAAAAAACAAAACTAAGCTTCACGACAAAAAGCAACTTTACGATCCCCAAGGCCTGGGGACCTAGTTTTAGGACGTTCCAAGCGATCCTTGTGATTTTATTAAATACCTCTTGACTTTGACATGGAAACTAGAGCTGTTAAATAATATTGCCCATCACTTTCTAGCCCTCATTTAAAACTGTTATTTTTATCCCTTTAGTTTTACATGTATAGACTCACAAGTGGTAGAACAAAGTTAAGGAAAATTTCTGATTACTGACCTTAATTTATGTAATTTTTTTTTATTTGACTTTGGCTAAACGCTTAAAGCTTTAGGGGTTTCCTGGTTGTTTTTCTTCAGGACTACCTTGTACAATCTGTATTGGTGACATGTCGAAACGGTTTCGGACGTGGCGAGGCCGTAATCGGTTTTCTCCAATAAACGCCGATTAGACGCGCTGGCGTCAGCTCGCTGGACCTCGCCTGGTACACTCGCAAACAAAATGAACAAAACATTATCAAACTTTTCTTGTAGTTTTATGTTTTTGAAAGTTTCGAATTGACGATTTTGATTCGGTGCAAAAACTAAGAGATTTTGTGTTGCGAGTAGTAAGAACTGGACTCTCATTTTTATGTTCAGTTCAGTTTCAGTTCAGTTCCTGTCCATCCCAAGGTTGCCTGGAAGAGATAAAATGGTGGTGATAGTAAAATAACTACTAAGTAATGCTGGTGGTATATAATAAAGTCTTCTTCATCATTCTACTACTGATCCCAGACATCCTCAAATAATTTCTAGTCGGTAGGTCTATAAGATCTGAAGGAATATCTACCGTGCCTGGTAACGTTATCGGAGTTGTAACGCTTTTTCTGTAATTTTGGGTTTCTCTGATCACATCCAAATTAACTCAGATCCTTTATCATTTCAGAGTCGTCATAGTTTTTTATTTTATTTTATGAACTTTTAATGTCGTGTAATGTTAACTAAATGGTTCTAGTTTTGTTTTGACATTTTATTATTATTATTATTTCATTTTTTATTGTAGGTAAACTGTGATTTTAGAATTTTATATAATTTTATTTTTAACTCGCACTCGCTCTAAATTTTATTTGCACGCTGTCTGTCTCGTGTAATTATTGTAACTTTTATCATGGTTTACTGTACCTACATATCTATGTTTTTAATTTGAATGTAATTGATGTATACGATGTTGGAGATTAAAATAAATAAATAAGTCTAACACAATTTAATCACATCGAGAAAAATGCCTACATGTGGCACATTTTCCTACACAAATAAAATGAACTTGGTTAGTCAACAAAAAGCTCAATTCTAAGAATTGTTTACGAGACTGTACGGACTGGTCGTGACCAGACAGGGATTTCAATTATTATCTAGAAGTAGTTTCTCGCTCACTGTAGCACTTTTAATCATTCTTATCCTACATTTAATAAGAATACCGTTTCAAAACATAAGAAATCGATGCTGCAGGCACATTTATCCCGTATATCATTGTCCATCTATGAGAAATACAAGGTTTACCTGAGGATTAGTCTCTAGGCACTTGTGATGTCATAAATTAACAGACCACTCAATGTGTTTACATTCTGCTTAAAAAAAAGCGAATTCTACTTTACACCTCATCTTGAGGTAAAAAACACAGCATTCCATCTGTCTTCTCTGAGCCTTCCAAAACGATAAATAAACACTAGCCGGCCTCTCGTAGTAACGTTCTAGAGCTGTTATTATGGAGTCGTTCGACTTTGCGCCAGGGAATCCCTATCGATCACTCGACTTCTTCAAATACTTCTGTTCCTGCTGCAAAATTTCGCCCTTTTTGATATTTTACAGTCTTCCATGCAAAAATACAACAAATTTTATTACGTGTTAAATTGTAGATCACAAATCCCCAGAAAGCCCAAAAAGTATAGGTCTTTCCATCCCATCAGACCATACCATGCATAGTTATAGTTACTAGCTTTTAAATCATTTATGTTTGTGTGACAAATAAATCCATTTTCTTTCTTCGTTTACACCCATCAAACAGGCTCTATTACGTGACATTCACTTAGACGTAAACCAACTCGTGCGTTACAAGAATACCGTCCCGTCGAAGTCTCTAGCCCGGCCCGAGGTGACGGCGCGGCTCAAAGCTTCGACAGCCGTCCACCTCGACTCATAATTAAGAACGGTGACTGTTGAAAAATGGCTGCCGCCCCCGGCCGGCCGTGAATAATCGCCGTAATTACGATTCGGAATAATTTCCCGCCAGTCATAGCGATGCTATCGGTAGGTGTCGACGAGCGCTCGTTACGCGCACGCACCAACGCGTTTTCCGCACACTTGGAAATTGCAATTTCTTTATCCACAGTCTTCATTCAAATCCACTAGGACCTAGGTGCAATGCGCACAGCGGTGGACACACGGACATCGTGCAAGAGACAGACGAAGCTTGTCCACTGCGAATAAAATGTTCTGGACTACGTCTTTTTATATAACACTAGTTGCAACCCGCAGTTTCACCGCGCAGATTTAGATCCCAGATATTATTCCAGACTATAATCTATCTCTCTGCCAAGTTTCATCCAGATCCGTTCAGCCGTTCCGGCGTGAAAGAGTAACAAACATCCATCCATCCATACTTACAGACTTTCTCGTTTATAATATTAGTAGGATAATACGAACGAACATGTATCGGGGAATATAAAACCATGATACCCGCCACAAAAATGGCAGTTACGCTTCGGGAATATGAAAATCACTATAAACCAAATCCTATAGGTAATAAAATCCTGTAGCACAAATAACCATTATTATTCCGGGAACAAATTACAAAAAAATCTTCACTGAACTGATTGCTCAGTTCTCATAGCCTAGACACCTTAATCGCTCAAGTTGATTAAGACTTTAAAAAAGCTATTAAGTAATTTCGCTGAATCTAAGGTCATTTCCAATTTTACTGCCAATTTTAAGAGTTAGTGATCGTATTATCGCAGTAAAGTCGACGCCACTGCCATTCAAGGGATTACTTTTTTTTTTTCAACAATTATTTTATTATCACTTAAATTGCTTATAAGTTATTTTGTCTTGTCTTCTTCATTAGTCGGGACGGATGGTAGCTCTATCACGGTCAATTCGTCAATGTTGCCTGAGGTGCCGTCATGTACCTAAAAAGAACGCTGGAATAGGGGGAGGGGTGTGATGGCGCGAGTGTTTTATATGGGCAAACACACCCTCCACTGTTTTCCAGCGTTCTTTTTAGGTACGCGACCTCTAGTACTATTTATTGTAGGTACTTATAGTTCTATTTTATCTTTTCGAATACCTGCAACGAATAATAAGTCGCCATGGAGTAAAATATTACAATACTTAATTCAGTAGGTATGTAAGTGCAACTCATGAGCATACTTACTAAAATAATAACTCTTTTCGAATTGATGTGATAAAAAAAATATCTATTATCAACAAAGTATTTACAAAAAAGTGTATAGTTATGATATCAGATATCTGGATTCTAATAGGCGGATAGTGTGTCGTGTTTATTAATTACCTTTTGGAGTGGCAGAGCATCCAGGCAATATCCTACGGCTGCTGAAGGGCTCTTAAAGTGAATGCTGATTAGGAAATTCAGACAAGCTTTGCAGAGCTATCGACTCAAAAATAGATCCTATCATCATAGGATATCGCATTATCGTATAATTAAAACAATCTAGCGACTGACGCGAAGGCGTGTCGATTGCGCCGAGACGTGGGTAGATTTAATTAGTTCTTACTTTTTGTGGTTGCATCATCGAGTAGCCTTGTTGGCGCCTTTACTCTCTTCTAGAACGTTGAACTATTCGTTAAATTATAGATAGATGCTGTACTGTACACAATTTTCATATAAAACGGGATATTTACCATGATTTGTGAGTTTGATTGTTTCCCGATATTTCGGCAAAGTTTGCATGCGCCATGATCACATAGTCACATAGTTTCAGACTATTTGACTATGTACAGTCTACTATGTATAGTAGTCTATTCACAAAGTCACAGACTATATGACTATGTATTACCGGGAATCACCTTACCATCAAAACAGATTAAAAATTATTATGATCGCTCATGGAGCTTACTTGATAACAAAATGACTAAGTTTATTCACCTTCAAGTAGATAAATATTAGTGGTAAAGCACTTTGTGAAGGTCTTGTCCAGGGAAGTATAATACACCTTGGTTACTTCTGCCGCCAAGCAACGTTGCTGTGTTTCGGTTTGAGGGGTGTCTGTGCCAGAGAAAGGACATACGGGTACATATCAACTTGACCCATACATCTTTTATTTCGAGCACTTGACAAACGTTTAAGAGCTTTTAGGTTCTATGACTTGATCTTCTCGCGATGTTTTCCTTCACCGTTTGAGAGTACTGGCGCTCAATCATCAATCAGTGGCAGTTTAAATAATCGATTATTTAGTCTGATTACTGCAGTCACATCGACAGACGCCCAAACATATTACACACTAACTTTTCCATTATTTAATCTGGCAACATACAGTTCTCATAAATGGAACTATTATTATTTGTTGTAGAGGTCGTTGGTACTGGATATGACTTAACTATTACTAATCAAAAACTTTTCGGTTCGAAAATCTTAAGACAAAATATTATGTTAAAAGATACCGTGTGTGTGTGTGTGTGTGGTCATTAGAATTATATCGTGCGTGAGGTACGCTTTGAGATAAGCAAAATACGCTTTACATCAGATGAACTTCTATCATATGTATCAAATGTTGTTAGAGCTCGTCCGCTATGGAAAAGAACAGAAAAGAGTATGCTCGGTGTGGATCAATACCACAGCCTTCAGCTTAGAAAGCCGAGCCACCAACTGAGAGGCGACCTGTCAAACAAAGAAAACTCCATCGTGCATAACGTATACCGTTTTCTTGTCACATCTAGTATCTCTATACTCTGATCCACAAAACTCAGGTAGCGCCGGGCCGTGCGTGTTATTAAGATTGTAATTTAAAACGGACTCTTGTTTAATTGAGTTATGGGTACTGTTACGGGTATTAACTGGACTATATTTTATTCGGTAGTTAAACCCTGGATCGTGTGACGGAACGAATAACACAAATTTGACCATAGACAAATGTGGTTTCATATCTATTTGTTTGTTTATATAATTTATTTTTAGCTTTGGAAAACTTACATAGCTAGGCATACTATAGTTGGGTACAGGAAGGGTATTAATAATGTAGATGGTACATCTAATTCTAATTCGTGGTGGGGAAATGAGATCTGCACGGACGTCCCGCAATGGGGTGTATTGTGCATTGTCCCCCTGCTAACCTTACCCCAGCCAGCCTAAACCTTGGGTTGGTGGTAGCAGTGTTCAAGCATCCCTGCAATGGTGACGATTCGGATGCAGATGAGAACGACTCGATAGCTGATATATGAAAATATACAAAAATTAAGTTATTGCATTACTATGTTTATGGTGTCAACTTATACGTACCTATACAGGGTGTCCCAAAAGGTTACGTAACTAAGAAGAGGGGTGATAGGGGTGGTCACAAGGGTCACCAGAAAAATAATAAAAAAAATCCCCTCTGGGTATAAAAAAAAATAAGGCATTTTTTAAAAAACTAAAAATTTTACGCCTTGCCTTTTTTTAATTTCAATTTGAAAAAGGGTTATTGACGATAACATAACAGCATTTTTTTTTAAATATACCAATATATATAGGTCATCGGGAGCAAAATCACCCCACAAGGCGTAAAATTTTTAGTTTTTTAAAAAATGCCTTTTATTTTTTTTAATACCTTGATTTTTTTTATTATTTTTCTGGTGACCCTTGTGACCACCCCTATCACCCCTCTTCCTAGTTACGTAACCTTTTGGGACACCCTGTATAAGATTACATTATTCAACACTAATATAAACTTGACCTATAATTAAAAATATTATACTATCCCAGATACTAAATAGGTAACTATAGTCACCATAAAAACTCCTTGACAAAAAAATTAGAAGTCGCGTAATTTTAAAACCAACTCTGCGACTGAATTTCTGTCCGTTTGGCCTCGCCTCACACTTATTTATGGGTTGTATACCGTTTCTTTGTCTCGCCTCATCCGGGGAAGTACACCATGCCTATTTCTGTCGCCAAACAGCGTTGCAGTGTTTCGCTTTGAAGGGTGTGTTTATCGGTGAAATTAGAGGCACAAGTGGCATGAAACTGTATGCCTAATGCATGTTGACCAACGCAATTGTATTATTAAAACTGTTATTTAAGTTTTGCTGAATAAATAAATAAATAAATTGTCATAATCCCCACTGGTGGGGATAACTTCGTGTGGATTATGACAATAAACCAGTGCATCGTAGGACACTTTGCTATCGCGCGTGACTTGTGAGGCAATGCCTGATGTAAAGTGGCGATGGCTACCACTTAACATCAGGTATTCTCCTCCTCTGCGTATTCCATCAGAGAAAAAAAAAGAGCGAAATCTAATACCTAGCCCATAATCAATGGTATGACATTCGCGAAGTGAAACTTCCTACGAAGTTCTATTTCAATGTCGCAACGAAATTACATGTCACATGTCGCACACGAGATTATATATCACAGACAATCAGTTCTCACGGGTTAATGAACGTGAATTTTGGATGCAAGTAATAATTTTTTGTTCTGTTTATTGTAGAAATTGAATGCGTCATTCCCACAGTAGATTATAATTTTTTGATAGGAAAATGGGTCCGAAATGCGACAATCATAAGTTTGGATGTTAAGATGAAAAATATTGCTGCACAAGAAAGATATAATATCGCGTCCTTTCTATGTCAAAATAACATTTAGATCGAAACAAGATTTCCTACCAAAACCATATTTTTTTTAATTGTGTTTAAAAGACTTTTAGGTATGGAAACTTCTTTGGATCTGATATTTTTAGTTCAAAAGAGCACTGGTGGTCTAGTGGTAACTGCCCTGTCTTCCGATCGTAAGGTGGTGGGTTCTCTGTTAGGAAATTTATGCACACAGTGCCACTCTCAAACGAGGAAGGAAAACATCGTGAGGAAACCGGCATGTTTTGAAGATAAGAAAGTTCTGAAACATGTGTCAAGTGCACAAAAGGAGCCCCTCTGAGGCGCATTTAAAAACCTTTCACCACACTGTTTGAAAAGAACTAGTGACAGGACAAGAAGAAGTTCAAAAATCACCAAACATGGATGATTCGGAGTAGCCCAAGGGATGCTGCATCTCTAGACGGCTTATTCCCAGAGGTCCACGACTTCAACAAAGCTAGGTTTGGGTATACTTTGATACCCAACGGGTCCACGACATTTTAAATTTATCTAAAACCTGCCTAATAAACCTCTGGGAATAAGCCCTATAGACCACCGCTTGAAAGTATTTCCTGGGACATCCTGTATAAGCAAAACGTTTTGAGTTTCACATAACCTATTGAAATGAAACTTAAAAGATATAGTTTATAATTTGGTTTAGCATAATAGGCTAATTTTTATCCCAAAATGTTGCCGAAAACGGTGGAGCACGATCCAAACCCGATATAAGGAAAACGTCTTAAATTTTAGTGTTAGCAGGGGCAGCGACATGGGCAATGCGCGAAAGGCAACGCATGCGGTAACGCGAGAGAGCATGGACGTTCGCGTTGCCACGAACATGAGCTGAGTGTAAGCGCAGCATTACACTAAGTATTAGTTTTATCTGTGATCGTTGCAATCGAGTGAATGAAGAGCGTAATTCCACCCTACATTTAATTAGACCGTTTGCATATTTTTCATATGAATCCTATCTAATGCCTGGGATACACAAGGCTAGTTTTTCAAGCTAGGTGCCAGTCTGGCTTCGTGTAGACGTTGAGCTTGTAGAAGTACTATCTTGCTACCTTACTGACACTAGCTTGCTATCCTAGCTTGAAAAACTAGCCTCGTGTATTCCGGGCATTACATACAGTAGACGTGAAAGTTATACCTACTTAGGTTTTTTGTATTTTTTACTTATTCTGCACCTACTTACTCAAAATTTGTGTGTCAAATAAAATATATTCTAACTCGTCTTCGTGCAGGCAAGTTCAAAAATTCTGTTAAATAAATAAAGAATTTGATTCCCAAACAAAAACTTCAACGTTGCAATTAATAAGTCACCAATAAAACGACGGTCGATAGCCGAATGGCGACCTCACTTCCGACTGCCATCACGGCGCGCGACAGAAACAAAAAGGCAATCGCGACCCGCCCCGTGCGCTTCCGATTGCACTACAGTGCACGTTCACAGTACGTGCCGTCAACGCTTAGGCCTTTTGCATGTATGCTGCATTTACACTCAGCTCATGTCCGTGGCAACGCGAACGTCGACGCTCTATCTCTCTCGCTCTTTCTCGCGTTACCGCACGCGTCGCCTTTTGCACATTTTCCATGTCCCAGCGCATTTGAGCTGAGAGTAAACGGTGTGTATTAAAGATTGTGTCTTTTAAGATAATGTCTTTCAAGACATTCAGTAGCTTGATTGTATATATGAGACCATACCATACCACAAGAACTTTTTCTTGAGTCGGATAAGACACGCCGACAAAGATAATTTTTCTTGTCTGGTGTCCGTGTCTTATAATGTGCAAAGGCCTAATACCATCGGATTACTTGGCAAAATACTATTACTACTACTACGAAGCCAAAATACTAACCTTAAAAAGTGGTAAGTTAGGATCGGTCTAGGATATACGCTTATTTATACGATTCATAGCCTACGTCCATCCAACTGTAGGCACAGAGAATATTAAGCCCCATGTGCCTGTAATTTCACCGATGGTGTAATTACAGGCACATATGCCACAAGTTGATGGACGCAGGGCAGTGCATCGTTGGGCACGTTCCTATCGTGCGTGACTTGCGAGGCAATGTTTTGTGATGGTTACCACTGATCATCAGGTGGGCCATCTGCTTGTTCCATTCAACTAGTTGCATATAAAAAAACCAACCAAATCCTTGAAACTGAAACGGCAACGCTTGACGGCTGAAATAGATAGTATCTTAGTACGAACATACACCGGGGCCCGCCTGAAAAATTACACGAAACCCCTGTAACGAACGAGTTAATATGTTACGGGGATGCATTCAGTTGGGTTTGAGGGCTGCAATTTATTGTTCGGAGTAAAAGTCGTTTATTTCTTGTCTGGACATTTCTAGAAATTGGGGTGTATGATTCGAGTGCTTCACAATTTTCTACCTAATAGTATTTTTCTCCGTTCGACCCAAAACATATGCTCCGTTCTACCCAATCCAAAAATCTGAGTCAGTGTTGTGAGCTCTATAATTCTATTAGGTAAAACCTAACAGTAGTTAAAAAAAAGTTCAGTATTCTAATTTGTATAACAAACATACACGTTTCGAAGAGCACGTCAGTGAAGGACTACCATGCCTATTTCTGCCGTCAAGTAGCGTGTATTTTAGCTTGACGGGTGTAGTCGCTGGCGAAACTACAGGCAAACGAGGCTTCTCAACATCGATTATGGCCAAACTTTTAATAAGTTGTAAAAAAAACAGCATGACGCAAGTGATGTATGCAGGGCAGTTTCTATCGTGCGTGCATGGCAATGTTTTGTGACGGTTACCACTTAACATCAGGTGGTCATCTTTTCCGACAGTACCTAATATAAACAAATACCTAATTGATACAAAATTCGTAAGGTACCTAAATATTTGTCAATCTACGACCATTGAACGCAAAAAGTGATTCTTTAATAAACTTTTTGCTTCCCTTTAATAACCTCCTTAAATCAAACCAAAAGCGTCAGCTCTAATTAATGATGATAACCAAAAAAGACTTGCAATATTTCAAAGCGACATAATGTTGTGCAATCAACTGGTTAACATCCAAAGAAACACTAATGATCACGACTGCACTACCGCAAACGATGCACTGCTTTTTTTGCAGTCCAAACGTCCTTCGACCTTCCCGGAACATTTATGACTCAAATGTCTACATTTGTTGTCGCCAGTACCAATAAATATTAAGACCATTTAAAAAAAGATTTCTAGCTTTCTTTTGTTTTACAACATCCCGCTGTGTTGCCTTTCCGTCTTGACAGCATAACAAGATGTTTTGACATAATTTTTGGGCGTCATTTGTTTTACTACCTCCCATAAATCGTGTTAACATTGTTAAGTTACGAGTTTACGCCAGCCAAAGGTCAGTGAGAAGACAATGGTGCAAAGATACCTGTAATAAGTAGGCAGATCACAAACATGTAATATTTTTCTGTTCTAGTTGCTGCCGGTGACTTCGTCTTGTCGGAACGTCGCCTCGCCTCGCATCACATGTTTTGTTTTAAATAAACTTTTTCTTTTACATTCTATGCAATTTGTGAAAAAGTATACTAGCTACATAATGTAGGTATGCAATCTAGATCTCTATGTAAACGAGTTTAGAAAAAAACATAAGCAAATGCTGTGATATAAGGCTGATATTGCATATTTTGATCATACTCTACCAACCACATACACTGGGTCTTTCATCACTCTACAATCTAGTGTTAGGCACGGTTTCACAATTTTGTTAAGAGTCCGGTGACAGCGGCTCGCAATTTCGAGGTGCGATTGGCTATTATTTCATTTTATTTCATTTTGGGGAGGTTGTTTGAAATTATAACTCTAAAGAAACACGCATAAATACTGTTCGAACACAAATAATACAATAATATAAGGGAAATGTGCTTGAGTCAGAAATCATTTTGGTATTAGGTAAACGTAAGACCAAACATACTAATACCAAAATGATTTCTGATTCGGGCATGTTTCCCTTATATTATTGTATTATTTGTGTTCGAACAGTATTTATGCGTGTTTCTCTAGAGTTATTTTTTCAAACAACCTCCCCGAAATGAAATAAAATGAAATAATAGCCAATCGCACTTCGAAATTGCGAGCCATTGTCACCGGAGCCTTAAGTTTTAGAGATGAACTCTATTTAAAAAGAATGAAGTGAATTAATGAATGAGTGGATGAAATATCAAGTTCTAATGTTGTTGCATTAAATAGCTACAGTTAGATAATAAGTTAGAGCATAAAAAAAACTCTATTTAAAAACAATATTAACTTGTAGATTACAATGTAAATTAAAATAAACAAATTCTATAAAATAGAAGATTTCTATCTAAACTTGAGCCATGATGTTTGACCCACGAACATATTAATTACAGCAGCAGTGCAAGTACCGTTCTTATCGATCGCTTAATTTGAAACTTAGAATCGTCAAAATTCGTTAAAACTGGTTTTATCCATTGACGAAACCATTTTTAGCGAATTTTTGACGATTCTAAATGTCAAATAAGCGATCGATAAGAACGGTACTTGCACGGCTGATATGAAATGTGTTTTGTATTGTATGACGCGACCTTTTGCCACGTCAAATAAGGTAGAAATATATGAACGAGCCAACCAAAGCTAAATAAACAACAAAATGCAAAACATAATGGGAACTTCTGTAGCAGCAATTTACAGACAAAATACTAGAAACTAATTATAATATAATAGTAAATGTAGATATAATGTTTAGTACATTGTAGCGTATGAGTAAATACCGAGGACTAATGCCCACGTTAAACATTAACAGTCAGCTATAACATCGGTATTTTTAATGTCTCCCAATTACAGTGTGCACTGCTTAACGATTTCGCTGAGCATTAACTATTCCAATTTTATGTTCTCTGACGAAACGCTAAATTCCAGTTTGTTTTTATTTTATTTGTAAGATCGTAAGCCGTTGAATACCTGTTGCTTGTTCCGGTAATTTTTAATTGTAGATCTGTAGATTTTTGCTTTAATGGACCATAAAGTAAATAGACAGCGATGTGGTCGCAAAGAAACGTTTAAAGCTTACAGTACCTACCTTATAATGTCAGGTATTGTGAATTACAATCTTCAAGGCCTTACGAAAACAAAACCATGAAGCTGCCAAGCAGTTACATCACGGTCAAACCCCATAACCGCTCCGGTTTCGTAGCTACCCTCGCAATTTGTTTAAATTTTAATCCACGCGTGTCAAGCATTTGCAGTGCACTTTTGTTTTGCACTCAACGACTTAAATTTTATTTTCTATGGCTTAAAATGATATACGGCCGCTCTTAAATGGAGAATCATAAAATATTTTCTGTTTGTGAAATATTTCTGAAGCAATAAAGCAATAATTCACTACGGGGAAGATGGAAGATGGCTGGGTTTATCTGCCGTCATAAACGTTCTGTTTATGGTGTACTTTTTTGCTGGTCCCGAGAGTGCACGCCGGTACATAAACTTTTGCTTTATCATTGCTGTAATTGAACGTGTCCTGCGCTTCGAAGATGGAGTGATTGACTTTGTACCTGTCCATCTATAAAAGCTATAGGTCGAGCGAGTACCGACATCTTATATCTGCCATACCTTTAACCAGCAACACCCACAATTTTCCTTGAAAAGGTTCGTCTCTACATGACGTTAAATCAAAGTTTAACTCAATGTTGATACTGCCCTGTCTTGCTTGATCAATTCATCCAGGACCGCTCCAATTTCAAAAGCAATAGATCATACCATCAGTCCTCTTCAGCGGGCGTTTCACACGGACCAACGAGCTAGTGTGAAACTTAGGAAGTGTCGACGGGGGGCTCCATTAGTCAGCATGATTAGTTCTCTTAATGTTTCAATGAGATGAATAATCGCCGGCAACAGTGACAAATGCGAGGAGACTGGTGAACGATGCGCACACGCACCTGATTCTCCTACAAACGCGCCGCGCCATCACTTAGCCATCACGAAGCTATATCCGAATGAAGAGATTTATATTTATTAATGGTAGTGTCACCATCATTTTCACCGTAAACGGATTAATAGGCTGTCCTTTGTACCCCATCCGCTTTCTTAAATGTTTTCAGGAATTACTTCATGCTTTCGTAATGATCCACCATTATAAATACTATCTTCATCAACTAAAGAATTTCTTGTTTAGATTTGTGGTCACCCCGATTCTGATAAATGACTCAGCTGACGTCAAAGTCAAGGGTTAAGGCGGGGATCTTCACATCACCGCTTCTATATTTTTTATTGAAAATGCAATCGATATGTGTCACTTCACTATGATTTAACATTGATTGCCTTCTTTGAGTCGCCCGCGCAGGATTTACAGCCGATGCAATGGCTACTGTCCCGGTATCCAGTTATTGCACAGTTGTATACACCACCTGAGATGTATACGAATTCCGAGAAATGGGACATTAAATTGTGCTCAGGACATTACGGCAGGATTATGTCTATGCTGCGTCAGATTGAAAGCAAGTAAGTTTAATGTGTGAGAATACAGAACTGAGAGCTTTTGAGTTCTCACCTGGAAGATACTTCGGTAGGTACCAGGGCATATACTTTACTCATGTGTGACGAGTCTAATGTTTCTCCGATATTAAACATTAAAATTGGTATTGTCACTGTTTGGCATTACCAATGGGAAAGAGACGGTAATAGTTTAGCATTTGCTTGATAGATTTTCATAGTGAGGCGATTTGCAATTAAACTCTTTTTTGCTCATGTAGTACAATCCATATTATATGCTCACAACGAAGTACTATAAAAATAAAACCACCATTACAAATCGTTTCCTTTCGTAAAATGAAGTTATTACAGCAAAATTACAATTTACAATCATTGGTAGAGCCAATGAAGCTAGGAATCTGAAACATGAGAGATCGGTTAAGCTTGAAAGGCTGCGCCAATGAGATGAGGAGTGACCTGCGCTTGCGCACAATAAATCATAACATTCACGATTGTGATTAATCAAACAGATCGAACGAAACGTGTCAGTAATGTAATAGGTAATACACGATTTACAGTTTGGTTGCTTTATTTGTATACAATCCAGATGAAAGTCAAAGTAAAAATATTGAAATATGTAATGCAATTATGAAAAATACTAGTCATCATTTTCATGCTGAAATGAATGTTTTTTTTTTATTGAAAATAAGAATACGCTCATCCATACACAAACACATACATATTATGAGCTCGTGTAAATACCAATTCAGTTAGGTACCTATATCTGGTCCAGTTGTGGACCAGATATATCTGAGCTATTTTTCCGTAAAAATGTAAAGACACTCCGGCCACAGAAATCTCGTATGTAGTACGATCCTGATACAAGTGTCCAAATTGAATGTTTTTTTATGCTGTATATATTTATTGAATCCATCAAACTAGCGGTATTTTATTGTTTCTAATAAAACTACTGTACCCGTCGATTCCTTATTATTTTGTGATATTATATCTTACTGGCTAATTGCTACCTTTGAGGAAAGATGCTTCAAAAGTAGACTAATGCCTACAAAAAGGAGGCTAAAGGAAAAAAGTAAATTTTTTTTACACAGTTTTTTATCATGGCAACCCAGCAAGCCACAACAACAACCGAAGTCTAGCATAATTACTTTCTAAGTCGTTCAATAATTTCATAATGTGCGGTCGGCCACAGATTAGCAACGAGTCACTAGGCAGGCACCACACAACGCGATGATGCAGCGATTTGTACCCGGTCGATCTCATTTGTATCTCATTTTATTTTAAAAATACTTATATAGTATCATACATTCCTGAAGTTGAATCGATAGCAATCAAGTTAATTTGATGCCATAGTAAATGTATCGCACTAGATATGAGTAAATCTTTTGTGTAATTATTTTACTAAAACGAATGATGGCGTTTTGAACGCTCCCGTTGATCCGAGGTGTTTTTTTCGTTTGGTATTATGTTTTGATACTTGTTGAGCCCCGCGGTTTCACCCGCGCAGAGTAAGTAAGTAGCCTATGTGCTATTCCAGACTATAATCTATCTCTGTCAAGTTTCATCCAGATCCAGTTCGTTTCCCGCGCGAAAGAGTAACAAACATCCATCTATCATATCCATCTATCATATCCATCCATACTTACAAACTTTCGCGTTTATAATAGTATGTAGTAGGATTGTTTATTTGGAGCTGATCTACCTCTAGTCTAGATCGTTTGCTATCATCTGCATATAGCATAGATATAGCTATATATTTATATATATAGCTATATATATATAGATAGCTCAAGTGTTGCATAAGTTGCATTTTAAATACTTTCATTGAGCTTTGGTTTTTTCTTGGCAGCAATCACTCTAGATTGGAACATAGGTTTTTTCGTACGAAAATCCATTAGCATATTTTTTTTAGTGATTTCGATTCAAAACAATAACTTTAAAATATTTTTGTTTTCATATACACACGTTAATACGGTTGGCCTGTGCCTATAAATTTGTACGCAAACATACCGATGCATCAAATACCACGTTTTATAATGAATTAACATGTTTATATAGACTCATTTGGTCAGTCGTCTTCACTGATAGTTTTTTTCATTACTATACCTCGTCATTTAATTGTGGTGCTTATTTCTTTAGATGTAGAACTGAGTTTAGTTTAGGATGGTTAGTACGAAAATAAGGTCCAGGCTCTGTCGATGTCAAAGTTATGACGTGTTAGATTGATTATCAGATGGATGTTAAAATGCGTTTTATGACTTTTTATGACTATTGTTTTGGTTTGTACCTGCCTTATCAGATTCTTTTGTGGTTAAATTGGCTGAGGTTATCAAAATAAATCGTATAAAATCTGTACTAATAACAATAAATTTATTAGTACCTACTAATTAATTACTAGTATCTAATTAAGTAATGTAATAAAAAAACAACAAAATCATTAAAATTCCGACTGAACTCAGATCTTTTTACATAGCTCTGCTTTATGATTTTTTAGTGATGTATGATTATGATGTAGTAATTTACCCAATAATTTTTTTTTAATAGATTTTTCTCTTTAACCAATAAATAAATAATTGTGGGATGAAGGTTCCATCCCCACCAAAAACAAATATTTATGGAGAATTACAAGGAATGAAATTACTGGAGACTTAACTTCTCTATGCTTCAAGTTTATGGACGCAGGGTTAAACTATAGGTTCGTGGTTATCAATAACTCAGAATACTGCGTCGCATGTGGTAGCCGGTGAAATTACAGGAGTCTGAACTTCTCTACGCCTCCAGTTGAGTTGAAGATGGATGCAGGGTGTGACTCTATAGATGATGAGTCACGTTCATATCGTACGTGACCTGCGAGGTAAATCTTTGTGACCACTTAACATCGGTTGGGCCATCTTTGGTGCCATCAACTATACTCTATAGTATAAAAAAGAGGTATTGTTTATGATTGTCATAAGATATCGAGTAAAATCGAACTTTATCTCATTGGGTAACATTACGTTCCGGTGGTCGCGCCGACCCACGCCGCGTTAATAATGTGTGTGTATGTACCTGTCGCATATCCGGACCGATTACGTGGGTTCAACGCACCGTGTGACGTCCAGCGATCTGTGACGCCAAAACACTTCTTATTAAGAGGTTAAACAGTGACCTGCCCCTTGATCACGTAACTTTTGTTGCATTCAGAATCCGGTTTCATATGTCAATTTTGGCAGTTTTGCCATCGCAAATCTGCCAAAATTGACATATGCAACCGAATTTTGAATGTAACAAAAGTTACGCGATCAGCCTGCTGATTGATTGAAAATCAGTATTAATAGACACATTTTTTACACAACTTGCTGATGGAACAAGCAGGTGGCCCACCTGATAACCATCACCTATAACAAAGCATTGCCTCGTAAGTCACGCACGATAGGAACGTGACGTACCCCTGCGTCCATCAACTTGAGGCAAACAGGTGTTAAGCCTCATGTGCCTGTAATCACACCAGCGACCACACTCTTCAAACCGAAACACAGCAACGCTGCTTGGCGGCAGAAAAAGATGGTGGTAGTACTTCTCCGGAGGAGCCCTTCACAAAGAGCTCTAATACTCTTATGTATTGAGGCCCTAGGTATACATTTACGGGAAGAAGGATTCTGAGCCAAGAAGCCTGATCAAAGAAACTATCAAATGTTTTGGCATAAAGATAGAAACAAGGAAGCTTCAAGCAGGCTTATGAGCAACTTGTAAGCACTTGAACTCTAGATACAACAATTTTTTATTGTTCCTGGCTCGATATCGGGTCATTGACGACCTAAGTGGCGCAGCGGGCGAGAGTCCGCCTGTGACGCAAGAGGTTGCGGGTTCGATTCCCGCCTCGGAACAAATTTGTGTACGATCTGTAGAAATATCTTCCGTGTTGGTCTGGGTGTTTTATATGTATAACTAGCGACCCGCCCGCGCGCCCCTGCTTTGCACGGGTGCACACTGTTTTTCTACTATATTATGCATGTATTATACATATAAACCCTCTTCTTGAATCACTCTATCTATTAAAAAAAACCGCATCAAAATCAGTTGCGTAGATTTAAAGATTTAAGCATACATAGGGACATAGGGATATAGGGATAGAGAAAGCGAATTTGTTTTATACTATGTAGTGATAAAAACTATCTATCTATGTAAGTATATAATGTATTGTTTTATTATCAGTTATCTAGTACCAGTTATCTAGTTTACAGGCTTTGAGTAGCTTACTTTGGGGCTAGATGGTGCTGTGTGGATTGCCCAGCATTATTTATTTATTGGATTTCCACAAGTTAAAAATCCACTCAACCCCAGTTAGGTAATACAAGGTATCATTCCAAATTGATCCCAGCTGACCGTAAAAAAGGATTTCAAGTCACCCCACGTAGCATTACCTACTTATTATCAGAACTTCTGTTCAAATACCTTCTTCCTTTTTATCATTCTCTAATTCCTATAATCAGGCTTGAGTTTAACCAAACATAATTCGGCAGGTAGGTCTCTAATGACATATCTTTAATACGACCGCGCGTGTCACTACTATTCAGTCCTTATAAATTTAATGTAACCCGTTATTTTAGTATAGTAGCAACAGGCCTATGTCACTCTAAAACTGCTTCTTCTTCATCATCCCTATCACCATCATCAGCTACTGCTAGACATATAAGTGAAAGTCAAATGTATTTAATCAATTTAATGTAATGTATGTACTGGCTGAATTTATTTAACCAATGACGACCTCAGTCGCGCAGCGGGCGAGAGTCCGCCTGCGGCGCAAGAGGTTGCGGGTTCGATTACCGCCTCGGAACAAATTTGTGTACGATCTGCAGAAATTTTTAACGTCGGTCTGGGTGTTTTCTATGTGTAAAAAATTAAAAATATATATCTTTGTTATATATAGATAATGTATTAAACATATCAGTTATCTAGTACCAATAACACAAGCTTTGAGTAGCTTACTTTGGGGCTGGATGGTGCTGTGTGGATTGTCCAGCATTATTATTATTATTAATAATCAATTTGAATCACAAGGATTACTTTGAAACGTCTTAAATCTAGGAGAATCTAGGTACATAGGTGAATAGGTGAATCTAGGTGTCTGTTTATCAAGGGTTAACAACAGGCAACAACAGGGGAAGAACAGCCAACAAACTTACGATCACTGTAAAATTTCATAAATCTAGAGGGATCTCTATAAAGGTGCCACTTCCATTTGATTAATATCAGAAGAACATAATATCTATAGGCTTCCCCCATACATTTCCAGGAATCTATTATTTGAGGGTTTTTCGTGGTCAATGCGCTTGACACAAAAAAATTGTGGCTGTCTGAAGTTTTTTGTTTACTAATTAGATGCTGCCATAGAGAAATAGTGACTAGCCCCGCAAAGGCCGTTTTAAACTGAGAATAAATTGACATTCTATTTTTAAAAACATCCGTAATTCCATAATTTACCAGCCAACATTTACCTACATGACACACAAAAGTAATGTGGTAACTTTTATTTTTAACTTAGCCATTGATGCAAATTTTTAATAGTTGAAATGAGACTGTAGACTGAAGTTAGTATAGTGTCTTCTGTGGTATAGGTAGCGATGGCGTGCATCGTTACTGTAATTTGATTTTGTTCACGAATGTACCACACCATTTGGCCGCTAATAGGCGGCGGCTCATACACACAGCACAAATAACAAAATTTAAAGAACAGGAGTGTGTCGGACCACGCACTTAAGGGTTCTTAAGTCAACTTACACATTTTTATATATTTCTCGTTATTTAACAAGCAGATGGCCGTGGTAGGTAACTATCACCAACAAAGCAGTGTCCATCGTGCGTGGCTTGCGACGCAAGATATGCGCGTGCCCTACGATACGCTTCCCTACTTCTATCAACCTGAAGCATACAATAGATATATAATATGTCATGATTACATAACTTCTTAGCTGCTGTCATACAAAACTGATCACAGCTAAGTATTAGTACAATTAGATATTGCCCAAATATTAATTTGGCTGTTGAGGTACATGACTTTAAATACTGAAACTTTCTTTTGAAAGCATCTCTCACCCCTGGTTTCTGAAAGGCCGATCAACACTAATCGGCTGTTAAGTCACTTGCTATCTCTATCTAATTTGAAGTTAAAGCTGAAATAGCAAGTGACTTGACAGCCGATTAGCTTTGTTCGAGCTTTCATAAACCGGGGGTTAAACAAAGACCTGTCGATCCAGCTAAAGCATTACCTAAAATTTATGTTGACTGCGGACGAACCATGGACGAACAAGCAGATGTATGTAGTACATGACGAAATTTGAAAGGTTCTCGAACATTCCTCGAACTCCAGAACCCTTAAAAATAAGTAATTTGGCTTAAAACCCCAAAAAAACTTGTAACTAACCATTTTAAGTCGATTTGACGTGAGCTTCGTGCAATTGGTTATTGCTCATTATGATAATTCCAATAATTCTCCTCTTTCGGTCACGTGAGAGCCAAAACGGCATAGCGTATCGAGATAACGAGAGATATTAACTTATGCCAAAATTATAGTGCACAATACAATGTTCAAATTAGCTGTGAAGGAAGGTTTTGTGATTTCATGATGGATGCGCGCGTCGGTGTACACCAAGAGAGCACTTAATTATATTACTTTTAAAAGACAACCTGTAATTATAAACAATGCCTTTGATTGTTACCTCGGAAATGGAGCGGGCAGTGCGTAGGATTGCTGTCAAGGTAACGTGAAACGAGATACGTGATACTATTGGTAAAGAACGCATGATAATAATATTGTTATAGGTCGTAAGAACTAACAACATTATCTACAATAGTAAAATTTAATTTCGTCTTTAAATAACGGCTTCGGAAATAAAGAAGTTGTATTCATAAAAAACGACAACCGTCTGATAAACTGGGTGGAAAATATTATCTATAGATTTTTTAATAGGAATCGCATCATGGTAAATAATGCTAGAGAAGTGTTTACGAAGTAACCGATAAATGTCTGAGTAGTAGTTAGTCGGCTCCGTAAATGGATTACCTACTACCACAGACTGGTAGGGATGCTAACGCCTACTACAGTAGTGGCAGGATCCCTACTAGTCTGTGAGTAGTAAGTTTTTTTTTAATTATGGTGTCTGACACTTGGACCATCGCTCATCTTCTTTTAGTCGTGTCACTAGGTTTTTTTCCAAATAGTGTGGAGAAAGAATTAATAAGTGAACCTCAAAGGCTCCCTTCCTCCTCCTTTGAAGAAGCATTCCCAGAAGGAACGCCAAAAGCAATGGGAGCGCAGATCAGACTGCAATCATGCAAAGACTACACTTTCAGCCACAAACAGGCACTTGACAACCATCCTGTTAAAGCTGAGACGCGAAGACCTAAAGCTGGTGGTCGGAATCATCACGGGCCACTGCGACCTCAACTATCATCTTTTTAAGATCGGAGCGACAGACAGCGACCTATGTCGTGTATGTCTTCATGAAAAAGAAACGGTGGAGCATGTGGACTGCACTGCTCCGCAACAAACGAAGCCAGATCCAAAACTGGACTGCAGAAGCTGATCGGGTCTTTCTCATCTGCATCCGAATCGTCACCAGGGATGCTTAAACACTGCTACCACCAACCCCAGGTCCTTCGCTATTTTAAGGAGTTGGGCTGGCTGGAGTGATGTTAGCAGGGGGACAATGCACAATACACCCCAAATCGAGACGTCCGTCCGTACAAATCTCATTCCCCCACCACGAATTAGAATTAGAGGCTCCTTTCAAGCACTTGGACACATTTAAGGACTGAAGGAAGGTTTTGAGCGCACATACGTTTTTGAACAGAAAAACATAGTGCATTGACCGGTTTTTATATTGTCTTGGACCATCCTAATATTGCGGAAGGCGTTGATTTAGGAACGCAAAGCTAGATGCCTATGTAGTTTATTCCACCATCACGTTGCTGTAGGTAATGATGTACTTAATGAAATTTATAGTTCACTAGCTTTTCCCGTGGCTTCGTTCGCGTCGTACTTGTATGGTAAGCCTACACTTATAACCACTTACCGAATGACGCACTTTTTTTGTTTGCCAATGAAATGTGACGGAACAAGCATCCGGCCCACCTGATGTTGAGCATATGGGACAGGCCATTTGCAAATAAGTTGTACCTTTAACTTCACAGAGCACGTCCACTGAAGACTTGCCATGTGGTGCAATGCTTTGTTGATAAAATGTTAGATTATATCGATCACGACAAGTTTCGAATCCTTTCGTGGTTATCACTGCCATCATAATCAGCCTGCAGAAGTTCACTGCTCAATACATTTTAAAAAAATTTAATGATCAATAAAGCTACCTATTAAATAATATCTAAATATACATTTGTCTATCGCTGACCGGTTCCTTCTAAAATTGTTCACAATTATAACAAAAGCAGTGGCAAGTGGCAACATAATAGCTCCAGTAATCAGCACCGTTACCCCATCTAAGGCCCGGCCGGATGTGACGTCACAGATGTGCAGATCAGCAGCGCGTGCGCATGGGAGCAGCTTCCGCTTCCGATAGCCACTTGTCGGACAGTGCTCACCTACCGTCACCTGAACTGGCCACCAGCTCATACGAATACTTATGTATGTGCCAGCTAATGAAATTTCAATTAAGTGAATATTTATGTTATGCGAAGGGAATATTGTCATGAAACGACAAGAATGTTAGTTATGAACGTGGATGGATATAGGAGTAGATGTTGGCCAAAGAAAAGTGGGGTGGACTGTGTGATGACAAGAGTAAGACCTTGGAGTGACTACTGATATGACGGCTGATAGTGGAGAGTGGAGGGAAAAAACCTGTTGCGCCGACTCCATATGAAGTGGAATTAGGGCAGGAAAATGGTGATGATGTATATGGTCCAAACCTCTTATGCAAAGAAACTAAATATAGCGTTTTTATACCAACCGAATTGTTGTGCGTAAGGCTAGGCGTGGTATACTACAACAAACTATAAGTATAGTTTGAAAAACTATCTGAATTAGGACCATCTCTTATTTAGGTACCAGTTCCGTGGGCCAAGCTTAGAAGAGCAGACAAAAACTTATCCTTATTGGGTTCCTACTCCTACTATTATTTTATAACTGGACTGGACTTTTGATCCTCTATACAAAAAAGTTTAGGTACTTACCTAATACTGATGCTATAAGAAAAGTTTAGTAGCCAAGTTACTGCAAGTAAGAAAATTCTGATTGCAATGTGCGTGCAATGAAATCCTCCATCATGAATAGCATTTAATCTATATCTGAGCCATCGATTGTGTCTGGAATATCGATCGTTTATTACTAGACACTTGTCTTATAATGTAGGAAGGAACTTCTCGCTCGCAAATGTCATCATTTTTCTACGAAATATTCTCTGAAATTATTAATGAAAAATCGCATTTAAAATGTTGACATGCGCGATGTATATACTAGTTTTCATCGCCTTAGTAAAAATATTACTCATTATAATTTTTAGCATGGGAATACTCTGTAAAGAAGATACAGGACCGGGCCTAGTGGCAACCCAGCTTATATTTTTTGAGTTCTGAGTAAGCGTCCTCTTGCCTTATTCTAAAAACTCTATTTGAAACATAGGATTCTATTATATGTATATCTATGTATTCTGAAGGTATTGGTACCTACTCTCCTCAGTTTCAGTAATAGCCCTTCATGCCATACTTGTCGAATTTCTGTGATACATCTAAGATAGTTGAGCACACTTTATTTTCTAAGAGTGTTTTCTCAATGACATAAAAAAACTTATTACTACTCCGGTAAAATTTTTACCATTATGCCCTTGATACTCTGAAGGCAGAGCACCTACCCACAAAAGCTAAAGTCCGAATGATAAATAAAATATTTCCGTGAAATTAAAAACAAAAGCGCAGCGACAATGTGTCTAGTCGATGCATCGATAGATCGCGCGTCGGCGTCGCCCAGGTAGCATGAATGGTGCGCAGGCGCCCCGCTGACCGTGAGTTATGCGCGCCCCGCCGCGCGGCCGCGTCTCACACCTCCGCCCGCGTGTGGTCTGCGCTTTACGGCCGGGGCTGCTGTGTGCCTGGACTCGGATATGCAACAAGGAACAAGCATACTCAAAGAAACTCAAAAAAACAAAACGTATTTATTTATCCACCATCCATCATCACACCACATACCGCAAAAATAAGTTTCATCCCCACCATCTGGATGGCTGGTTCTCCTCAACTACTCGTTTCTCTCGGTCGTTTTTACCACGAACGAGTAAGTTGTGGAATGAACTTCCCCCTGCGGTTTTCCCTCGGAGCTACGACATGGAGTCATTCAAAAAACGGGTTTATCACCTCTTAAAAGGCCGGCAGCACATCAGCAACGCCTCTGCTGTTGCAGGTGTCAATGGGCGACGGTGACCACATTCCATCAGGTGGCACGTATGCTCGTCTACCAGATTTGACATAAAAAAAATCAGGAAAATCATCTTTTTGCTTCAAGGTGGTGGCTTCACTGGACCTAGAGCCTTGACTTTATCCGTCTGTTCTTCGTATTTTTTTTGGATCTTTCATTGCATAACCCAATCCACGTGTCACCTAAATCTTCCGGCGTTACTAGTAGACATCCTGACCGCAAGATATTGTAATATTAGTCGCATTAGTATAAATACAGGATGTCATAAGACTACTCCCAAAATCATAAGCAGGACTATCTTTATTAATAAAAGTGAAACAAGCAAAGACAGCTGACTTGTTTATACCACTTGATGCTGTAACAATCATATGGCCCACCTGATGTGAAGTGGTAACAATCATCCACAAAAAAGTATAGCCTCGCAAGTCACGCACGATATAAACGTGCCCTTAATTGATGATTTTTCATATTAACTTACTGTATTTTAACAAGAAAATAAGTTTATTCGTATTTGCATTGTAGGGCACGTTCCTATCGTATGTTGCGAGGCTATGCTTTATTGTAGATTATTTGATTGATTGACAATATTTTACTGCACATAAAAATAACAGTACAAAGGCGAACTTAATGCTATAAAGCATTACCTTCCAGATAACCTTTGTGTATTATGGACATAATCATATTATGCAGACATGTGCAGATGATGGTTACCACTTTACGTAAGGTGGGCCCAATCTATATACAATCAACTGAAGAATTAAAAAAATCTGATCATTTTATCATGTTATTTTAAGGTCTAGAAGAATATCCAAACCCAGGTCTCAGTTTTCAGAAGTTATTTCATTACGCCTTGTATTTAATCCGGGAATTATTTTATTCGTTAGACTTATTACGACGTGCCCGGTTTCCTGAGAGACGCGATGCTGGATGCGATTTTTATTAGACAGGAAGGAAATTCTATCGTAATATATTCAAAGTTAAACGTTATTATTTATTCGTCTTCGGTACAATCGCGCTCAGAACTTTAGAAGTCGCTGAGCTTATTTGGTGACCACGCCTACACCTTTGTACCATTCTCTCAGAGTTTTGTAAAACAAATCATGTACATCAAAGTACAAACAGAATAACGATGTAACAGATTCAGATAGATCAGACAGCCATCATAGCTCAGTTGGTCTCTGCTCTACCTTCTGCGCCGAAGGTCGTGGGTTCGAAGCCCACCTCCCGGGGGGACAAACATTTGGATGATGAACATAAATGTTTGTTCTCTGTCTGGGTGTTATATAATATTATAGCTAAGTATGTATTTACAAAGAAAAAGGTATATAAGTAATATATGTATTTAGCTCTCTGGTTCCCATACCACAAGCTTTGGCTTAGTTTGGGGCTAGATAGTGCTGTGTGGAAAGTCCACCAATATATTTATTTTAGATACTAGTAGGTACTCGGTAGGTCAGGATCTTCCTTGGCGACTGTACCATGTATAACTTTGGTTTGGTCCGATCCGATCCCATCCCATCTCGGGTCCGGTAAACATGTACGGTACGGACATAACATAAATATCCCGCGCACGGAAGCTCATTTGGTTACGTTAGTATCTTCTGTCAAATGTAATGTTGGTCCATCGTATAATGTTACCGCTGTTTGATTAGAGACATAGCTCATAATTTTATGGCTTTGGGTATATTGTCAATGAAATGAATTTTATTGCATAAAATGTGGGTAGATTACAGATGTCAATTTAGTATAGTTTAATTTGGTTTGACACTTATTTTTCAGGCTCTTTACCTTACCACTAAAACTAATTATCCTATCCTACTTCCTGCTACTTGGTATTAAAAACGCGAAAGTTTGTAAGTATGGCTGGACGGATGTTTGTTACTCTTTCACGCCAGAACGGCTGAACGGATCTGGATGAAACTTGGCAGAGAGATAGATTATACTTTGGAATAGCACATAAGCTACTTTTTATCTTGTGGGAATACTGAGATTTAAATCTGCGCAGGTGAAACCGCGGGACGCAACTAGTAATGAATAGTTATAAGAATTTCGTATAGATGTGCAAAGCAGTAGAGCGCCCCCAATCCATGTTCCAAAACTTGTGTACTACGAGGAATACCCCAAATTAGTGATCTTTATCGTGTAAAAAATTATTGTGTAACGATTACAGATGAGTAAGCTGATCAAAAATTTAAAACTAATACAAAACCAGCTATTAGAATCATATTTACCCTTACACCGAAATAGGAAAAACATATAATGTATGAATTTAACACCGTCGTCTCCAAACCCTACCAGCATCCTCAATTGTGCCATTTTAACTGCGCCTCGGCCGAGTTCACAATCTTGTACACCGTTGGACACTCGACGTATGTAAGCCGGGTTATTTATCACCGTTCCACTGCCCACCACATTTATAATGGCCAGAGGAAATCGCGACAATGCTCTGTATCGCCACTGTGTTTCATTTGAGTACGTTGCAGAGGCGTCTTTGCAAATTGATCTGTCTTGTTAACGGATAGTGTTTTATCTTGATTTTATAGCGTTCTGAGCCACATTCAACCAAAAAATCAAAATTTATGTAAACCGCAAAGACTTAAGAGTCCGGTGACAGCGGCTCGCAATTTCGAGGTGCGATTGGCTATTATTTCATTTTATTTCATTTCGGGGAGGTTGTTTGAAAGAATAACTCTAAAGAAACACGCATAAATACTGTTCGAACACAAATAATACAATAATATAAGGGAAATGTGCTTGAGTCAGAAATCATTTTGGTATTAGGTAAACGTAGACCAAACATACTAATACCAAAATGATTTCTGATTCGGGCATGGCGCCCTTATATTATTGTATTATTTATGTTCGAACAGTATTTATGCGTGTTTCTTTAGAATTATTCTTTCAAAAAACCTCCCCGAAATGAAATAAAATGAAATAATAGCCAATCGCACCTCGAAATTGCGAGCCGCTGTCACCGGAGCCTTAAGGCGTTGACAAGACCTAATTTACCTCTCGCTCGCGCGATTCGACATTTTGAAAGATATAAAAAATCTCTAAGTCTAATTTTGAAAAATCGCAAACAACCATTTTGTGTGCAATCACATTGCACACAGTTTGGTAAAAAATTTATTCTGATTGATGCAAGTTTTCCTACTCAAAAGTTTGCTTATGTACGAAAACTAGAAAAGTAAACTTTTAAGCAGGAAAACTTGTATTGATCAAAATGATTTGTATACTATACTGTACGCAATGTGATTGCACAAAAAATGGTTGTTTGCGATTTTTCGAAAACGGATTCTATGATTTTATATCCTTCAACAAGTCAAATCGTGCGAGCGAGAGTCACGTTAGCTCTTGTATATAAATACTTACTAATACTAGTAATAGAGATGACTATTAAAAGAAGTGGAAAAATGGAATGGAAAAACCGTAGTGCCGAGCCCACATGAAGGGCATGAAGACGATGACGAGACCACTAGAAATATAGTAAAATCTAGATAAATCTAACTAGAACATGTCTAGAAGAACGGGCAAGATACTAAGGACTGGATTCCTAGCATTCGTTTGTATGATCATACCGACAAAATAATATAACATGCTAGACCTCCAGTGCGGTGTCATTTAAGCTTATTTTACTACCGAAAACAACGTCTCCAAACGGCAGCAAAACAGAGGAACATTTAAAATTGTTTAGCCTGATCAAGGGTCTTACCATCTCAGAGTAACGCTATCAGTTCGATAAAAATATTTAAATTTTTGTGAGACGGAAACTATTTCAACTAACTTACTGCTCAGTGATTGGTGTAGTTGAACAAAGAATCGTATTGGTGAAAATGAGTTGAAACATTTGTTTTTGCTTTGACCAAATTTCATTAATTCAACTTCAACCAAAGCCTTTCTAAGTGCCTATTAATTAATTACAGTTGAACTGAATGACCCCGGTTTATGAAAGCCTGATCAAAGCTAATCTGCTGTCAAGTCACTTGATGTTTCAGCTTTTACTTCAAATTAGATAGAGATAGCAAGGGACTTGGCAGCCGATTAGCATTGACTGGGCTTTCAGAAACCGGGGGTTAATCTCTTCATCTCAATAACGTAGCATCATCTTTTGTAACATGCCAACCCTGACCTAGGATATCGTATGAATAACGCAGGAGCCAATAGATAATTTACCACGTCTACATCATTTTTTATATAATAGACTTTTTGGTCATAAAAGCTTGGAAATGCAAGAACTGACGAATGTCAAGAAACTGTGAACTTCATGTATGTACCTAACCTACATTTTATAAATAAAGTAAAATGTAAGCTCTCATAAATAAAATTATGTATAACTACTTAAATTCAATGTATTTTTATACCGATTTTATTTTTTTATTATTTGCAGCTGGTAAAGTAAAACCCTCATTCGGACATTGGTTCGTGTCTCGTCATTGCTTGTAGGTACGAGTATGTAAAGAATTGCGAGAAAGTTCTTTTGTGGACGTGATAAAAACATCGTTGGCTCCCGGACTAGCACAACCAGAATGCGGGGGCGTCGATTGTAAAGATTTATCGAACAGCTACTGTGCCTATTTATGCAGAGAATCGTGTCCACTTTAAGTGAAATTTATATGGGTATAAAAATAATTTCTTGTTACTCCCGTGGTTCCGATGTTTATTATTGTCTTTTGGCCTCGATTTATTGATAATTCAAACAAAATTCAGATGCAATTTTGAATTGTCACCACACTGAAGTAAAAAGGCTAACTGAAGTAAAATGACGAAGGGCTACGGTGTTTTATATTGCGACTTACATTACAAACGCAAGTTTAAGAAGAATTTTTTTTTTTGTAGAGTATACGTTTTTTGACATTGAGATGCTAATGCTGTCTGGAAAAGTGGAGTGTGTTCTCTTCGAGACCCATCTTTTAAACTCAGTGAGCTTAGCTAAAGAAAGTATAGAAACTACAAGTTATAGGCATGTGGAAAACGTATGCATATCACGATTCACGACAGAGTTGGTGCAGAAACGCTGCGAAGCCGCAGTTTAGTGAAGTTTTGAGTAGGTAGTAGTATAGTGGTGTTTGTGAAGGGCTCGGCCGGGAAAGTACTACCACCACGTCCTTTTCTGCCGCCAATTTTTTTTTTCAAATACATAAAATTGTGCGAGCGAGAATTGTGTGTTTTTATACAACTTGCTTATGGGACTGGAACTAGCAAATGGCCCATATTTAAATTCAAATTCAAAATATGTTTATTCAATAAAATCACAAGGATCATCTTGAAACGGCTTAAAAAAGTGGCGCTAGGTGACTCTAGTACCACAGTTCCACGCGACCAACGCCGAGAAGAACAGGCAACAAACTCGGCTTGGTATCTATCGCTCTTTTGTATGATCATGCCCTTGCCCACCTGAAATTAAGTGTATCAGTAACTGATACCATGTTTTTTATGCCATGGTGCTAAGCCAAAGTACAGCACATTACTAGGTACTAACCCCTTATACTATCTACTAAGATTGGTTATTATCAGTATTAATAGAATCTATTAATTTGGACCTCATTACGGCCAATTAAACGGTAATCGCTCTAATAAAGTGCCGATTACCGATTACTATATAAAGATCTATTAAACTTGTGCTTCGTTCTCGAGATGAGTAACGCGTAAAAAAGTTTTATTAATATAAAATTAGGTATGTAACTTGTGTACCTAATTTTATATTAATATAACGTTCTTACAGGTTACTCGTCTCGAGAACGAAACACTTCGTAAATTTATAATAAAACTTGACGCACTAATCATAGTATTTATATAGTATATAGTTCGTTTAACCTCCTGAGACGCAGGGTGTCAAATTTTTTCCTCTCCGCTTTGGTGGAAATTATACCATAGCCAGCTTTGCATCACATTTCCGTTCGTCTCCTCTCCTCTCCGCTTTGGTGGACACCGGGCCTTAGGCTTGCGCCTAACTCATACTAATTTCCAATTTTAGGGCGGCATCCAATACAAAACACGCTTTCAGAATTTGGAGATGTGAAGTTTCTGATAAACTAGCACATAAATAATATGGAAAAGAACTCATAAATTATTACCAGCAATGCAAATCAATAGCAATGATGATTCAATTTCGTAATGTCCGCTTATTACTCTAACGAGGTCTGATGAGGGTACTTTCCACACTAACAGACACGTTGTTAGCATCCTTCGTTCAAAGCAATGTTTTAACAGAAGAAAGAAAGATAAAGTGAATTGATGGATTAAGTTGTTATATAGCATCCTTCGTTCAAAGCAATGTTTTAACAGAAGAAAGAGACAGAGAGTGAATTGATGGATTAAGTAAGGGCTGGGAAGGACTGACTCGAAAAAACACAACTACATAAGTTTCCTTACAATTCTGTTCTGTTGGTAGTATAGCTCTGACTTCTGCGCTAAGGCCGTGGATTCGAACCCACGGTCCGAACGGTAAAACCGAAAACATTCCACCGATAGTAAACATTTGTGTGATGAATGTTTGTTGTTTGTGTGATAGGTATTATTCAATTAAAAAAATACAAAAATTACCTAATGAAGACTAGCTATTGATGGGTGGAATATTTTATTTAGTATATTTGATATTTTACGATACATTTTTGTTCTGTGCAATAAAGAATTTTCTATCCATCTATATTTCATACAAATGTAAAATATCAAAGGTTTACAAATGTAATCCCCAGTCACGATGGACACCCTTAGAACAGCCATGGAAACATTAAGTTTGGCAATTGTCCAATAGTTGTAAAATATCTAAGATCATAACAACATAGCAAGACATGGCTTTCAGTGAGAGTAAGATGAAAACTTGTCCTTTCCTTCATCTCTTATCATGGGCATAGAGTATGAGACCATTTGCTTTCCAGCCACTGATGCCGTATCCTGTTAAGACATTAGCCACTGTGAGCGAACCACTGTTTACATAGTGCGCGAGCGCAGCCAGGGTCAAATTCAGGGAGGGTGAAATTAGGGGTAGTATGATAATAATAAATAATAATAATTCAGGGGTTTTTTACAGTCAATCAGTCATTTATTATAATAATTTATATAGGTACATTTAGATTCTAAATAAATATCTATGGTGCTCCGGTCAGCCGTCCCATAAAGAGAGAAAAATCCACGCTGTATAAATCAACGAGAAAAATAATTTTGTGGATACATCTAATTTCTATCAAAGTAGAGCTCAAATATTTACTATATATATGTCTATAAATATATCTATATAATATTATGTATGACAAGGTCGATTCTCAATTTAGTTTACCACAAGTATCTTGGTCAAGAAATTGTGGAAGTCTACTATGCATGGCAATTGCAGTTGCCTACCTTACCTGGGCCCTATAGTACGAGTACTACACAGCCAAGGAATCTATAACTAATCTGTACAACATGCGTTGGGTAATACAGGTTCTTTCCTATTTATTTAAGCCCCTTTCCTTATTTAGGCCCTGGAGTTCTGCAGATCCAATCAGGCTGTTACAAATCGTACTAGCCTCGTACTGGAATTGAGTTATATACATCTTCCTGTTAGGCTTGTGGGCTACTTGTTTTTGTAGCTCCCGTGTGTTTAAATTAATTACAGATAATAAATAATAAAATATTTTATGTGTAATGCGATACGGCTGCAGGTTACGCGATTTTGTTGTCAGATATGCGCGTGCGCAGGAATCGGACACCGAACTTTTTCAAAAGTATGTGAGCAAGTCTGGTGTCCCAATTCACCATTACATACAACTAGCCGTCCACGTTGGGTCAGTTTATAATGAGGCGCCATCATTTTCATTTAGATAATAATGTTACATTTTTACTCGTATTTAGTCATTGCGTAAATTAGTGCAGTCTAGTTAGATCAATTTAGTATTTTTCTATTCTTGATAGAAAAATACTTAATTTAGGCAATAATATTATTATATATATATATATATATATATATATATATAGATATATATTTAAGGCAATAATTTAGCATAACACCCCAATCTGACATTGAGGTGTTATGCTATTTTGCAGTTTCGATTTAAAAAAATATTTACATAGGTATCTAACACGATTTTAGATAATAAGCTACAAAAAGTATGTAAGTTACAACAGAATCGAAACCAGTAGGTATAAGTTGCTCAGCTACTTTTGACGATAGTTGTACACTTAATTTTGAGGATCGGGAGCTCGGTTATTATTCAACTTTTTATTGTTTCTGTCCGATATTAATGTTGCTCGGTGTGTTCGGGACAATCTGATGCGTTTAAACAAATGATTGTTGCAATGCAGCTACCGATTTGACATAATTTGGTATGTTTTATCGATTGGAATTTATTTAGATGATTTTTATTATTTTAATCATGTTTTATTTGTTTTATAGTGTTTTACCTACACTTAAGGAACCACGGTCGCTTTATGTACCGTAATAACAGATCCCAGATCAGATTTGCTGGTGAGATTATGATCCTATGGCGCAGGGGCTAGCGCAGCCCTGTATCAAGAGAAAGGTCGATGGTTCAAATCCCACTCAGT
This sequence comes from Plemyria rubiginata, assembly GCA_963576535.1. NCBI lineage: Eukaryota > Metazoa > Arthropoda > Insecta > Lepidoptera > Geometridae > Plemyria > Plemyria rubiginata. Next base: position 4,281,005 of record OY754906.1, read on the forward strand.
TATATTGAGACTATTGGATCATTATAAAAACATATTCACATTTTCTAGTTTTTATTTTTTCTTTCTTCATGCAAACTACTTTCGAAGATTTCGCAGGCTGGATTCCTTAGTTTTAGTTATTTATTATGCGGTTTGAGACACTGGTCAAAAGAACATCCTGCTTTCTGACCATAATAATTGACGACCTCCGCAGCGGGCGAGAGTCCGCCTCCGACACGCAAGAGGTTGCGGGTTCGATTCCCGACTTGGAATAAGTTTGTGTACGATCTGCAGAAATTTGTGGTCTGGGTGTTTTTTATGTACAATAAAGAATATCTACCTATGTAAGTATATAATGTATAATATATCAGTTATCTAGTACCCATAACACAAGCTTTGAGTAGCTTACTTTGGGGCTAGATGGTGCTGTGTGGATAATCCAGCATTATTTATTTATTTATAAGGTAGTGAATTCGAATCCGTCCAATTGATTTTTTCCTATGAAAAATGAATGTGCACATGATCTCAAACGGCAAAAGAAAACATTGTATCATCCATTAATAAAAGACGATTATTTACGAAATAGAAACATGCGGCAGAGCAGGGATGATATTTTATACATTTCGAGTATTAGAAACGTGTATTACAGTTTTAGGATTCCACCTCCATTGGTTTGCGCGGATCAGAAAAAGTGCAATAAATATGAAGAATTTATCGAGAGCCGATACTTGCCGACGCGCTTGTTAGAACACGTGATGGCGCACTCCAATGGCTCATTATATACCTACCTACCTCCTACACAGATTATTTAACTGCACCTCTTGTAATGCTATGAAGTTTCACTCCTACGTAATAAAATGGTAGAAGAAGTGCGACGAAGTATAAATTATACTACAATTATAAACGCGAAACATTGAAAGTCTGGATGGATGGATGGCAAACTAAGCCAAAGTTTATTAAAAGGAACCAGATAGCCTTTTTTGTAAATAGAATAACACTTAAACAGAGAACAAACATCTATGTTCATCACACAAATGTTTGTTCTCGGTGGGGATCGAACCCACGGCCTACGGCGCAGAAGGCAGAGCTAGTACTAACTGAGCTGTAAAGGCTGTGAATGGATTCGATGATACACCGAAAATAGATATAGATATTTGTAGATATTTTATGTATTATGTAGCCGTAGAAGGTTTTCGCAGTCAGGTAAAAATAATTACCTCCCAAGAAAATACATTGCGGATGCATTGAGGCACGCGCAAAACTTTACGATCTTTACGTGATTCCATCGGAAATATTATCATTACAGTTAATACCATAAATGCGGGTATTTTGACAAATTCATACGCACGTTCTGCAGATCGTGATATGCCCTCTGCCCTTGAGCGGACGTTAAATTAAAAGGCGCGTCAACGCAAATGACAGTTAAGTATTTCTCCAGTGGCTCGAGATCACGATACAGTCCGCTTTGGTCACCCTAAGCGTAACCTTAAGGCGACACGTCCTAAGAGCGAATTGACGAACCACACGCGATTATGGTCACGACCACTACTACGATCGCTAAAGTGACTTTTAAAAAACTTTTTTATATGACGCACTGCTCTACGCCCATCAACATAAGGCATACAAATGTTAAGCCTCTTAAGCCTCTGTAATTTCACCGGCAACCACACTCTTCAAATCGAAACAGCACCGCTGCTTGGTGGAAAAAGGCATGGCACAATCGTGGTAGTAGTACTTCCCCGGACGAGCCCTTTACAAAGAGCTCTACTAATCATAAAGCGTTTTCAGAATTTTTTTATGATGTAGTTATTGTGTCAAAGCATAGTCAGAGCACACAAAGTAAGTTAGTTAGTTTAATCGGCTACATAAATTGCAAGTTTTTATATAATATCATACAGGATCATGCAACTGTAATGGCCAGAGATCGGAGTAGGTAAAATGATTTAGGATCAATGACCTCAAATGATAAGTTAGTATGGATATGCCTCCGAAATTCCGGTATTTTAAAATTATCAAGACATTTTCTCCGTCGTTTCATAAATTTTACGTGGTGGCGTAAAGAAAGAAACGCATCAATATCATCATCATCATCCGCAGCCTAACTTCACCCACTACTGGGTTAGGCTCCCTCCCCTGTTGGCCTCCCTTAGCGTCTGCCAATCTCCACAGTCTTACAACAACATAGTAAAAACGTGTTTTTCGCGATTAAATGCGTAGAAAACATTTTTTTTACACTATTTACTTATTCTACTATTATTTATATTTTATTTAAAAAAATATTCGAGTGGTTAATAAAAATAAATTTACCTATAAACGATTAACAATCGTTTCCTTTAAATTTCAAATGTTGTAGTAGTTACTAAATACTGCTTTGAATATAAAATTTAATTTAATCCGGTAAATATCGGAACTTTCCGGTAAATATCGGAAAAAAGCCATATCCATGCTATGAAACCTTGATGCAAGTACGTAAAATCATTTTACCTACTCCGATCTCTGGTAATGGCTGATCAATAAAAAAAGGCGAAATTCTTTCATCGACTTTTCGTCGCCAATTGGGTTGAAAAATTGAGTGATTTGAAAAAATATGTTTTAGTTCGAAAGGGAAGCTGTATGCTGTGTGAAGCCAAGGGAAAGCTGTTGGAACTCAATAGTAAGCGCTCAAATAAGTATTTTATGTCAATGTCAGGCTGACATGCTTGTTGTCTCCTTCATACAATAGTCCTGCCCCTTTCTGCTTTGCCTCCAACGTGTACGGTGTGTGGTTTACAAGAATATAAGAGTTTAATAGAATTAAAGCTCCCTTTTATTTGCCAAAACCCTTCAAAAGCTCCCAAGGTTGTCCCATTATTAATTTGTCTTCGAAATAATAGTAGGGGCTACAGCAGCGTGCGACATGGCAGTGGCAGTGCGGCCAAAACGCACACTTAATGTGCCGATTATATAATTGTCATTATGTGCCATTACCGATGCTAATAGTTCTCAGCGAGGGACGACACACGACCGAAAATTTTAAGAAAACGTTCAGTTAATGTTACGCGGGAATTTAAAAGCCACGACCATGCCCTCCGTTAGTGCGGCATAACTTAGCGAAGATGTGAGAATATAAATACTTTTTGTCTTCTTCTTCTTGTCGTGTCACTAGTTTCTTTCGAAACAGTGTGGTGAAAGGATTTTAAGTGCGCCTCAAGAGGCTCCTTTCAAGCACTACATATATATTTTAGAACTGTTTAAATGTGGACGGATATTTTTTTATACAATTAGCTGACTGATTGAACAGTTTTGTAGCACCAAGTTACTGGTGATTAAATAAGTAGATCACCCACTTAATGTTATAAGTAGTACCATCACCATGTAATAACAAAGTATTGCCTTGCAAAACACGCAGGTAAACAACGTGCCATACGATGCACTGCCATGTATCCATCAAGACGACCTTATATGCCTATTTTCTGCAGACATAGGTAGGCATACCGAGTGGAATAGACTCAAGTCGGAGAAGTAACTTCTCCCGACGAGCTACACTTAGAGAGCTCCTACAATCTTACAAAATGCCAAAAAACAAAAAACGCTGACTCTACCGAAGAGTGTTCATATAAATAAGTCGTCTTATTTTAGAACAATGATATTAGGGTATAATATCGTATAGGTGAAATTACGTTGCAAGTGTGTAAAATATATAGTAAGAGTAGTAGAGCTTTTTCTGAAGGGCTCATCCGGGGAGTGCTACCACCATGCATTTTTCCATCGCCGAACAGCATTGCTGCGTTTCGGTTTGATAAGATGAAAGAAAGTGATGATGAATTGAAAGTAGTAAGTTACTTATAGTAAGTAGGTATATTATCATATTATGTATTGTATTCTATGTTTAATAGTTTAGGTTTTATAGTAAGTAGTTAACTTCCTTCTTATTCTAGTATAAATATAGACATTATGTATATTATGTATCATCATCATTTCATCATTTTCCTGCCCTTATCCCACTTCATGTGGGGTCGGCACAACAGGTTTTTGCTCTCCACTCTCCTCTATCAGCCGTCATCTCAACAGTCACTCCTTTCATACTCATGTCATCTTTCACACAGTCCATCCATCTTTTCTTTGGCCTACCTCTACTTATATATCCATCCACATTCATCCCTAGCATTCTTCTCGTTACATGACATTCTTCCCTTCGCATAACATGCCCATACCACGCTAACCTATTACTCCTCATCTTTTCAGTCACTGGCGCCACTTTCAAACTGCCTCTAATAAACTCATTCCTTATCTTATCCATCCTCGTCACACCACACATCCATCTCAACATTCTCATCTCCGCTACATGCACTCTTCTTTCATCCGTCCCTTTGGTGGCCCAGCATTCAGATCCATACAAAACGACAGGCCGTATGATGGTTTTGTAAATTTTACCCTTTAGTTTGAGGGGCATTCGCGGATCGCAAGTTGTACCTGTGACCTGTCGCCATTTCATCCATCCCGCATTTATTCTGTTCTTTACATCCCTATCAATCTCACCATCATTCTGTACTACTGAACCAAGGTACCGAAAATCGGAGCAGACTGGCAGGGATACACCATCTAAGGCAATATTGGCGAAATTGGAGGGACCACCGAAGTCACAAAACAGATGTTCTGTTTTGGTCCTGCTTATCTTCAATCCGACACTCTCCAATTTCCCCTGCCATTTTACCAGCCTGCTCTGTACCTTATGTATATATATGTATATATATAACTTCTATTAAATGTTTAAACAAACCGTTTCATAAATACTTAGTAACACGGCACACCATCTTTTTGCACGCCCAGGATGACTGGTAGAAAATGCTATTAGCATTAAGTCCTCCAAGCACTATATTGTTTTGTGTGAAAGTTTTAAATAAATAAAGTGTGATGGCCCATGAAATTACAGGAACATGAGACCTAACTAGTTTTTTTTTTTTTACAAAGATGCATCAAGTTGATGGACGCAAGGCAGTGCATCGTAGGGCACAATCCTATCGAGCGTGACTTACGATGCAATGCTTATTTATAGGTGATGATTACCACCTAATATCAGGTGGGCCATCTGTTTGCTCCATCAAGTAAATAAAAAAAACCTACTAGGGAAAGACGAGTTATGCAGGATATTAATGAACTCGTTCTCTCACATTTGAAAATTAGTCGCGCCCCATACTTTTGTCTCAACTAGCGAATTGTGGCCGTTTCGAAGAAAATCTCGCGTTTGGAAATGTTTTGTTGTAATTTCATCTTGTTTATTTAAGCATTTGGTTTTTGTATTGCTTGCTAAGTTGAATGAGACTTTTGATACTAATCAATAGAAAACCTAGTACCTTAGTATACCTACGTTGATAAAGATATTACTGACCTTTGGCATGTATACCTAGGTAAGTAATATTACCCATACCCCCAAAAATTATAAATTATTTTAAAGAACATGAACATTTCTTTTTATTTACAGTGAAAATAACATCGTTCTTCGAACAAATGCGATGATGGTTATGGCGACCCTTATTTTTTTAATATCACGTAGATAACATAAAACAAAGTATTTCGACACGCTTGTCCGCACTAAGCCATTTATTTGAGGGCTAATAAATTAGTTTCTTGTTCCACGTGAGAAATTGGAATAGCATTCGACATAAAAAATTAGATTTTCATCAATGGTTTTTTTAATTGGCGACGGATTTCTAAAGTTTTTATAAAATGATAATGATACACACATTTATGAACATGAGAACAACAGGTTGTTTACCAAGGGATCAAACAAAAGTTTCTGATGTGAATCCAGTGCGGAGCGAAATATTCTAGAGTTGAATCCCGATACAGTCACACTCGACAGTCGATAGCCAAATATAAAACGTATAAAACTATCTGGTTCCCATTATTTATGTAAGCTATGCTAAGCATTTGGGAGGCTTCAAACCCACACAGCGCAGAAGGCATAGCGCCTCTCTTTATACATAAAGCAAATAAGAAATATTTTGTATGGTTCATGGTGCATTCACAATTATGAATGATGTTGTATTTTAAATAAAAACCACAGTAACATTAAAGAAAATCAAACACTTCCTAAGCGATTGCGTGTAGTATAATTAAATTCGTGTTACGCTCTACGCCCTCTTAATTTGTTCCCCTACGCGCCATGTGCTAAGTGGTTTGTGCTTTTAATCAATTCATGACATTCTGCTGTTGTTCAGATTATAGCAATGACATTATAGTTTTGTAAAAATTTTTTTAAGAATTAATAAATGAATAAATATAAAAATACATACCTATTGGTGGACTTTCCACACGGCACTATCTAGCCCCAAACTAAGCCAAAGCTTATTGATGATTTTTGATGATATGGGAACCAGATAGCTGATATAATACATATACTTTTTTGTAAATACATTATAGATAGATAACTCTTTATTGTTCGCCATACAGAAACAAAATACAGGTTAAAGGCATATCATAATATATACATAATAATAACACCCAGACAGAGAACATACATCTATGATCATACAAAGGTTTGTTCTCGGTGATAATCGAACCCACGGCCTACCTACGGCGCAGAAGGCAGAGCTACACCAACTGAGCTATGAAGGCAGTATTGCTTGAAGTATTCCATTTTTTTCATAGAATCTCACTAAGAAGTATTCAGTTACTCTGTAGTTCTTTCTACTGAGCAGATAATCACTATGAACTAAGATGGTGTACGGGGTAGATTGCGTGTCATTATAAGACGGCAGATGGGCACTACCGCTGTCAGGTGGGCCAGAGGGCGGCCTAAGGGCACCTGTCAATGTAACGTGCCACGGAACCATATTTATGAAGGATTGTAAGTAAATAAGTAACTGCTAGTAAATAATAAGGGGTAGGTACAGTATAGGTGCCCTATAATAAACGTATAGGGAAATAATTTTTTTTAGCGCTGTCTAAACAAAATTGACATTAAACTAATGAGGCTAACGTTACGGTTATCAAAAAGCTTGTAGAAAAACTGGTTTGATTCAAAATGAGATTGTAACTGAACCTTTGTACCTAATGCTATTATTTCCATAACTACGGCCCGATTACGCTAGTGTCTGGCTATCGAGATGCTTTCAGTTTGACATTTTACTCCCATCCATCCTAGGAATTTAGCAACCATCACAAGGAATTTAGATACTAGATCCATCTCTAAGTTGCTATTACCCTATGGGAATCAAATGCTCTCGTCAGAGAGTATTATATTCCTTGATCAAATGTCAAAGTGCAAGCCATCTCGATAGCCACACATTAGCGTAATCGGGCCGCAGGTTTGTTTTGATCTTAAATTACATAATTCAATGAATTATAATTTGTCACTGACTTATCAACAAGCACTATTTTTTTTTAATATTACTTGCTAATGGAACAAGCAGATGCCCGCCTGGCGGTCACCATCACTAACAACAAAGCATACCCTCGGTAAGTCACGCACAGAAGGAACATGTTCTACCATGCACTGCCCTGCGTCCATCATCTTGAGGTATGCTTCAAGTTGCATGCAACAAATTTTAAGCTTCAACACTCTTCAAACCGAAACACAACAACGTTGCTTGACGGCAGAAAAAGACTTCAAGTTTACACATCTAAACAATTTAACGATCTGACAATGCGTAAATCTGCGTCTGATGCTGTCGGAGCGTGTCGGGCATGACGTCACAACATGGCGACAGGTAGGCAGGAGCCGGGCGGAGATAGGATCCGGTCATCCTGCCCATTTCCGGTCTTCACGCGGCCGTGACGCTTCCGGGCACGCGTCGCCGACGTGCCTGCCAGAGATCTAATGCTGCTGGATGAGATAACTGCTCTAATATACCTACTGTTTTAGTTAGAACTATCATTATCTAAGTGGCTAGTCTATTATATCTAATATTCGTTAGCATCCCTACCTAGTCTTTCTGTGCATCTAATGCACCTGTCCGTCACTTCGATAGACAATATCGCCAGTGCCAAGAAAAACAGGTACATAAATACTAATAATACTGTCAAGTCACTTTTCTACTTGTTTCACTAGCGCTCACTTTTATCACATCGACAAAAGTTACAATTTCTTTTTGCATGAAAAAACCGATTTCAAATGCACTGGAAAATACACTCATAGGTACTAACTCAAAAACTACTCATCAGATCTCACACAAAAAACGGGACCACATGACAAGATTTCGATTAAAAAAAGAATCATCAAAATTGGTCCACCCAGAAAACCTCCATCTTTTCTGAAGTCGGTTAAAAATAAACAAAATTCTCTATTAGTGCAAGTGTTGAAGTGTCCGATTGAGAATAATAAGAAATTGTCTCTTCCAATCTCTAAGTTTTGTGCGGTTTGTGCCCAATGTCCGTGACATGTCATCGCAGTCTGCAAGATGAGTTTTGTGAAAATGAATTCGTTTGTGGGCGCACAATTGGGGCTGGGACACGTTGTGGCTGAGAGCTATCTTGGACATGTTGTGGTCTGCCGACAACCGACAACGACAACTCTTGTCATGTGAAACTTGGACGTTAGACAGTCAACAGCGGTACCTACTGCTGCTGATGTCACAGAACATAATATCCTAGAACCTTGAATAAATCAGGAACCCCTATGTAACTTCACGGTCATAAGTTTGGTTAAAATTAGATACCTACCTAATGAAGATTTATATTTTAGCTTATTTTACAAAAAGGTTAAGTAGTTTTGTATGTTTTTTTATGTTCATCGATATTTTTTTATTTAATTTATTATTATTATTATTTATATTTAATTTAACGTCATGTAGGCCTTTTTTCATGTCATGTAGAGTTCTTAAACATAGTTTTCTATAATTATGTCGAGTGAAGTCGCAAGTAGAAGAAGAAGTAGAAGAAGAAGAAGAGATGTCAATTAAAGGGCATTCACTGTAGATTCTATAGTGTAGAAGGTCAATTAAAAAGCAGAATAGAAATGGAACTGGCTTAAATACTGCATTTGATCATAGGATAGACTATTGTCAAACAATGTCTCGCACACATTTTTATTTTGCGACATTTTTATACAACTTGCTGAGAAACAAGCAGATAGCACACCTGATGTTAAGTGATCAGCATCACTTCAACGCATTATTAGTTTAGGAAGTACAACAACCACCGCTTAGACCACCGTAAAACACATCGATTATCAATTTTTTTATATTGCACCTTAGTTACCTACTCCATAGCTTTGACGAAAAGTGCACTAACTCAAGCTTGTCTGTGTGTGTGTGTGTAATAGATTTTCCGCGAGACAACCGCTCTGAAATCCCGGAGTTTGCGAGCATCACCAGTTATCATTGCCAGAGTATATAATTGTTGGCAATTTCGACTTTCCATTCAACCGGTGAATAGCAACCATTAGCGCTGCACTCGAGCGGCCCTCTCAGCTAATAAGTGCATTTCGCTTTACTCCTTAGTGCCACATTTAAAGGCCTGGCTCAAAAAATGGCGACTGAAGTGAACATTGTGGGATAATCGACGTTATTATGTAATTTTGATAATTAATCAAGCGCTATGAATTTGCGTAGTTGGCTCGTTTTTAATGCTGTGGAGGCGTGCGGAGTGGTCTTGCTGTATCACAATATAAATTAAATCTTGGAAAATATTCTCTAATGATATTTAATTAATTAATCTACATACCTACCTCCTATTTAAGGCTTTCATTGAAAAAAACACGCACAACAGATTCACGACTTTGATCCTCAGGCACGGTAGATATTCCTTTAGATCTCTCAGTACCAAATACTAACTCTAGATTCTTTGAGGATGTCTAAGGAGGGACAAGGGGAAGGGAGGAGTCAGAGGTACGTCCAATCATTACATTTGGCACATACTAACTGGTTTCCTCACGAGGTTTTCATTGATTGATTGAAAGAAAGAAGATAGAAAAATCATTTATTTATAAAAACTGTACACGACAAGGTACAGGACATGGAAAATGATAGTTTATATAGGTAAATTAAAGTCATTAATTCAAATTTCTTACAACAACAATGTAAAGTTTACAGGCAATGAGGTTTAGGTAACATCTACATGCCTTAGAACGATGGACACAGTGCAACGTGGGGCACGTTCCTTCGTGCGGGAAACACGAGGCAACGCTTTGATAAAGGTGATGGTTACAACGCAATATCAGGTGGGTCATCTGCTTGTTCCATCAACAAAGTATATAAACGTCTCTAACGGGTGTTCTGATGTAGGCGTGATATACAGGCAACTTTTCATACCAAGACCGCTAGAATCTAAAAGCAAGAAAGTGCTGGAGTCATCCATCATGAACCCGCCCCGGTTTACGGTAGAATAATTAATTTTTAACAAAAATTACACAAAAAACATCTATTATTCCAAATGGACCTCTACAAAATATGTTGAAAATGTTATAATATTTACCAAGTTGTGTATTTTATTACCTATCTGTATAGTATAATACGTAGCAATGAGTTTTATTTCTAGAATGTAAACGTAAAATAAATTATACATACACAGTAATTATACGTATTTTAATTAATTGGGAGATTTTTTTATGATGCAGGTATCGGCAGTGCGTTCGAGGCTGGTCGTGCCGCCCCGTCTGCGGTTTTCAGGGTTTTCTCATCGAATCCCAGCTGTCGTTAAGTATAGGTGTACGTCTTGGGTAAAACATTGTCAATTATCGTAATAACTCCATGTGAAAGGCACTATGTAATAAATGTTCTTATATAAACAGAAAAGAAACAGCTTTGCGTCTTTGATTACCAGACACGGTGTATCCCCTCTGATATCTTAGTATGAAGTACGAACTCCAGGTAGGTATACCTTGTGTCTTAGAGGTATATACCTACCTGCTCCCAGTTCCCTATAGATTTGGCGTTGACAACACCTAATGTAGCTCTCGCTCGAACGATTCGATATTTTGAAAGATATAAAATCACTAATCCCAATTTTAAAACGTGTGCAACATTGCGCACAGTTTGGTAAAAATTTCATTTTGATCGAAGTTTTTTTTCTACACAAAAGTTTGCCTATGTTACTAAAAGTAGTAAAGCTAACTTTTGAGTAGGTAAACTTGTAGGTATCTTTTAAATTTTTTTTTTTACTAATGTGATTCCACACAAAATGAAAAAATTTCGAATCGTGCGAGCGAGAGGTACATCAGGTGTTGTCAACGCCATAAGCGTGCATAGGCAGCATAGCTACTAGTGCTGTGTTCACGATCTTTTGAATCACGATGAAAATGTCAGTTATTTTCCATTTCGAATACAGACCGTGCTCCGGTTGTGGTTTCTTGTGCACTAAAGTCAGAACCATTATTATTGCCAAATACCATCTCATAATACTTATAATTGGCAATTTGGAATACAATGTGGTGCCGTCAGAGCACTGCGGCATTTTACCATTCCCCGTTTGAATGAAACCCTGACAATGGAGACTGAGGAGTAAGTCACGAACATAAATCCCGCAGGCTCGCACCTGTGCTGAAACTCCTGGAATTTAAAAAACTGTTCTTTTTAATAATTTTACGTCATTATGAGGTCGTGTGCTGCCGAAATGTGCTTATAGGTAGCCTCATATTGTAGTAGTTTTTCCATACATTAGCAGACCACTGTCTCGAACTCCGTCAAATCGGGTAAGGAACACGAGCTGGGTGGCATGCTGGCTGATAACGCATACATACACACACCACTTGCAATAAAACAGTTCGAAAAACACGTACTAGTTAGAAGCCGCCCACCGCTGCTATTAGAACTAACTTTTTAAGCAACCCTTTTTCTGCTGCCTAGCAGCGTTGTTGTGTTTAGGTTTGAAGATTGTGGTTGCCGGTGTAATTACAGGCCACGAAGCATAACATATTGTATGCCTCACGTTGATGGAAGCAGGGCAGTGCATCTAGGGCACGTTGTTATCGTTCGTGGCAATGCTATGTTATAGTATAGGCTATAGTTACCGCTTAGCCATGTGCCACTGCTTGTTCCATCAGCTAACTGTATAAAAAAATTGACTAACATGTAAAGCATATACTAAGTAATCGTGTTGAAATGTGCATTTAACTTTGCTTGACCTGTTTACAATTTAAGTATACGCGAGGCGGGTTAAAGTTTAACGGAAACAATGCTCTTTGGAACGATACCAATATATTTTGTAGATTGTTTATTTTTACGGACGTTAACCTAATAAGGTTTAAGTTATTCTTTATCTTAGTTTCGTGTCACCAGTTTTTTCGGAACAGTGTGATGAAAGAAACATTCAAGCAATATTATTGATAACTTCCCTAACTTTATTTACAGCCAAAGTATATCAAGTATACCTACGGATGAAAAAAGTTGGTGGATGGAGAGGGCTTCAAAGATCCTTCTTTCTGAAAATGTATAAGCGATAACAGTTTCCAACAGTCGATTTCTTCAGCCTGATGATGATTGTGATGATGGTGAGGATAATGATGAGGATGAGGATGAGGGTTGGGATGATGTTATGATTGTATTTTAGAGTAAAGTGACCACATCTCCAACGTCAACGGCCTCCTCGTCGAACACTCGTTGGTGATTGCCATTTGTCTGTACGAGCTTCAACTCCAGCTTTACCACTTCACTTCGTACCAGTACGATGACGTAGCATTGAACAGCTGAAAATAACAAAAAGCAAATGATACCTGAAACTGAAAAAAAAAACTTGCTGATAATTATCTAAGTAACTAATTTGTGAAAGTTTGGATATAGATGGATGTAGGGATGGATGGATGTTTATTACTCAATCACGCCAGAACGGCTGAACCAAGGGGGTCGAGATGGGTCATGCGAAGCCAATATAGGCCGCTAGGAAAGGACATTCGTACTTTCGCAGGTAATACCGCGGGGCAGCTAGTTCCTCCAGCCAGAATCCGCTCTTTGAAAGAAAAGAAAAAGAAAGAAAATATATTTATTTCGTCCCACAATAGCAGCAGCTTTGCAGCTCTGTGTACCTATAGACTCCATCAGCGACTATCGGGCGTGCCGAGAACTCGCGAGTCTATAACGGCCGGACATGATGATACGAAAAACAATGCTCAGACTCGGGGTTACCTATAGACTTACCTATCGCCAACAGAGCCACCCCTGCATCGTAGTACATCGCCCGCGACAGAAGAATGATGGTGGGCACCATCGCAGCGAGCGCCGTAGCTATCGCGTAGCAGTTGAATAAACGTAGCATATTTATATCCTTCTGAAAAATTAAAACTATATCTATAATATAATTTTTTTTAAGAGTGGTAGAGCTCTGAAGTGCTCGACCGGTGTAGTGGTTACTTGCATGTATTTTTCTGCCGCCAAGCAGCATTGCTGTGTTGCGGTTTGAAGAGTGTTGCCGGTGAAATTACAGGCACGTGAGGCATGTGGTGCATGTGTCAAGTTTACGGATGCACAGCAGTGCATCGTAGGATACGTTCCTTCGTGCGCAACAGCTTACGTTACGAGGCAATGCGTGGGCCATCTTGTTCCATCATGTGAGTAGTATCAAACAAACCTTACGAGAGCTTTTTCATACAAAACCCCAAACAACTTTTTGCTCGCAATTTTCACGTTATTAAGGGTGTACCGTCGTACCGACGCGCGACGTACCGTGTAGTCGTAACGTGAGCCTGCTGTCTTTTAAAAAGTACCTATATTGTATTTGTGCATGTATGTATGGCTATATATAATAATATATTATTAATATTAATATTTTGTATATATATTCACACCATAGTTGTTATAATTTTAATTTTTTTTTGGCTTAAATCAATTGTAGAAGTCCCTGTGATGCCGCCATTTGACATCATTAAAGTCCTGTCCATCCAAAGGTTGTCTGGAAGAGATCGCTCATAGCGATAAGGCCGTCCATTGTACTTCGCTTTACTTAAAATTTATTATTGTAATGTTATGTTTTTCTTGTGGTGTACAATAAAGAGTTTTCTATCTATCTATCTTACTATATTGATAAGGAGGTCAAAACTGTCAAAACCAAAAGTTACCTGACATCCAGCCACAAGCAGCAGGATGTTCAGAATCACGCTCATTCCGAATATGCTAAAGAGAACCGTGGAGGTCGCCACCTCTAACGATCCGTCGATAAACTTGGCCTTCTTCATCTCTGTGGTGAAGATCAGCCATGACACCGCCGCCAGGGAAAATATCTGGAGTTAGACAAGCTAACATACTAACTACTAGGAAACCATAATATTAGCTGATATATTACTGAGGTAGGTAAATACTACATACTATGTACATATTTATTCAATAATGTACTTAGTAATGTACCATTTATACATTCGTGCAAAAAAAACTTACTTACGACTATTAGCTATTAATAATAATTAATATTATTATGTTATAGCATTATTTTATATTAACCGCACTTTTTTCTATTCCACCTCTTTTAGCTGAAATAGGCATTGTAAGTAGAATTCTTGCTTTTGAAAATTCTAAAAAAAAATACAGAATTAAACAGGAAAAAAACAGGCTTGGTTTTGTAAAAAATAAACTTACAATATTGATGATGCCGAAAAACAGAATTCCTAGTCGTAGAGGGCAGCAAAAACAACAACTTTTCACTTCTGGAACTTTAACCATGGCTACTGATTATCGATAGTAAATAAAATACATTCAAATACTAATATCACGTAACCGCAAAGTGACTGATGAACAGTTTTTTTACAGAATCTCGTATTTCTGTATATAGCAACCCACAAGTCACAACCATCTAGTGCCCAAGTTGTGAACTTATCTGTAACTTACCCTAGTAAGTAATACATAAAGGTACCTAGGTACCTACTTGATACGTTGATATTAACTATCTTTTCTGCAACATAAACAAACAAGTTAGGTATGTACCTATAAGTACAACACAATGTCAATGGATTTAGGGTCGTTGGCTCATATTAACTGGTTTGAGATAAACCATTTTTGTGATTTTTATTGAGCTCCTTAGCCAACTGAGGTCTTTATAGCTCTGCAGGTAGGTAGGAGAGAGAGAGAGAGGATATCTACATAAAAGAGACCGAAGCTACAAAATAAATAAATATTTTAAAAAAATATATTTTGTATAATAATCCCACTTGTAAGTATGGATGGATGGATTGATTGACGGATTGATGGATGGATGGACGTTTGTTACTCTTTCACGCCGGAACGGCTGAACGGATCTGGATGAAACTTGGCAGAGAGATACATTATAGTCTGGAATAAAATATAGGCTACTTTTTATCCCGTGGGAATACCGGGATTTAAATCTTTATTTTCTCTAATCTTATCATATCTTTATCTTCTCTATAAAATCTTTATTTTCTTTTAATTGGGATTTAATATTAGTAGGTTATGTAGGATAGGAGAGCACTGACTGGTGGTGGTCTTGTTGTAGCGGCCTCGCCTTCCGATCCTAAGGTAAGTAGGTACCTAGGCAAGGTCGTGGGTTCAATACCGGTCTCCTACAATCGGTGAACGAAACATCGAGAAAAAACCGGGGCAACATGGTCTTAGAAACTACCGATAAATACCTACCTACATGTCTGCAAGTTACATGTCAGAAACTAAAAGTATTCACAAGGGAGCAACAAGGTATATAGGTAGCTAGTATTCAAATTCCTTGGGGAGCATCTTTGAATTTCGCCACACTGAGGTGAATCCGGAATCGTCGCACTGTGCACCGATTCGAAAGACCACAGAACATAATTAATATCCCGAAAGACACTAGGTACCTACTCACACGATTAAAGAAGACTTTTATTACTAGATAGGTTGGCTATTGCATAATTAAGCCACCCACCCAGACGACCCCCCGGCTACACCAATTTATCCCCGTTGTTTATTTTTCGTTCAATTACATTTTGCTAACTCAATAATTGGCGGTGCGTTCGCTGATTTGATAAGCGTAGGTATTTTTTTTATTTGGATAACCAATATCGCGGCTGGTAGGCGCGCTTTTTTATTCATCCAGTAACGAAACGAATTCTAAATTCAAAAGTCATTTCGTCAATCGTCACTGTCCTTGGTTAGTAACAAGAGGCTTGCTCTCCACAGGCGCGGTCTGCGATTCTGCGACCTACGTACGATTGCGTTGTACATTACGCTTTTACATTACGTTTAGGTGACATTTACGTTTTACATTACGTCCTACATTAACCTCCTAAGGCCCTGCGGCTATTATATAGAACAAAATCAATGATGGCGGTCAGTCCTGTCCTGACACTTGAAAATGGCAGTTCAAATTGAGACCGGATAGCCTATACATAGTCTTTATTATTTATACGCTTGCCAGTACAATTCTACTGCTCCGATAGTTTCAAAATATGTTTATAAAAATTGTGTTAAATAAATTTGTGATATGTGGGAGTAAACTGTGCGAGCCTAATTTCAGTGCCTCAGTGGTTATTGTTGCAGAGTATTGTCTAGCCAGGTGCAGTGGGAACAAATAAATATACGCAGCATATGATTTGCAACACTATATTATTATAATATCGAGCACAAATACAATGCATTAGCAGAACTTACTAGGGATTAATTTAGACACAAATTATCACTACTACATGAGAGAACAAAATCAACGTACGAACGCCATAGTGGGTTACCAGAGAGTTTTTTGGAAGGAAGTGAACGACTGAACTGTCAAAACATGCCCATAGAGTAGAACGCAACAGATTATATTACAATGGAGAGAATACACATAATTTAACACTTCCCCTTAATCTCTACATTGATACCTATTATACAACATGCCTTAGAGATAACAATAAAAGAGTGACTCTACAGTAATACTCTACACAGTCTACACAAAACAAGTAACTCTACATGCTGTCTCTACACATGCTTAATCAAAGTTGACTCTATATTACACAAGCAACATACATAATCAATGTCAATATATAAAAACATTAACAACATTGAACAACAAATATCAATCTAAATTTAAATCATTCACAAACTTATTATGCTTTACAGAACAAAGTGCTTTAGTGAATACATCAGCTGTCATATTATTTGTAGGAACATATCTTACTGTAAAGTTATGGTTTTGTATCAGATCTTTAACAAAGTGATATCTAAGATCTATATGTTTAGTATGTCTATGAGAATACTCTTTAGCCAACAACAATTTCTGAGCGCTTTGATTATCATTAAAGATAACTATACTAAGGCGTTTACCAACAATTTCATACATAAAATTCCTGATAAAACACAATTCTTTCGCTACATCACAAATGGCTACATATTCTGCCTCTGTACTGGACAAGGCAACACAACGCTGTTTTCTAGATTCCCAGCTAACTATATCCTTGCCCAACTTTACCACAAAACCTGTGTAAGATTTCCTATCTGCCATATCATTCGCCCAGTCAGCATCAGCAAAAGCTTCAATATCTAAGCTTGCACATTTGTAAAAACAAAGACCGCGATTAATAGTTCCTGCCAAATATCGTAGAACGCGTTTGGCAGCTACCCAGTGACTATTATCAAAATGAGTCAAGTATTGACTCAACTGACTGCAGCTAAATGTTATGTCAGGCCTTGTACATACTGAAAGATACATCAAACAGCCGACTAACTGTCTATATTGATAAATGTTATCATCCAATGGTTCTGATTCTGATTTCAACAATTTGTTATTAACAATCATAGGTGTGGAAACATCTTTACATTCATGCATATTAAATCGTTTTAGTAATCTTCTAACATATTCTGTTTGGTCCAATTTTAAAACATTCTTATCTCTAGAAAGTCGCATTCCTAAACAACTTTTAAGTGGACCCAAATGCTTAACTGAAAAATTACTTTCTAACAACTTAAATATGCCTCTAGTATCACAGGTACTCAAAATGTAAAAATCGTCAACATATAAAGCTATTATGGTCAAATCCTTATTATTCCTATTGACATATACACATGGTTCACATTTGTTTTGAATATATCCATTCTCAGTCAGTAGTTGGTGTACTTTCAAGTTCCACATTCTACTGGCTTGCTTTAAACCATAAATACATTTTGACAAGAGACACACCTTATTTTCATCAGAACTAAAACCTGGAGGTTGCTCCATGTATATAACTTCATTCAAGTCTCCATGTAAAAACGCCGTAGTGACGTCAATATGCTCTATAGACATATCATAATGGTGTGCAAGAGAAAATAAGATACGCATCGTCGAATGACGTACGACAGGAGAAAAAGTATCTGTAAAATCGACGCCTTCTTTCTGACTAAAGCCACGAGCAACTAAGCGCGCTTTAAATCTATCAAAATTACCTGACGTATCATGTTTCACCTTATACACCCATTTACATTTCACAACATTAGTATTTTTAGGCCTTTCTACCATCTTCCATACATTGTTTTTCAATAGTGAATCATATTCTGTCCTCATAGCATTCATCCATTCATTGCTACTAGAAGATGCCATAGCCTGTTCATAAGATTGCGGTTCATCAAATAATGTACTGGCATACATACTCATTTCATAATCACCATACCTAGCAGGAGGTTTACCACGATTATGACGCAAAGAGCGGCCGCCGACAGTCACAGGAGCCACTCCCGTACTAGTCGCGCCATCTCCGCGAGTCAACGTCTCTCCGGAGGATGCCGGCTGCGCCTCCAGCTCCTCTACAGACGAGTCCCTGTCTGACTCACTGCTGCCAGATTCCGCATCTGTAAATTCATAAGAAAAATCATAAGTATGATTCATTTCAGTTCCTGAATTCTCATTATTATCATTACAATTAATTATTTCATCTTGAATTGAATTATTAATACCACAGATTAATTTATCATTAGAATTTGCTTCAGTCTCACAACTAGACCTATCAGAAACAAAAATATCAGAATTCAATTCATTAAAATATTCACTAGATATTATTAATTCCTCATTTATAAAATTATTTTTCATGTCAATGCATTTAAAATCTTTATAAAACTTATTTTCAATGAAATCCACATTCCTTGAAAATATTACTCTCTCTGGATTGGATGGCTCTAAAAGTCGGTACCCCTTTGTACATTCTGAATAACCAACAAAAATATACATCTTAGCCCTAGCGTTCAACTTACTTGTACGAGTCTGCTCCGGCACCAGAGAATAGGCTATGCAGCCGAAAACACGAAGATGATCCAGGCTCACAGTATGGCCAGACCACGTCTCCTCAGGCAACTGTCCTGCTAAAGCAACTGTAGGGCTACGATTCTTTAAATAAATAGCAGCCATCACTGCCTCTCCCCAAAAGCGCTTGCAGAGACCTGCCTGTAAAAGCATGCACCTAGCCTTCTCCATTATAACCCTATTAAGGCGTTCAGCCACGCCATTTTGCGGAGCACAATACGGTACAGTCAATTGGTGTGAGATACCTTCCTTGTGTAAATAAGTTACAAATTCCTTACTACAATACTCACCACCGTTGTCAGAACGCAGGCATTTTATACGCAAACCAGTCTGCTTCTCCACCAAGGCCTTAAAAATGACAAAATAGGAAAATACCTCAGACTTCTTCTTCATTAAATATCCAAAGGTCTTCCTCGAAAAGTCATCAGTCAAGGTAAGTAGGTACTTAGCACCTCCCCAGCTGTCATCACTGATCGGACCCAGGACATCAGAATGGATGAGCTCAAGTAGCTGACCAGCACGTCTAGCTTGACCCTTGGGATACGCCTTGGCCACCGGCTTCCCCTCAAGACAAGTGGAGCACTGCTGTAGATCATCTTTGTCAGCCTGAAAACAAATATTACGTGCAGTATTGTTCTTTAATAGAGCATCCATCCCATTCATACTAAGATGTCCTAACCGTCTATGCCATAACTCAGCACTCAACTTTGATACAGCCAACTTTGCAGTCTGTGATCCCTGCACTTCATGTAGGGTAGCCATCGACTGCTCCTGTATGCAAGTACCATTCAACCTATACAGGGTTACAGGAAAAATCGTGCTAGATCCGTTAAGGACGTGGAGTACCCATCATTTCTGACTTATTTCACAAACAATTGCCATAATATTTTTTTTAGATATCCCTTAGAGAAAAATAAACTTTCTAGTATTTTTTCTTATTTCTTAACTTTCACTTGTCTACTACGGTCTATTCAATTAACTTATGCACTATTTTAATGATTGACATCCTAAAGCATCTTATTACACATGTAAAAATGCAATAATAATAATAATTAAGGTGCACAAAATTTTCAATAAAAAAATTAAAAGTCGAATTGCTTGAAAAGGGTTATGTTTAGGGTAGGGTGTTTCATAGTGAAATAAGTCAGAAATGATGGGTACTCCACGCCCTTAACGGATCTAGCACGATTTTTCCTGTAACCCTGTAGACACCCTTGTTTAACCCAGCAGACATAATGTAACTACCACCAATAGTACATTCATCGTATATAAAACAGCCATCCCTTTAAATACAACCACTAAGTCTCTCTCACACATCTTGCTTACGGACAATAAATTTTCAGTGAGTTGCGGAATATACATTACATCTTTCAAAATGTGACCCCTACCATTAATGCCTATTTTTACAGAACCTATTCCAGAACTCTCTAATTTAGCCCTCTTGTCAGCACAGTTAACCATTATTTTATCACTCCTAAAGTCAACATATAATTTTTCATTGTTACACATATGTGACGTAGACCCACTATCCACAATAAAGTCTGTCTTCTTAGCTGATGCATAAAAAGTTGAAGCAGTCATTGTTTGTTCTCCTTTGGAATCTTCTTTCTTCTGACGCTTCCATTTATAGCATTTCGACTTTATGTGACCAGGCTTCTTACAAAAGTGACATAATATAGTTTTCCTCTTATCCGAGCTGTTAGCTGCAAAAGCATTGCTTGTGCTGCTTCCCATAACATTTTCAGAATGTATCCTCCGGTATTCTTCTTGAAGAAGCCTCGCACGAACTAGTTCGGAAGATAGAGCATTAGTAATCGATGCAGTTTCCAAAGCTGACACCAATGTATCAAATTCTTGAGGTAGGCCACTTAACAGAATTTCCGCAATCTCAGCATCCTCCACAGCTTTTCCGATATCGGCTAACTGCTGGACCAGCGTGAACACATAATCAATGTACGCTGTCATATTCGCGAACGTCGCGAACTCAACCCGATGCAGTCGGCGGAGTAGACCCACTCGCCTGAATAAGCCTTTATCTTCATATACAGCAGCAAGTTTTTGCCATGCTTCCTTAGCTGTCTCAATTCCGTAAAGCAATTGAAATAATGTAGGTTTTATGCAAAGTGATATCCGAGCCAATGCTCGCTGTGATCTCACAGGATCAGTGTCATCCCCGGTAACAGAACTCCATAAGTTTTCTAATATCAAGTAACTTTTCATAGCAAATTTCCATGTTTGAAAATTGGAGATACCTTCTAGTTTTTCGAATCCGCTTATCTGCATGTATGATCCTCCCGGTGTCGGTGCCGGCAACCCGCCCGGCATGGCAGACGCAGTGCCCGCCGTAGACGGTGCCAAATCATCACCCGGCATCGTGTCTCACTTTTCGAGGTTATCTTTTTATTATCAGTGCAATGCAAGATGCAATCCAAAAGAGTATTCGTATGCATGCGTATTCCCTTTTTATCTTTTACTGGGACCGTAACCTGTTGCAGAGTATTGTCTAGCCAGGTGCAGTGGGAACAAATAAATATACGCAGCATATGATTTGCAACACTATATTATTATAATATCGAGCACAAATACAATGCATTAGCAGAACTTACTAGGGATTAATTTAGACACAAATTATCACTACTACATGAGAGAACAAAATCAACGTACGAACGCCATAGTGGGTTACCAGAGAGTTTTTTGGAAGGAAATGAACGACTGAACTGTCAGTTATACCATTCTCTCCAGGGCTTCGGTCATACTTCATAGTTTTTAAAGCATCATGGACTTCTTTACCTGTAAAGAATGGTATTGAGTTTGGTTTGTTATACTCAATGCTCAGATCTCACTTAGAAGCATCCGAATATAGGGCTTTGTAATAAGATGTACAAATATCTACTATTTTCTCGCGACTATTCTGCTTGGCTCCATTTTCATCTGAGAGACTGTTGATCCATTGTTTTCCCTTTGTTATTCCCTGCTTAGCTGTCCTTAAAGAAGTGTTTTTTTCGTTCGCAACCTTAATTCGATGTAAGTTAAATAATCTTATTTCTTTTCTTATACTTCGTTTTACTTCTCTGTCAAATTTTTTATACTCTGCGGTACCCTTACTAAGTTCTTCTCGGTCTAATATTAGTTTTCTAGTTTTCGCGGAAAGCTTTGCTTTGTTTTTCTTATCTCCTTTTATTTTCTTACTACTAGTGTCTATTGATTTCATAATTGATCCATATTGTTCGTCTATATCTTTAATTTCATCGATTTTAAGAATTGAAAACTGATTACTAAGTTCTATGTTATAGTGTTCGGAGTTTTTAAAGAGTGTGTGTTTGTTATGTCTACTAATTTGGTTTCTGAATTGTTTCATCCTGTGAATTTTAAAGTCAAATTTTATTTTAGCACGTACGGGTCTGTGGTCGGAACTATATTTAAATCTGTTTATTACGCTCACGTCTTTAATTATATATAGGTCAGAGGGCGTAGTCGCAGTTTTGGTTGACACATTACACGCGTGTATGGTGTGTGTTGGACTCCTGTATCCGCATTTAGACTCTAAGGTGGTCCATTATGCGTAAGCGTGTATGGTGTACACTACACGCAGTTTTTGTATGAATATAAGAAAAGTCGGTCGTGTACGCTAGAGGTGCTATTCTTATTTTCATACAAAAACTGCGTGTAGTGTACACCATACACGACGCGTATAATGTGTCAACCAAAACTGCGACTACGCCCTCTGAAGATAAGATAAAGTCTATTTCATTTTTTTTATTTTCATTTCGGTTTTTTGAAGAAGAAGCGCTGTTCGCGACGGTCATGCGCTGCGCACTAGCGAACTGAATCAACCTGGTACCTCGCTCATTGCGTTCTCCCAGGCCAAATTTACCCAGTATGCAGTTATTGTCCGTGGTTTGCCTGATTCCTATTTTGGCATTGAAGTCGCCGAGGACTATGTTCCATGTGCCTCGGTTTTCTTCACAGGCTTAAGATTAAGTTGATCGTAGAATGCTTCTACTTCTTCAACAGGGTGTGCAGATGTAGGTGCGTATACTTGTACAAGCATAAGAGTAGCTTTGGGTGTCAGCCTTAGCCTAAGCACAGCGATTCTTTCAGAATATCTTTTGAAATCAATAATATTCGATTGGCTATTATTTCATTTCGGGGAGGTTGTTTGAAAGAATAACTATCCAGTGACACGCATAAATACTGTTCGAACACAAATAACACAATAATATGAGGGAAACATGCCCGAATCAGAAATCATTTTGGTATTAGTATGTTTGGCCTTACGTTTACCTAATACCAAAATGATTTCTGACTCAAGCACATTTCCTTATATTATTGTATTATTTGTATTCGAACAGTATTTATGCGTGTCGCTGGATAGTAATTCTTTCAAACAACCTCCCCGAAATGAAATAAAATGAAATAATAGCCAATCGCACCTCGAAACTGCGAGCCGCTGTCGCCGGGCCCTTAAAAATGTGACTTTATATTTTTCTTATTTTTATATATGAAAACTTGCTTGGATCAAAATTTTATTTTCGCTAAATCTTTGTAATGCCATTGACCACAACTTGACCGATTGCGATTTTACATAACTACATTCAGTGATTTTATATCTTTAAAAATATTCCATTGTGCGAGCGAGATAGCGGCGCGCCGTATGCTGCGCCTTAACTACTACCTAGGTGGTAGTAGGTACCTACACAGTGCTATTTAACATAGTGATACCTAAGTAGCAGGTATGCAACGTAGGTATGCAAGGACCACAAGGAAGGACTAGTTTAAAAAGTCATAAATCTATGTTGGTAAGCAATATTAAGGTAAATGGTAAAAAGAGTAGTTTTCACATTATGTAGTAAATAATATTCAGCACAATATATGTGTTCTGTGATTCAGCAGTATTCATTCCTTGATTCCTAGCATTCCTAGTAGGATCAAGTAGAGTAGCAGTTTAGTATAGCTAGGTATAGCTTGATTCAGTCATAGATTTTTAATCCGAGTAGATGAATGAATGATGTTGATGAATGCTGATGCTGAGTGAATTGCTTGAGAGCATCCATGAAGACCATAGAGCCAAAGACTTTGTACTTATAACTATAAGTACAAAGTCTTTGCATAGAGCCTCGATTTCTAGTCTGCCGTCCAGTGTAGCCAACCATAAAGTTTTAACTGTAGATCTACAGTTTTTTCGATATCATCAGACACCAACACAGTTTTTAGTTGTCTTCCAAATCTAACTTTTATTCTTTACCTATGCCATTTTATAGAATTAAAAACAAAACTGACAGACACAAAGACAGAACTTAAAGGATAACAAATTGTTTTGAGTTTAATGTTAATGATAATAATCATTTAAAACATTATCAATAGTAATTTATGAGTTCAAAAATAATGTTGAAAATTATAATCTACAAATATAATATATGTACATACAAGTGGAAAACGGTTTCAGTAGGAGTAGGTGATTTTTTTGAATAATAAGCATGTAATTTTCTTACTTTATTTTGTTTTATAAATTATAAATTCATTACTGCTATTTTATAGTACAAAGTAATAAAAGCTGTAGATTTAAAGTTCTGAGTTGTTGAATTAAAGCTTTCTACAAATTTTCGAAAGGCTTTTTGCGGTTTTGATCTTGCTTGGTCGGATTCGGTTGGGTGGGCAACTCACTGCTGTCGTCCAAAGAGTATATAATAACTAATGCGTCCGTCACCGTCAGTGCTTTTTTTAATTTTTACGGTCTGTCATAGAGTATTTTAGTTAGATTCCTTTCCTTGGTCATTTACGAATTTAGTTTACGTTACGGTTCTTCGAGAAGAGAGCTCTGCAGTTCCCGTTTGTTGTTAGATTTTACACTAAAGAGCAAACACAAATTGGAAACTAGCAAAAACTTAGCGAGGTAAGAAGTTATACCAGAAATACAGTTTCAATGAAAGACTTTTGAGGTTAGCTATCATACCGTGCATTAGGTAATTCTACCAAATTAGTTAGTTTTACCAATGGTTACTGTAATAATTCAGTATTAGATTAGTAGTAATGCATCTGCAGCAAACCTAATCTCCGTAATATGAAAATAACACTAAATTTTGACAGTAAGGCCCAAACAGTGAGACAATCCTGGAAACAACATCCTGGATTTTGCAATAATTAGGTACCTACCGAAAATAAACGTACCACTGCCTTGCACTTGACACATAGGTGCATTATATCCACCAGTCATATAGTCAGATCTTTGTTTTTATATTACAGAAATGGCAGCGCAGCTTTTCAATCGTATTGGTCAACTGGGCCTTGGAGTGGCAGTCGCTGGCGGTGTCGTAAACTCAGCCCTTTACAATGGTGAGTTATTTTTATTGAATAAATTTACACTGTGAAGTTTTAACAGTGTTTGTTTTCTCAGTAAAACTTGCACAAATAGAGTTGCTTAGCTTACCTGATAGTGAAGGCCTGCCAATAAAATTATATCAGTATGTAGTGATATAAAAGATCTTAGCTAAGCATAATGTCCATAGTGGAGTTTGTAGGAGGTAAGTTAAAGTTGACACAAGATCTAGGTACTTTCTGTTTTAAACATATACAGAAATATAAACAATAGAATGGAAAAGGTCTTCTCCGCCACATCTTTCAACGGCACCATCATGTTGTTCCATCTGCAAGTGGTTTATAAAAACGTTCCAGTTTTGTTTGCTAATATTGTCATTATTAATATTTCAGTTGATGGTGGCAACAGAGCAGTCATTTTCGACAGATTCCAGGGAGTCAAAAACTTGGTAGTTGGAGAAGGTACTCACTTCTTCATTCCGTGGGTGCAAAGACCCATCATCTTTGACATCAGATCCCGCCCCAGAAATGTTCCCACTGTCACGGGAAGTAAAGGTCAGTAATATTGACATGTTGTTTTTAAAATAATCAGTATAAAAGAAAACAATTCATGATACTTGACACTGGTGGTGATCATTGAGAAAAATTTCATTGGCCATATAATGTACATAATCAGCTCAATGAAGCATCAACATCTGTAGGGGAAATCCGAGACTGACATGTCGACTAGTACATGGCTAATAAGCATAATCATAGCCTAAATACCTAGTATCCTATACCTACCTTTAAACACAATTCTTGTAGACATAGGTAAAAATAATTTGAGTCTTGGAAACAGTTCCAGTGATTGTAATGATATTTGGAATGCAGGGGATTTTGGGGGTATTTGTGTTTTTGGTCGTATCTGTATTGTTTTTGGTCACCCACTCTTTTTAAGTGTTCATCTTAATATTTATTTTTTATTTATTTATTTATAGACGAGCAGCTTTCGCTGATATGTCTACATCACAGTGTTGAAATTATTGATAATTGAATTTTAATTGTTGAAATTATTAAAAATTGAAATTGAATTGTTGAAATTTGTTATTTACCAGAAGAAAAGTATTTAAGTCTCAGAGAGCTAGTTCCCAGAGAGCTAGCCCTAAGCTAAACCTTGTTCTACAAGGTTTAGCTTAGGGCTAGATAGGGTTGTGAAAATTTTAATAAAAAGTAATTGAATGGCTTCATTTCAAAAAAAGAATTGTTGCAATATTGTTCTAATGAAGATAATGGTTGCTGTTTGAAACCTGATATAATTTTTGTACATTCCAGATCTCCAGAATGTGAACATCACACTTCGTATCCTGTTCAGACCCATCCCCGACCAGCTGCCGAAGATCTACACAATCCTTGGAGTAGATTATGATGAGAGAGTGCTTCCTTCCATCACAGCTGAGGTCCTGAAAGCAGTGGTTGCTCAGTTTGATGCAGGAGAGCTTATTACACAGAGAGAGGTAAGACTGATATTGTATTTTTTGTACCTTTTGTCATGAGGCAATAAACTTACAAGCAGTTCGGATTTGAAAGCTGGAGTGGAACTAACAAAAAAAAGAAACTAAGATTCTTACCTAGATTTCCCATACCAAGGTGGTTGAAGAATAGGAAACTTTGTTCATTGTCTCTATACCTATACCTACCACAACATCCAAGCAGTTAATAAAAGATCATAAAAACATTTTGTCCCGCGGCGGGAATTGAACCTGCACTCTTTGATCAGTATGCTCTTGGTATGATTGCTTAACATAACTTTTTTTTATCTAGCCTTAGTTGGATTGACACTACATTGGATCTTCTGTATTACATAACATTGCCAAGGAATATAAAATAGTATGTCCGAGGAAGGTATTCAGAGGCATGTCGCAAACCTACATTTTTCAGTAGGTTGTAGGTATTCTATAAGTTGCAGGAAGCAAACCCATCTCTGTACACATACTTTTTTGGTCCATTAGTGTGCAATCAGTTTCGAACCCACGCGATCACAAGGTCACCCTAATATTTTTGCTTCAACTAAATTTTAAAATATTGTCTTGTTTTTTACAGGTAGTGTCACAGAAAGTCAGCGAACTCCTGACTGAAAGGTCATCCCAGTTCGGCCTG
Source organism: Plemyria rubiginata (assembly GCA_963576535.1). Taxonomy (NCBI): domain Eukaryota; kingdom Metazoa; phylum Arthropoda; class Insecta; order Lepidoptera; family Geometridae; genus Plemyria; species Plemyria rubiginata. The sequence continues at coordinate 4,308,518 of OY754906.1, forward strand.
ATCCTCGACGACATTTCCATCACTCACCTGACTTTCGGCAAAGAGTTCACCCAGGCAGTAGAATTGAAGCAGGTCGCACAGCAAGATGCCGAAAAGGCCAGATTCCTTGTAGAAAAGGCAGAACAGCAGAAGAAGGCAGCTATTATTGCTGCAGAGGGTGACGCGCAAGCTGCCGTGCTTTTGGCAAAGTCATTCGGCACAGCCGGCGAGGGTCTCGTTGAGCTCAGGCGTATCGAAGCAGCTGAAGACATCGCCTACCAACTAGCCAAATCCCGCAACGTTACTTACTTACCTGCCGGACAAAATGTTCTCCTCAACCTTCCCACTCAGGGTTAATTCTGAATTCTGATTTGAGGACTTGAAGTACAGTGTACAGTGACATTGGGGTGGGTTCTGTACTAGCGCATTTGTTTACACACAAATAAATTTTATATTTAAGTATGTTGCATTTGAAGAGACTATGTTATGGTACCGCCAATAGATTGTAGTCGAGATTTAGCTTTATGAGAAATTGTAATTAAACATTAAAATATGATTTGTTGAATTATGATTTATTTATACACATCCTGGATAGCTGGATAGATCAATGATACAATGTTTTGTTAATACAACATAACATTTTAAGTTCGTCTGAAACCAATACCAAATGGTGTCACCACTAACTCATTCATCACTAATTTGCATAGCAACCTAGCTCCTAGGTGTCATAACTGATTTAGTATTACTTTACCTATCTTAAAAGCTTGATCAACACTAATCGGCTGTCAAGTCACTTGCTATTACAGCTTTTACTTAAAATTAGATAGAGATAACAAGTGACTTGACAGCCAATTCACATCTCTTGAGTGAACACATCATGAAGTGTGTAATAGGTACAGTTATTATAATAGACTGAGGCAACCACTTAGGTGGGCCATGTATAACATAAAATCTACAGACACATGAGACTTAATATCCGTATGCCTAGACTTGATGGAGGCAAGGCAGTGAATCAAAAGGCTGTATGTGCCCGATGATGACATCCCATCCCATTGTGCGTGACTTACGAGGCAATGTTGTTATAGGTGATGGTTACCACTTAACATTAGGTGGGCTATCTGCTTGTTCCATCAACATGATATGGTATTTATATTATCCTTAAAGTAAAATTAGGTACCTATGTACATTGAATTTCATTCTACAGATGCATCTTCATCTAATTAATAATATTTTTTTCTAAATCTATTAGATCTATCTTATACATAACGAAAACAATTATATACAAACTAACTAGATACCTATTGTCCCCTCTTTATCCTATCAAATTGAGCAATGTCATTTTTTTACAGATATGGCTGCACATTTGCATAACTTCAGGGATGCAGTATTTGTTTAGATGCTAGATTTTGTTTATTAAGTCTCTTGTCTCCCATTAAGAAAAAGTGAGGGCACTTCTTAATTAAAATTCTTGCGTCATCTGTGGAAGGCTTTTTTTAGAAACTGAGGTCATTCATTAGATATAATTTGTGGTGTTTTCACCAACAATGCTATCTGACGAAGTATTTCCTCATCTAACGTGAGCTCGGATTGCTCACTTTTTAGATCACATACACTATGTTCATCTTCTTTGTCCATAGCAAAATCATGAACCAAAGTTTCTTCAGATACTGATGGCGATACTTCTTCATTGTTGTTCAACGGTTCTTTTCTAGGGTTGTTCATAGCGTCATTTCTGGATATCTTGTTGAAAAATAGGTTTTCTTTGATGCAAGCTTGTCTCACATAATCCATTTCATCTGCATTAAAACCCGGGGGAAGTACCAGCTTACACAAGTTATCATTTTCTTTGAAGCTTGTTATCAATCTGTCCACTTCTACCCTGAAGTTTTCATTGATTGTTTCTCTCCCAGGGCCCAAAATTATATTGCTTAACAGTTTGCTCTGATTGCAAGAATCTCTAGTGCTTATTAACAGTTTCAATTCATCCTTCATTTCATTCTTTTCTGGGGAAAGGTTCATAGCTCTTTTGAGTCGTTTTTCTGCACAATCGTATTGCCCAATCATTCTGAGGGCTTTTGCATTTTGAAACAGAGCTTTGCCACTTGTCCATAGGCTGTTTAGTCTGTGGAGCTCATTGCAAGCTATACATGCCTTTAGTGGCTGCTTCAATTTATTGTAGCAAACAGCTAAATTCATATATAACTTCTTCAGTAGCTTTTCTTGGACCTTTTCTTCTTCCTCATCAGCCAATCTGCATTTATGGAGCATGACTACTGCTTTTCTGAAACAGTTGATTGCTAGTGGGAGGTTCATAGCCTTATACAGTGCTGACCCTGAAGCATAGAGTAATGAAACTTCCTTATGCACTCTTTTGAATATGTTGGGTTCTGATAAAACAAGCTTCCTGAAACACATAATAAAAACTGATAAGAAATGAGATCATTGGTAAATAGATCAGAAAAAGTGAAGTACAATACAGAACATTGATGATCTGGTGACTGGTGATGTCCAACTTCAGGTTCTAAGGTAAATTTTAATAAGATCATAAGGAGGGTTCTTATCATGTGAAGGGACAATATTGTAAGCGGGTTGGCTATAGCAATCCTTGTACCTGAGTTGAGGGTTGGGGATAGGGGGGATGCAAGTGGGGGTAGATGGCATGTCTTCCCCTTGAGTCCTTTTTTCTAGGAAATGAAAAAAAAAAATTTAATTTTTCAGGTAAATTGGTAGTAATATCTATGACACAAAGACTCAAGGGAAAGAATTCTCATTAGGTTAGGGTTATTTTTTTTTTTTTTAAAGTGAAGATATTTGAAGAAATTTTTTTTTCATTTCCTAGAAAAAAGAACTATAGGGAAAGACTTGCCATCTACCCCCACATGCTTTCCCCCTATCCCCAACCCTCAACTCAGGTACCAGGGTAGCTATAGTTTAACCTTGTAAGCTAGTAACAGGATGTGCAGCACCAGTCTCGGTAAGGACCACTCGCAAACCACATCTATGTAAAACTTTTACTTGATCAATTACAAGTAGGTACCTAATTAAAGTTATTTGGCACTTTATTTTAGCCTATACCCTTGCATAGGAACCTAAAAACATTCAACACCCAACATTGTGTACCAATATAATATTTTTTTGGACTTTTAAAGGCACTAAAAGGTATACAAGTACAAGGACTAAAAAGCCATTATCCTATTAAAATGCTCTTAAACAAAATAAGGGTAAGTAATTTGTTACTAACCCTTTTTTAGGAGTCAGCACACTCCTTAAAAGTTTTATATAGAAGACACATTGTGCTGCTGGCTTTATCCGGGGGGGAATCCCCAGTTCTCCATACATCACCTCATGGGATAAGAGGAAGAGTGACAGTTCCCCGACTAACATTGTCTTTATGGCCATCTCGAGCCCAGGTAAAATGCCATTGTCACTAAGATCAACTTCCTGGAAAACAAATGTGTCATGACATGAGAACATAGACCATCATATCATAAAACAGTGCTTAAATTTAAATAATGCTTTATATTAGAGCTGTCTCTGTTTGCCATTATGTACCTATTGGTTGCATTATGCAAGATATGGCAATAGTTTAAGCAAAGAATCATTTGTCAGATTTTTAGTAGTAAGGCTGATAAAATTTATTGGACCTGAGTATCGCTAACTGAGGTAAGCAGTAAGTATTAAACTAATAATAATAATTTAAAATCTTAAAAAAATCACAGTAGGCAAGTAGTTCCTTGATAATAGGATTGAACAATAAAAATGATTTACTGAGGATGCTTCAGGGCATGTCCACCTTATGTGCAGGATGCTATAATACTGGGTTATGATTGAAACAACCTCATAAAAGCTGCACTAGGTAGTCATATGGCAATCTATACAGACAGCAAATACTTACCAAAGGCTTTTTCATGGTCATAACATCAAATGGTTCATTCTCATTCTCCCAGTAGGCTGAAAATGCAACAGAAACTGTGCAATCTTCACCAATAGGCATACCTCCACCTTCTTGTAGCATTAACTTCTTTACAAATCCTTTTAAATCAATATCAGTCATGTTTTTGACTAGTACCTTGAAGTCTTTAATGGGCTTCCCCATTATGTCCATAAATTTGGTACCAGACTCATCAAATACAGTGCCGTCGTCAACTTCATCGTAAATGGCATTGACATGTATCACAGATCCAGTAGATTGAACCTCTCTGAAATTAGATTCTTTGAAGGAAACCCATTATGGCACGGTTTCCCCCAAAGCGAAGTGGAGCAGAGATGTGCTACAAAGCTGGCTGGTTATTTCCACCAAAGCGGAGAGGAGATGTATGTAGTTGAGATATGAGCTGTAAGGGATCGAAACCATTCCAGGGGAATTATTCTCTATGACATAGGGGAATTATTCTCTATGACATAGGGGATTAGACATGATATAGATTGACATAGGCCGCCCGACTAGACATTACACCACACCGCGGCGCCGCGCCGCTTGCTCGCTAGCCGCACAAAATTCTTTATAAAAATGAGATCTCCTCACCGCTTGATCCATTTTCGAAGCTGAGCGGAGAGATGTGGATTATCAAAATCGGATTGGTTTATTTAACACATATCCGCTCTGATACGCTTTAGTGGAAACCGGGCCGGGCCGGGTAAATTTAGGTAGGTACTTATATACTTTAGTATATGTATTTAATGAAAACGATGGAATTGAATTGAATACCTTTACCTTAGATCCAAACCTTCTTCCAAGGTAATTGTTGGTCCAATTTCCATTCTTCAAAATTATGCCGCTTGTTTTTATTGCGCTAACAAAACATCGACCACCGCACGCACAAGGAAAGTATAAATCTCTATCTCTTCTACTACTATGCAGTAAGTCTCTAGATCAAAACACGACTTTTTTCTTGTTGTTGTTTCTTCGGTTCGGGTAGAATTTCTATAATAAAATGCAAAACAACATGATGCATGCGTGACTGATCTATGACATGACATGAAGACAATTAACCGTGGGTAGTATGAGTGAGACGCATGCATATGCAGCACGTCACACCGTCGTGTGTGCTTCATTATCAGCTCCACCCCATTCGCAGCGGCTCAAAAACCAGGTCTGACTCATTTTATTAGGACATTTCAGTCTAATATACATTTTAACCCAGTACAAATAGGGTCTATTTCAGAAAAAAGCCATTCGCATCATTTTTTTTTGCTAAAAGAATTTAAACTCTTACTACTAAGAAATAAGGTCTAATTTGCAATGAAGAAATTTTTCCACTCAAGAGTGGTTGAGTTGTACCAGCTCAAAACACAAAATGATGAACACAACTCAAACGGTTCAGAGAGTGGTTTCATTGTAAAACAGAACCTTGAACCGTTTGAGTTACTTATACGTTTTGTAATTGAGTGGTTTAATACGCATACGGACAATTTGTCGGTTGAATCATTTGAAGTAATATCTGCGCTAGATGGTGGAGTAGGAATGATTTGTAAGTAATACGGTTCATTTTAGAAAAGCATGTTTTGTTGTTGGGTGGGTACGGCGGTAAATAGTTTGCATCAAGATTTTCTGTTGCATCAGTTGGTGAATAAGGTTCATTTTATAAAGTTGAGGGTTTCTTAGGCTACCGGTGGCTTCACTCACGCGCTAGGTAGCCATGATTTGATATCATTATTTTTAAAGGATTTTTCCCGTTTAGGAACGCTAAACAATATTAAAATGTGATACCTATTTAATAAAAAAGTAGAAATAAGAAATTAGGTATATTTATGTCTAAATTTATTTTGTAGTTATCATTCTACTCTAACTTCGGAAACTCCCACGAAAGTCTTCTTAAAAAGTTAGTAGGTTTGCATGCTAGGTAACTTAACTAACATAATTTGTTAGAATAAAACAAACTTAGTTAAGTACATACTTAGAAATTATTAGTTATAATTAGTAGTATATCTACTCTACCTATATACAAAAGTGAAAACTTAAAACACACATGTACCTACAACTTATTTTGGAATAAATAGGCTTTTTATTTTATTTATTTATAATTATTCCCTATCTATTACAAGGTTTAGTTACAAAATATGAACATCTTTCGCATTTATAACTAAGTCAATTAGCTAGGATAGGATAGTTGTTCGAATCTATGTAGTAAATCTAACCATACCTACTAAAAATATGACACATACAGATGGCCCACCTGATGTTGAGTGGTTCAAAATAAAATTCTTTATTTTACAAAGACTGATAAGGTTAGGGTGACTTTCAATTACCCCTCAAATGATGGATATTGAGGTCAAAGGTTAATTCTAGCCAAAGTCATATCTTCGTGCTTGTTTGAAGTTTTTGAAGTTTCCCTGCAATTTTGAGCTGTCTGAGCCGCGGTTCAGCTCCAGCTCGAGACTATAAATGAGCTGATGTGCTGCAGATCATGATTTTTGAGTGATTTACCCATGGTTAAAGACAATGTATGTGCTGCCACCTCGGTTTTTGAAAAATTCAAAAGATGTCAGTGGTGGTGATGAAAAAAAATCTTAAATGGCGGGTGGAAATTCAATTAGTAATCTGGGCTAGCTATCATTTGCATAAATTTAGATCCATAACAAAAAAAATGCAGTTGGCGCATTGTGTGAGCAGCAAGACTATTTTACGCTACGAATAATTAAGTCAGGAAATATACCCAACGAACGTTGTATCCGCCACTAAAACTGACTGACATTACGCGTCGTTGACCGGATATAATGTGTTCTGTGTCGTTGACGCTCATTGCATTGCAGCACGGGTGCGAACCAATCCCTGCTCTCGATCCGAATTAAAACCAATAATATATTTTGAATTTATACGACATTTTAGTTTCACAAAAAGTGGCCCTACCACTTTTTGAGTGAAATTTGTTCAGTTACATTTCCTGGCTTATTTTCATTCGTAGATTATAATAAAATGTGACTGGTAAAATCTTTACTATCGCTGCTTGTGAATTTTTATTTAAAAAAAAATAATTAAAGATTAATAAACAAACGATTAAGTCACCACCTATGTATGTCACACGGGGTATCATGGGCTGCTTATCTAACTTAAGCTGCCATATTAATGGGTAATTTGAAAAGAAAAATCAAGCTTTACAGATTCTATAAAAACACTACCTCTGTTGACATCGTCAAATTGCAATTAATGATTAGTGTGTGAAGTGAGATTTGAAAATCTGTAAAATACCTCTCGTTATTTTTCACCTCCTAAACCAGAAATGCAAATGTTTTTGTATGTAGCAAAAACTATTTTATTCTAAATACCCCCAACTTTGCAAGGAGTCCTGCGTCTGTGCACGCAAGCACTGTGTCACCAACAAACAGATATCATCATGTCAACTTCATGTCAATCTTTTTTGACTTTATTGTTTTTTTTTATTCGACCCTTTGACGCCGGCTAAAGTTCAGGACCATTTATTCTATCATTTTAAGGGCCCGGCGACAGCGGCTCGCAGTTTGGAGGTGCGATTGGCTATTAATGCTATTATTTCATTTCGGGGAGGTTGTTTGAAAGAATAACTATCCAGTGACACGCATAAATACTGTTCGAATACAAATAATACAATAATATAAGGGAAATGTGCTTGAGTCAGAAATCATTTTGGTATTAGGTAAACGTAAGGCCAAACATACTAATACCAAAATGATTTCTGATTCGGGCATGTTTCCCTTATATTATTGTGTTATTTGTGTTCGAACAGTATATATGCGTGTCACTGGATAGTTATTCTTTCAAACAACCTCCCCGAAATGAAATAATAGCCAATCGCACCTCGAAACTGCGAGCCGCTGCTGTCGCCGGGCCCTTAACAGGTTGCTATTTAGTTGTTTAAAATGTTTAAATTACTTTTATGTACTTACATACTACTTTAGTATAGTTAACACCACTAAAATACAAGAATAAACTTCTACCCTACTGTGATCGATCTCACAACCGTAGGTAGGTAGTTAGAACCTTACCTACCTAACCTAACCTACTACACAAACGCAACGCAACCGTACCGCCCGCCCACTCAATGCCTGCGATTAGAGAAATGGTGGTTAAAAAAATGTGTACATGTATAGTAAAAAAATATTTTTATTTGAAAGTTGATACAATAGGTATAGGTAGGTACGGTGGTTATAGTAAAATCAAACTTAGTGTTATGTAGAATCCTAGGCGTAGAATAGTAGTACAGATAAAATTACAAGTAGGTACAGCGGTCAGCTAGGCATCAACAGTTCATGCGTGCATGGTCAACGCCAATGTGGATGAACATTTTGCGGTTTGTTGTAACTGTAGGTATGTAGTTGTAACGTTTAAAAAACCAGCTTACATTTGATCGAACTTGATTTGAAAATCCGTTAGGTACTATAGGTTATATCTACCTATAACTACTATAAAGTCTCCATTGCTTTGCTTAATCCAGATGTAGGTAACTAACCCGTTTTGATAATAATAATAATTACAGTAGGTACACTTTTCAATCAAGACTTGGTATGGTATGGTAGGTATGAACCTAGACTACGTAGGTAGTAGCGTAGCGTAACCTAATCTGTAGGCCCTAGTAAATTAATTTAAGACCCTGTATCAGAGATGCAGGGAATCCTAACGCGGTGTCCTAGTTTTTTGGTTCAATGACTGCCTCAAGACCGCAATGTACGACGAAATGAGGTCGTCCATTTTGTAGCCCAGGGATGTCTCACACAGGATTTTGGTTCCTCTCAGGAAATTACCCATTGTCATATGGAAGAACGTGTTGCCCGATGACCAGTTTGACAGTTGTGAAAATGGGTGCGTGACTAGAACATCCTGAAACGAAACGATGATATTTTATGATTTCATTGGTTATATTGTAGAATGGTTTATGATATCGTTACAACGTGTGGAAGTATATCTATGTGTGGAAGTATATCTTGTGTGGAAGTATATCTATGTGTGGAAGCCAAATGGGTAGGTACAGTTGGTTGTCGCAGAACCCGAAAGAGTGGCGTCTGGCGTGCTAGGGACCCCTACTATAGGGAGAAGTGGGTGAATGATGATATCCTATAACTAAATATCGATACCTATTTTAAAAAATAAATATAGACTACCACTGATTCAGTGTATCAAAAAAAGGGAACAATAACTCTACTTATTAGAGCACTTACATACCTACCTACCTATAAAAACTATACTCACCAGATCAAACTTAAATTTAAATCGGACAGCACCAGCTTTACACGAAAATTGTCAAAAACAAACAAAAAAATACAGTAGAATTGAGAACCTCCTCTTTTTTGAATTCGGTTAAAAATACCCTATGTCAAGGATCCAGCCGGGTATTTCCCGAAGATTAAAATCATAAATACCGTCATCGTTGCTACGATAAAAAGATAACGGGCACAATAAAGACAATCTTAACTTACCCGACTCTGTGGATGGATGACGCTAACGCCATTCCTATTTATACCAATCACAACCATCTCGGGATATGACGGATCAGAAGTCTGTTTCACTTCGAAGAAAGCCGTTCCGAATGTTGGCATCTGGTATATTTTTTTCAGGAACTGTTCTTTCGCTTCGTTTTCAGTCATCACACCATGTTGGAGGTAAGCGGATGAGATCTGCGATTTCCAGTTAGAAGTAGATTGCACGCGCAACATATCGGGGGGTATCAGATCCTCGATCATTTGCGGTATTTGTGATAGGAGAGTTTGGTCCCCACCAAATCTCGCACGGAACACAAGTGCTGCTAACTCCACAAGCTCTTGTTTAGATGTTTTATGATAACCGCGAAGATATTTCGGTAGCTCTTGAGGGTAGTAGAATATTTGGTCCGCGTATTTATCTCTACCGGGGACAGTGCTAATCCAGAGCTTCTTCATGAAGAATATTTGGTAGTTCATTTGCATTTGGGAGCCAGCTGCAAATAGAAACAGTTATTTTAACACTTATACCGTATCTTTTATTTATAATAGACGTAATCTTAACCTAATTCTTACCTCCTCGAATAGGTCGAGTCTGTTTCATCCATTCAACCAGCTCATGAACAAAATCAAAGAAGTAATAATTATCCGGAACAGAAAACACCTTGTCCGCAATCTTCACAAACAAACTAAATCCGTCGCTGTTCTTCAAATTCAATCTTCCAGTGATCTGTTCACATAGATCTCTTGCCTTCGTTGCTGAATCGACCTCGAACGCTTCGTCGGTATCGTCAGGGAAGTAGACTTTGTGGTATATCTGCATGCTTCTATGCTGGATAGCTTCGACTTCGACAACGTAAGGCGCGTACATCCTAGGCCCACTTTTTTGTGTTCTGAATACACGCTTCAAACACTCCTTAGCTATAGGATGTGGTCGCGTTTTCAAGAACTCTACCAGTTCCTTGATTAGTGTTTGTCCGCAAGCGAATACACCGGTTACAAGCCACATCAACTCCCATCCACGTTCCTCGCTCAGCTGTATTCTATTATTCGTCAGTTGTTTCATCAACTGACAATACACTTCGTCACGCAACAATGGTTCAGTCAGCGCGCATCTGAAAATTTCATCAGTGTATTCAGTGGTGGATCTGGCTTTAGGAGCTGGCAAATCTCCCATGTATTTTAAGATACCGTAGTAGGAGGATATCGCTGATTTACCAACAGTTTCGTTTTCTAATAGCTTTCTTAATAACGGTTTTCTCAGTGGTTCTCGAGAGTGCACCCATAGGTCTCCCGCCATAGCTTTCTTTGCGGTTGTCAAGGTAGTCTGCCTCAAAACACTGGCGTGGAGATCATCATTCGGCCTGAAATGTTCCTTTGCGTACTTCTCAAGTGTGTGCATTCTCTTTCGTTGGATTGTGTTGTACTTCGATTGTGATTTCTTTGCCAAATTAACGTTTCCTTTCTTGAATACTTCTAGCACCGTGCTGGATGGCAGGGTCATTGTAGGAACGATATAGACTTGCTCGGTAGGGAACAACCCTTCTTGGCCGTTGCAGGCTCCATGGCCCCATGTAGAATGCATAAGGGTTTCTCCAGTACAATCTTGTAGTAACTTTATCAAGTCACCTTTTTTATATTCCAAAAACGATGATGCATCAGTATATCCTTCTGATTCAGTTTGGGCAATCGCATAGATCGATCGTCGTTTTAATCCGTCGATAAGCAAGATTATAAGCGAGCTCATTTCTCTAGCATCAACACTTCTGAATACAAATTCTTCCTGGTGTATAGTTCGAATCGTAACCCTTCCCAAATTCTCGAATTCGTCATCTTCATTGTAAGCTACATACGTTACTTCAGCATAACATATTTCGAGAAGAATATGTTCGAGTTGATCTACAATATAAATCCCAGTCCAATTGATAGCTATTATAACTAGATCTTTGTTTATCGTTTCGCCTTTTAGCTTCATAGCTTCGAAAAACCTCGAGAAAAGCATTGGCCATTTTAACTTGGAGAATATAACAATATCTTCCTTACATTTTAAGGGATCAATCTTCGACTGAATACTTTGTGATGATTCAAAAGCTTTGGTCACGAGATGTTCCCACTTGGTCAAAGCAGCATCATTCGATTGGATGAATTGGTTTGGAATATAGTTTACTATTACTTTTCGCAGAACGTTTGGATCAATCCGAGCTCCATACTCGACATAATGTTGTTGAGCAGCTATCATAGCTAAATCTTTTTCTGAATCACATCTGTACTCTCCGAATTTTACTCCTTTAGCCACTTGGTAGTAAATGAGATTAGTGGCTACTGGATCGTCAACTGGGTTATGCCAGGGAGTGAACACTTCTTTTCTATAGAAAAGCCTCCACGGTGCGTTCTTTTCCGGCGTTCCACGTTCTTTAGCAAACTGTTCACACTGTGATATAGCATCCATTATGTGCTCGCCTTCACTTCCTAGAGACAAAACTTTGTCATATAAAGTTATATACAATGAAAATCCAAACATATCACTTAGTCCTATATTATCCGCGATTTGCTGGCAAATCTCTTCCGCGGTGGTCGCCGAGTCTGATTGTATAGTTTTCATTGATTCGTCCATCAATGTAACTGTTAGTATTATAGGTTTCTTTGTTTTAGTAGCTTGCAGTTCTAGCCAACTCGGTGGCTGAGTTCGAGGACCGTTCTTGAAAGTCCTTACAAGTCTTCCTTCACAGTATGGCGCGTACCCAGGTGGACCTGAGCGAATGAAGTTGCGCAGATACTTAACGAATCGCTCTGAAGGTGGGAAGCAACCGATGCATAGGGATAGAAGGATCCATCCACGTGCGTGGGAAGCTTTAGATGGGTTATTCGTGAGCTGTTTGCATAGCTGGCTCAGTATTTCGTCACTGAAATAAATATAAGTTTTATAATAAAGAGAATGAATTCTCAAAAAACAACCTATAGGTACACAACATTCACAGTACATAAAACAGGTTCAGGTTTTGACCATGTTCTGTTTGAAGAGTGTGGTTGCCGGTATAATTACAGGGTAAAATACAGGCACATGAGGATTAACATCTCTATGCCTCAAGTAGATGGACGCAGGGCAGTGCACATTCCTATAGTGCGTGAATTAGGTACGAGGCAATACTCGTTATAGAGCTGATGGTTCCATAAGCTATTTAGTTGTAAAAAAACTACATTATTATGAATTAACTGAAATAATTTTAGCAATAGCTCACCGAAGTTCTTTCCTAATAATCCCATGACCGATGATAAAGTGGAGCTTTTCTAGGTTGGTGCTTCGCCGTGAGTTCAGCCAAGAACTGTACATGTCATTTGTAATCTCGTCGTTCATCAAATTCTGCATGAATTCTTCGTTCAGTTTAGTCTGCTTCTTCAACGTTTTCGACATCATCTTGTTCTTATTACTTTCGTATGAGTCCTTTGCTAACAACTCCTGGTAAATCAAAAATTGTTTAGAAGGCAATTGGAACATTTGGACATCATATACTTACCTACGATTACTTAGTTAAATTCTTACCTCAAACTCTTTACTCTTCTGGAAAGCTCTTCCAACAGTATCAGTCAGCTTGGCCATAACGGGTACGTTATCAATTTTATCATCAGCATATTTTGGTTCGGACAAGTCTCCCATGAACCTCAAAATGGTGACCCAGAGTGCTTGAGCAGCCACTTTGTCCATAGGCGAGGGTAGTTCCAAAAGAGCATTCTTGAGAGGTTTTCGAGAATATTGATGACTGGTGTTGCCGATGAAGTATGTGGCAGCGAATTTCCGGAAGTTGAATTCGTCGAACTGCTCTTCGTCTTGTTCTTGTGGGATTGGTATCACGCTTGCCACCTGAGGCCTAGCCGTGGATGACTGAAAAATAGCTTAGGTTGTTAGTAGTTACTCAATATGAGTGAGTTCCATATGTTCATAAGTTTAAACTTAAGAACATTTTGAACTCACTCACCAGTACACTCATTCATGTCACTGCATTGTTTTGTTACAATACAGATCAATTTACTGTGGTATCATTAAATATAGTCGAATTTAACACTGACGTAAGTAGGTAGGTACGTTTTTTTCTTCCACTTCGCTGTAGGTGCCTATGTGAAAAAATATAAAAATTGCTCACCACTCCAAATCCAGTGCCACGAACGGTGCCAGCTGGTGTGGCACTGTCTTTGAGGAAACCGAAGACGTCATCTACATATCTATCATCTATCGCGTTCACATTATGCGCGCGATCGTCCTCCATCGGCAAGTCTTTAGCTATCCATATCGACCTCATCAGTTCATTATACTTCTTCTCATGGTCGTCTTCAGCCGCTTTAAGGTCACTAGCCTTCTGCATAATAACTTTATCGCGTCTGATCTGTGCCAATTGCGCTTTCAGAATGTGACCCTTCTCTTTCACCAATCTTCTTATCAGGTATCCTCGAGACTTTGCTTGTAATTTCTTAAAGAATATCCTCAAGTTTATGAAAGTCTTTCTCAACTCCCGTGATTTGATAACGGCCTGTACGCGCAAGTAGCCTCTTCGCATAGCCAGGTATCTCTTTCTGTAACCTTTTGCGCGGAAGTTTTTCTGGATTACCAACGCTGCGGCGCGTAATTTTAGGAACCTAGTACGGTATATGAACCTCCTTGCATTCGCCTGTACTCTTATAACTGCTGTTATCATGACCTTGTGGCGCAATTCCTCTAGGACCGTGTCATGGTGATCTTTCAGAAACACTTTGGTATGGCCAAGTCTGAATTCTTGGTCTTTCAGAACCATACTGCAGATTTTCTTCGAAGCACTTTTGCAGTCGGTTTTCTCTGCCGGTGGGATGTCAGGGACTATGAGACGGTATCGGTGAACGAATTCTGAATACGAATGGCGAATGGGGAAACCGGCTTGTCTTATTTTTGCTGTCTCCATCAATCCTGCATATCGGAGTTGTCTGACACAAAGTGGCCGATCAAAAAGCTATAACAGAAATGATTAATAATATGTAATACTTCTGATTTAGTTAGTGATCAATAAAGGTCACAAGGAGGTGTTAAAAAACAATCGCAATATTACCCGTGGTTTTTTGAACTCATTAGGTTTGATACACCGGACAAAGAAAGGATGGCACGCGTACAAAGTTTTCATCAACGCATCTAATGAAGTTTTAAACTGATGGCTTAGTGACACTGCTTTGCGATTCCCACTTTGCGAACTGGACATTTCATTTAAGAATAAGCTTTTAAGGAATTGATTGCTCGAATCGTGTAGCATGTCCTTCATGTCCGCTGTAAGCATGTCTCTATTTTTATCCAAAAAACCTGTGAAAATAAAACGAATTGTACTAACATCTACGATACTTTCCCAGAAAGAATCGTCATAAGTATTAAGACACTAAACGCTAAGTGGAAGTACGTAACTAATAGAAATAATATACCTAGGTACATTGTTTTAATTTTTTTATCAAGATAGGTACCTAGGTAGGTACCTACCTGCTTATTTGATGAACTTATGTTTACCTTTTACTTGGTACAAAACATCGCCAGCGAAATGTTTTACTCCAAAGTGATGCTCGTGAGTCGACTTCGGCGTTATGTAACAGTTTTTTGTGCTATGATTGTTGTTTAGCTTAGATAGGAGTGTCAAGTCTGTTCCTTTGGGAAAACGGGATTCTTCATCAATCAACACTAGCAAATTCATTGGCTTCAGTCCTATAACGTCAAGATTCTCCTGATTGTCGACATAGTTGATATTATCCCACGTGATTCCTTCCTTTTCATATTGTTCTTGCTCAATCTTAAAGATATGCTTGACGAAAAACTGTTGTAAGTTTTCGTTTGCGTAGTTGATACACAGCTGCTCAAAACTGTTCGACTCAAAGTTCTCAAAGCCAAAAATATCCAATATTCCAACGGATCCACTTGAAAGTTGCTGGTCTTTGAACAGAGTTTTGTTTATCATATCAACGATATATACAAAGATGTGTCCGTATATTGCTTTCACCAGAGCATCCCGGCCTTCGGTAGCAGCCGCTGTCGTTAGTGTAGAAACTACTTTGTCTCCGTGAGCAACGAAGGTCTTCCTCGTCAACGCATCGCAAAGGGTTGTCTTATTCACTCCAAGAAGTGACGCTATTCTGTTTGCGTTGATAGAATCAGACACATCAGATGATTCAATGTTGTTAAAGTTAAATGCCTTGAATTTCATGTTCCCGATGTGTAGAATTGCAGCCAGTAGACCGAAGATACCCCAAACTTCGTTATCGGGAAAGTTAAGCACTTTGAAGGCAGACCTGATATCGTTGAATTCAACTCCATCATTACGACCGTCACAGGTCAGCATATTCCCTGAACTCAAGTAAGCGTAGTCTTCAGGTCGACCGAGTTCCAGCTTTTTTTTTTCATCTGCAGACAATCCAGTTACCACAGAGTAGAATATATGATAATTTCTTTCTCCTTTGTTCTGGAAAACGATGCGTGACTTTTCCAGTAAATACTGGTCGATGTTCCCCCCTTCAATAATTCCTTTTCTACTGAAGTAAATGTTCACGTATTTTCCGAATCTAGAAGAATTATCGTTTCGGACAGTTTTGGCGTTTCCGAATGCTTCTAGAATGGGGTTGGTTTCTTGAATTTGTTGTTCTATCCACGAATGTTTGCCGCTGGCTGCTGCCAAGTATTGGAGTAAGAGCTTTGTGCTCTCAGTCTTTCCGGCACCACTTTCTCCACTGAAAACAAGTATAAGATTAATAAACTAAGATAACTAAGATGATGAAGCACATAAGTTTAATAACTACATAGTACCTACCTATATCTATAGGTAACGCTTAAATTAGTATAATTAAAATGTCTTTTCCTTACCTAATCACTATGCACTGATTGGATGAAGTGTCCATAAGAGCTCGATATGAATTGTCACCAATAGCAAAAATGTGGGGTGGTATTTCTTCCATCCTCCTTTCCTGATAGAAATGAATCTGATCCATCGTATATATCGGCAAAATTTCGTAAGGGTTTATTGCTATCAACATAGATCCAGTGTAGGTCTGAAAACAATACATCTGAATAACTGAAGTACCTATTCTTACCCATCTTGACTATTATGGAAATGCACAGCTTTAAGTAGGGTAGGTACTTAGTTATTTTCTCGACATTTAAATTTGAGACCTCCGGGCTACCCGACCATACCTGTCCTAGGCATAACAGCCGTCCACACCGTCAATCTTAGGCATACATGAAATTTAAAAACACCGAAAATTAGGTATAAAAACTCAAACTAAAAAATTATCGGTGTTTCGCAGGGTATCATTTTGGGCCCGGAATAACTGTTTGTCTATAAACTTACGTATATCAACTGCTGATTATACCGCAGATGCAGATTCCTCATGATAGTGTACTCCTGTAGTTCCCCTAGCGTGATCATGTCTTCCACTCCGAACCTCGACGTCGAATGTAGTGGTTTGATAACATCACTAATGTGAGCTATGATCTTCTTCCCATCATCGTCTTGGACCTCTATCTTGTCTCCAGAAGTGTTGAGGAGCTTTACGGCTACAGGGATGTCGAATTCTGTGTTGCCCTGTGGCTTAAGCCAGACTAAGTCCTGGGAAAGTGGTAATTTATTTATGAGTAGGTACACTGAAGCGGAATCGAGCAACGCGAGTCTAATACCAGCCTAAAAAACGAGTACCTATTTAACAGTGATTCATGTCACTGTGATCCACATACCTGCCTAACTATTAAACCATTTGTTTGACATTTATGTAACTACTATTTGCTATGAAATACATTACTTTAAAAACTTGGATGTATTTTGAAAACTTACCGACAATCTCACCCTTTCACCCATTTTAGTCCACTTTTGAGATTCAACTCACACAAAAACCTAAACTTATTTTCACAATATCCATAAGTGTCGCGTAAATTCCACTGCGAGACTGTCAAACTTATCAGGATTGCGTTATCCATAATAGATAACAGGTGGTTATCACAACTATTTAAAGATAATACAAGAAGCTATCTTAAAATTTTGATTTTCCGATATTGTTAATTAAGTAGTGATAATGATTCATTCTGCAAATAATCTCAACTTTGTTGAATTTAAAATATTTTACACATTGGTATTGGTGACAAAACAAGGGTTTCGGTGAAGTATTTATAATTGTTAGAACTATTGAAGTACATTGCTCATTTATTTCGCATATCTCTTGAGCAAACCATGTGAAAGATGGGCTCTTTAAACAAGGTCACAAATGCATTAGTGAATACAATTTATTTAAAAAAATACATTAAAAGAACTTATCTCTAGCTTATTCTAATTTACTTCTTCTTTTCATCTTTCTCTTTCTTCTCTGCTTTTATTTTATCCTCAGTTTTTTTATCATCATCCTTCTCTTTTTTCTCATCTTTCTTTTTATCTTTATCTTCCTTCTTCCCTTCCTCAGCATCTCGGTTTGTAATCTTATTGTTAATGAGATTATGTAAGGCAATGATTGATCTAACAAGTGCAGCAAGATACACAACCAATGATTGGTCATTTGTTTTGATGTAAAGATTGTCAATAAAATTGTCATTTGCTATGTCTGGTAGTAGGTTGAAGATGTCTTGGAGCTGGTAGATGATTTGATGGTTCATTGGTAGGGATCCTTGGCCGACCTGGGTAAGGTAGTCACGAATTTCACTCAGCTGGGAGTGGAGACCTCTCAGGCCGAGCAATTGATTTGTTATTCTTTGAGACAGACTTCCGACAGTTGTGTCCTTGATATCTCGTAGCAGATGTTCCACACCCACTTCCTCAGCCTCCTCAGCCCCTATTTCACTTGGTACATGCTCAAAAGTTCTTGTGGTTGGAGTACCATCATCATGGACTTCTTCCACAGCCCGGTAAGCTTCTGTAGGCAGACCCAAGTCTTTAGGCTTAGCATCAATGATGACCAAAACAGAGTTGGGGCAGTAACGCCTGATGAGCTCATTGATAGCTACATCATTCTGGTGTAGTTTTGGTCCAGTATGGTACCAGCCTACCACCTTTTCTCTGGCATTTACTTTCTTAAACATGCCATACATATTCTCTAGGTAATCATGGTCAAGGAACCACACTGACTTGTCTTTGTCATCTTCATCAAAGGGCACTGGAATATATCAAAATATATTTATGAGTCGGAGATAAATATTGGACTAAATGTTAGTTGGTGGTTAAAATTAAAGGTATTTTTTAAAAGCAGAGTAAGAAGGATTATGTAGAAGTAGTAGGTAGTAGCAGTAGGAATTTGTCAAGAGTTCGGGTTATAAACCCTTGCACAAAAAGAATGCCATGTCATCCTCAACTAACCTGCAAAGCTATTTGACACATCTAGGACCCCCTTGGCTTTCCAGCAACCCAGCAGTACTCCGACAACGCGCTTCTGGTTGCCAATTTTTCCCATTCGGTTAAAATGATCCACGACGCTCAGAAGCACCAAGGGGTGAACAACCACTTTCGTGGTAACTACTTCTTGACTAGGCATTTTGAAGAGTTATACGATCGTCGTAAGCCGAATTCTGGAAAGAGCAATGAAATTGGTCAAACGAACGAAATAACACCGTAACAACGACGAAAAATCTTCGTAAAATCGCAAGTCGCAGTCGCTGAATTCGCCAATCTAATCAAACAAATCCAAAAATTTTGACAGTCACGACGGTGACGGAACTGACGGACACGGATGGACGGGATATTTGTTTTCTGTGGTCAATCAATGGTCGTGACTTTTTTGCAAAGACTTTGTTATAAGTACAAAGTCTTTGCTTTTTTGTACATAGGATCAGTATAATCTATGGTACATAGTACAACTCGTACAACTACATTGTAGAAGCGTAGGTACAACAAGGAATATATATGTACTTGTATTCAATTTCCTTGGCGTACAACCAAGGAATTTGAATATCTATATTCCTTGCGTACAACCAAGGAATGTACACGTGCAACCTTAGAGAATTTATAACGGGAGTTGCCAAGCGCTACTTTTAGTACTAAAATCTTTCTGCCGGTTTTCGCGGGAGGCGAGGTAGTACGGTACACAACACATTTACATAATCACGCATACTAATGCAGAAAAATTAAGCGTCCCTATAAACGCACACGCAAGTAAAAGCTGTACACCAACACAAAAACAATAACACAAACAAAGAATTACTGTTGTTACACTTTTGTTTAGTTACACACTAACACAAAAAAGTAGTGATGGGTTGTAAAAAGACCGACAAAATGAATGATTTCGTATGAATGAAATCAGGGTGGTTCAAAATCATATACTTTTCCTTTTTTTAGCCAAGATTAACAAACGTGTACCTGTCTAGCCTAGTAGGTATTACTAAGTAAATAGAGTGCTGGCACCGACTCCAAAAATATCAGTAATTATTATAATGTCATAATAATAAAATTATAAGATTTGTTGAAAAAATGGATACCTATTTGTAAGTAGATTGAAATATAAATCCATAATGCAATTATTTTTAACTTTTTAGTGTATTTTTCATAACAAATTGGATAGTAGTTTTGGAGTCGGTTTTTTTTTGTAAAAAATATTTTATTAAGAGTTTGTAGAGCGTAATCTCTAAAACTACTGAAACGATTTTAAAAATTATTTTACAAATAGAAAAGCTACACTGTTGTTGAGTAACCTTAAGCTATATTCTATTTTCGCAAGTAGTAAGTAATCTTTCAAGTAAGTAGTCTTTCATGAATGCATTTTTAGATAAATTTTTTGTTTCTTTATTGGTATGATGTGTCCAGCAGTGGACTTACATAGGCTGATGATGATGATTGGTATGACGGGGAAAGGTGATGAAAAATTGTGGCGACGATAAAAAAGTAGCCCATGTCCCTCTCCAGCTAACATACTACAGCTATACAAAACTCACGTTTATACGATTCTGCGTTCATAAAGTACAAAGAAAATAGCAATAAACCAACGACACAGAACAACTAATATTTTAAGGGAGCTCCATAAAGCGACGTATTGAAGGCAGAATGACAGAGACAGTTTTTGTAGAGTCCAATACTGAACCTCCTTTTTTAAATCGGTTAAATTTTAATATGGGTAGAAAAAACACATCGCATTTTATTCTAATTTTACGTTCATTCCATCATTCATTCAATCGATTTCGCTCAACTAGTCCCCACACTACGCCTTCTACCAAGGAATATAAATTCACCGACACCTCCTACCAAGACGATGGCGTCGTATTAAAACTGTCGTAACTGGTATTCCATTAAACGTAATTACAAAACCAATTGACTAAAATATCACTTACTTGTGATAGGAAATACCGTGTTCCCTAAAGTTTGATGTCTCTGATCTCCTTTTACACCGAAATACCGCACAATTCACCATTTTTACTGAGCACTACTTCGCGACACGAAACGACAACTAATGGCTGCGGTGATGAGTGAAGTAGTTTTATATAACGTGCATGGCCAAATCGCGTCTTATGGCCGGCAGAGGGGTACGCCTTGCGTTAACATCTCCATTATAAATGCTCTAAGCGTGCAACCGAGCGAGTGCGGTTATTGTACGACATGATAATGGACAGCACGTTATTGTACAGCACGATAATTGGAAGCCAATTTGGTACTTTCTACAAAATAAAACCTAACAACCTACTAACTGAAATGAAAAAGTAGCAAAGTGGACTCGGATTATTGGGGTGTACATTATCATCCCGTGCATTATCATGGGCAATGTGCACTATTCAGTGTTGCCAATGCTACGGCAATTGCCGTGTTCTACGGCTTTCTGGCCAAAGAATCACAAGATCTACGGCCTACGGCCGCATCCTTGTGGCCGTAGCAGAATCTACGGCTTTTTGATAATTCTACGTTAATTAATTAATTTACGGGTTGTTTTGTACGAAGAGTTACTCCGATGCATGAAATTTGACCATAGTGCCGTCCCACTCACCCAAATATTGTTTGACAGGAGGGAATTCGAGAGGAACGGCTCTCTAATTTCGAAAAGGAACAACAGCAAAATGATTGCAGAGAACCCACCACCTCAATGTACCTACCAAAAATTGAAAGATTGTTGAGGTTTTAAGAAT
The DNA here is from genome assembly GCA_963576535.1 of Plemyria rubiginata. Classification (NCBI taxonomy): domain Eukaryota; kingdom Metazoa; phylum Arthropoda; class Insecta; order Lepidoptera; family Geometridae; genus Plemyria; species Plemyria rubiginata. The sequence continues at coordinate 4,329,960 of OY754906.1, forward strand.
ATTTGCATAAGTTTTTTAAACAAATGGAGAAAACATTACCCAAATGTCGCTGTTTTAAGATTTTAATGTTAAAAACGTACTTTTTCCTTTTTATATGCAGTGCGGCCCACCTTTGGTCAATTTCCTTAGAAACGCGGTTTTTTCACTTCGTGTACACGCCGTGTACACGAAGTGAAAAATGCTCTAAGGAAAAAACACACGGCCGCCTAAAAATTTTCATTGGCAAACTGGCACTATAGTCTCCCGCACAAGTCCGCACAGACTAGTAGGCTGTAGGATGCCACAAAGAGTATACAATGGACATGGACAAAGAATATAGATCAAATTCCTTGGACATGGATGCCATGTGTACAACAAAGTCAACAAACAACAACAAAACAAATAAAGCAGACAGACAAAAACAAAAAATTCGGTTGGGGTAACTACGGCCTGAAACGTTTTCTAAATTTCAGTCAGTCCAGTCCTCATACCAGCCAGTGGTTTGGTAGGATTAGCACAAACCTATTCTCACAATTGCTTGCAAAAAGAAATAGCACCCAACTAACAATGTCAAACAGAACCATAACCTTCGTCACGGGCAATGCAAAAAAACTGGAGGAACTGAGAGCTATTCTTGGCATTAACTTCCCTTTTGAAATAATCAGCCATAAATTGGACCTGCCAGAATTACAGGGTGATATGGAGGAGGTCTCGATAAAGAAGTGTCAAGAAGCTGCAAGGCGATTGAAGAGACCAGTGTTGGTTGAAGATACATCGCTATGTTTTAACGCTTTAGGCGGTCTTCCTGGTCCGTATATCAAATGGTTTCTTCAGAAGCTGGAGCCTGAAGGGTTACATCGATTGTTGGCTGGATGGGAAGATAAATCAGCTGTAGCTGTCTGTACTTTTGCATATTGCACTGGCAACTCTGACCTAGATGTAATCCTGTTTCAAGGTAAAACAAATGGTAAAATAATTACTCCCAGAGGAATAAGAGATTTTGGGTGGGACTGTGTATTCCAACCAGAGGGTTATGAGGAAACTTACGCTGAACTACCTAAAGAAAAGAAGAATTTAATATCCCATAGATACAAAGCCCTTGAAGAGATGAGAAAGTATTTTAAAAATGTATAGCTCCTATGAATACATTTTCTCTTGTACCTACCTACTTACTTACATTTTAGTAATTTAGTTAATAAATTCAACTGTTTCATTACAGATTCCGACTTTGATTAAATTGAAAGCTTCACCATAAAAAATACTACAAGATGAGGTATGTACTATCTTACATTATTTAAAACAAAAATTTTTCGTTCTATTTATTTAAAAGTAAAATCATGCTACAAGAGTCTAGCTAGTGTTAAACAACTAAATAATAATAGTATAATCCAGCTACAACTAATGATAACTTAGGAGACATGGATATAACACTACTTGCATGCACTCCTGGTGCAACATAGGGCTCCAAATTGGTATTATTGTAGTTCTTGTAATACCACTCTTTGCCATCCACTTGTCTTGTCCTAGTGTTACCTAAACTCATGCTATCAGAAAACCGGGTCTTGGCTTCTCTATTTGACACTGGTGAAAAGCTATCCCTTAGTTCAATTTGCTGTGTGTTACGGACAGCTGCATCATGCTCTATATGTGGCATGTTCACTTTTGTTATAGTTGCAGGCCTTTTGCCATAATTAATTGCAGCAGCTTCTGCATTCTTGGGTATTAAGACTGCTGAAAGAGCTGTAGGCTGACCTTCTATATGTTTCTTCATTGGAGGTTTATAACTCACAGCTGATGTGGAAAATGAATATGACATTGTACTGGACTCCATCCAAGTTTGAGATATATCATTTATTGTTGTATCAGTTGTGATCAATAATCCTTCTTTTTCAGTTGCATGAGTGATAGTCACATTAGATTCCATCAAGTTGTACTTACTCATATTGTTTGGGTCAATTTTCTGTTCTTCTATATTCTTAGTTCGGTTGTAAGCTACATGAGTGCTGTTATCATCATCCACAAATGCTTCAAGCTCATGTATTTCACTCTTTACCTTATGGTTTGTTGTATTACTATCAAGTCTATTAATAGTTGGTTTAGTTGATACTTCCATCATGGTTTGTTCTGTGCTTCCTTTGGAACTGTATCTTGTTATCTCTTCTTGACTGACTGTGACCTCTGTCATCTTTACTGTTGGGTCTGGTATGGGCATAAAACCTCCTGATGTGGTTGGCAGCATTGGCGAAAACCCTCCAGTTTCGAATTTTGGTGCTTCAGTTACTTGGTATATTTTACTGCCTTCAGCATTCTTGCTGACAGGCCAATCCATTTTCCGGCCTGTGTTCAAAAATTTTCCGACGTCGATTGACGGTAAAGGCATACCGAAAAACGTGAATCCACTGCCAGGTTTTGATGTTGCCGCTGGTTTTTTTTTGGTCGCATTTTTCGTTCCTGCATAGAGCACCGGTATGCTGCCTAAGTCGTCGTGAGTTCTGTTATTCATCATGCCTATTTCGTTTTTCATTCCTTCGATAACGGTCTCATTGAGCGGATAGTCTACGTAATCATCGTAGAAGTAATCAGACTCTTCGGGTAATGGTCTTCCATTGATTTTATTGGTTTGGTAGTTATTTTTTATTTGCGTTGCATAGTCTTTTATTTTGTCCAAAGAAGAGAAAACTTGCGATGTCGCTAGATTAGGTAGAAGTGCTTCATTCTCGTGTGTTGTACATGATCTATAATCGTTTTCAATGGAGGAAATATTAGGACAGTCATTTCGTGAAAACGGCATACCCTTTACGTATGTTCCATCTGCACACTTAGGACCAATCGATGATGATTCCGAAAGCCATGATTTTAGCCATATAATGGCACAGTTACAAATCAATGGATTACCTGTAACAAATAATGTTTGGTCAACAGTGGTCAAGTTCTTAAATCTTAAGATAATACATCCTCCCTCAGCTCAATTGTATAACGATTGCATTAGGTAGGTACCTCCCTACCTACCTACTTCACCTGCCTAGTTATAGGTAGGTAAGTTAATTATTGCAATTCGTAGATCGCTGTAACTTACCATCAATGTCCAAAATGGCAATGTTGTTTCTCAGTTTAGCGAAAGTACCTTCCGATATCGTAGCCAATTTATTTTGCCTCAACGAAAGAACTTTCAATCTGGTCATGAAATCAAACGGCTGTCCATTAATATAGCAAATTATGTTGTTATCAAGATTCAGTTCTACCAACCATTCCATGTATTGGAACGATGCTCTTGTTATCTTTGTAAGTTTGTTGAAACTGAGGTCTAACACTTCCAGAGAACTGAGTTGCCGCAGACCTGAGTTATCGATGTTTGTCAATTGGTTATTGCTAAGATTCAAATATTGAACTAATGGCAAGTTCTCAAAAGCCCGTGCTGAAATGTATTGCAATCGATTTCCTTGTAGCTCTATGATCTTCAACTTTGGAAGGTTTGAAAATGCATGATCTGGTATGTCAATAATATGGTTTCTCCCCAAATACACAGAAACTAAATTTGGTAAGTTCGATATTGCGTTTTTATGGATTATTTCTAAATGATTGCTATCTAAATCAATTGTGTCTAGATTCCGAAAGTCTTTGAAGCTTCCAGTACGCAGTTCAGTTATTCTGTTGTGTGGCAGTTTTATGTTCTTTAAGGTATTTATATTATTGATAGAGTTTCCATCAAAATGCTTAATGTGGTTAAAACTTGCGTCTAGCACTTTCAATTTGGAAAGCATGTTCAGTGACATTGGAAGTTCATTGAGATTATTTGATGATATGTTCAACACCTCTACATCTAAGACTCTGTTTACAATATTAGGGCTTATAGATTTCAGTTTGTTTTTACTGAAATCCAGGGCATGCAAGGCGGCATTTTCTTGAACTGCCACAAAGTCAAAGTTTTCAATCGTGTTTCCATGTAAGTTAACTTGTTTTAGATGTATGAGTTTGCTAAAGCTCTTTGGGTGCACTGAAAGTATTTGGTTGTCGCTTAGATCTAATATTTCCAATCGTTCTAAATCACCAAAAAACGACGTGTCTATTTGTCGCAATCCGTTTCGACTCATGTACAATCTGTGTAAGTTGTGCAGAGTTTTCATGCTACCGTGAGGTATCTTCTGTATTCCATTGCTTGAAATATCCAAAGTCCTCAATGATGGCAGATCTAAATCTGGTGATGGTGGCACTGGAAGACTCGTTATCTGATTGATTTGTAGATATAGCTTTTCTAAACCTCTCGGCAGGCCAGGCACGAACTCTATCAGTTTGTTCGAGCTGGCGTCCATTTCATACAAATTCGCTAAGTTTCTGAATGTGGCTGGGTGTAAGGATACCAGAGCATTGCTTGACATATTAATGTACTCCAGTAGTGGGGACTCCATGAAGGTGATTGGATCCACTAATGTGAGCTGATTGTTACTAAGATTTATTCTGCGTAAAGCGGGAAGGTTGTACAGTAGCTTCGGTTGTAAACGTTTGAAATAGTTGTACGACAAATCCAATCCTTTGAGAGCTGGCAAATTCCAGTAAGGTCCTTCATTTTTATCGGTTAATGAGTTGTTGCTCAAATGCAATTCTCGTAGAGCAGGCATTGCCATGAACGCATCTTCCTGGATATACTTTATACTGTTTTTGTTCAAATGCAGTCTTTCCAAGCTAGGGTGGCCTCTTAGAGCACCTCTTGGTATTTCCTGAAGTAAATTATCGCTCAAATCTAAAAACTTTAGTCTCGGCAGAGCCTCCAGTAACGCTCTAAACTCAGAAATGAACATTATTTGATTCCCAATGAGCGAGAGCTCCTCTACTCCACTACCCGACTGTTGCATGAACGATTCAGGGTGTATTTGGTTGATCTTATTGTAGTTTAAGTCGACTACTCGGAGTTTTGGCACTCTGTGAAAAGCACCGTGGTGTATGACGTGTATGTTATTGTTTGAAAGGAATATTTTCTCAAGCATAGGTTGATCAACAAATGCGCCCTCGTTGAGTTTGTCGATAAGATTGTGATTAAGATTCAAAATAGAGAGCATTGGTAGGTCTCTGGTAGCTCTTCCGACCATAGTTGCATCGGATATCATATTATTTCTCAATGAAAATTCTTCCAGTGATGGTATTAAAGAAAGAGCTCGCATATGCATTTGATTGATGCCACAATTAGTTATTTCCAATTTTCCTAGTCTTGGAAGGTTATATAGAGCATTTTCTTTAAGAATTCGTAGATTCGGACTTCCTTGTACGAATAGTTTTTCCAAGTTAGGTAAATTGTCGAACGTTCTTTCGTTGATTGCGTTCAAACTGCCAGACTGTACGTTGATATACCTCAACTTTTCCATGTTTTTAAATGTGGGTATTCTTTTCAAATTGTGCGATTGTATTGTTAAGGCTTGGAGGTTTTGTAGTTTCAGTAGACTCTCCGATGGTATATTTCTCAGATCATTTTCTACTATGAATATCTCAACTAGATATTTTTCTTGGGTTTCCAACCATGCCGCTGATAAGCGTTCCAGACCATTATGTCGTAGCATTAGCCTTAATATTTTTACATTTTGGAATAACTTTCCGGGTAAAGATGGAAGATAGTTGTTCTCTATTATAAGTTCATCAATTGGTTTCTTTATAAACTGTCCCATTTTTTGAATCCCTTTAGATACTTGGAGCAAGTCACTATGCGTGCACCTGAAATGGGAAATTATCTCTTTATCATTTAGCTAGTGTTATAACCACTCAACTTAGTTTAAAATAGGTACCATATTTGTATGTCTTCATGTCTGTTTGTGCAAATGCATGGTAGTATTGATTCGGGACTTGGGCATATCGTTGCCTGCCCAAGTGCCACCGCAAATGAAGTGAGTAACAGCCATAAGGCTACCTCTTCTGTCTTGGAAACCATTCTTCCCTGTCTGTGAAGATCATTGTAGCATATTTCACTCGCTTGGACACTGTATTTTGACAGACTGTTTTTTGGCTGACACTGTTTTCCCGAAAGTATCTGAAATTATAAAAAGTAGTCAGCTGTTATTCACATTAGGCATGTTTCTAACACCGAATATTATGATAAAACCGCGAACGGTTGTTTATAATAATAATTGTGAAAACGAGTGATGAATTCGATGAACGTGTAAATTGTTATAACTTTTTGAATTGAATGAAACCGCACTTTTATCCCTTGCGCCTAGCGTCAAGGACCGATACTAATGAAAACAATGTAAACGGGAAACAATAGCCGACACAACGGTCCGGTGGTTAAGATGCACTTTCACTACCCCATTGTGTTACCTTACCGGTGGTCCATGGCTGCGTCATCATTACACAACATCTCACTTAGAGGTTTCGAGGCTATTGATGTAGGTCACTATTAAGGATATGGCAGAGTGAGTTTTAAACGATGTGAGATCAGCGTTGCGTAAGGAATCTTTGGAAGAATGTGATAGGTAATTAACAATATCAAGGTTTTTTCAGTGTAGGTTCCTGGTGGAAATAGCAGCTGTTTAGGAAGTCTAAAGAAGTAAGGTTTTTTAATCCTACCTGTTGGATTCTGATATGTAGGATGTAGGTAGTTATTAACGTCTGCTAACGTCAGATGGCCGGTATGGGACATAGGTAACTGGGATGTCACACACATAGATGGCTTACCTAGCCCATCATGCATAGTTAATTTTCACAAAGCACCTACATACTGAAGGCAATGTAGAAAAGGTACTTGAACCAGCGAACCATTGAGTGCACGGGCAACGATTGTTGTACAGTTATCGCATTTATCTTAACTGTCGCTGAATGTCATCTCGTACTGTACGAGAAACTACGACTTGTCTTCTAGGTTTTGATCGAAAGAGCGGTAGGCACCAAACCGTAAGTTTGTTGCCTGTTCTTCTAGGTTTTGGTCGCGTGGAAACTAGAAACTATTAAAAGCCTTAAGGGAATTTGGCTTGGGATTGTTCTCGATGGGGATCGAACCCACAGCTTGAAGCAGGCATACATTTTCTATCTAAGCTGTGAGGGCTGTCAAACTGTTACTCCCATGCATTACGCTACCTACGTGTTCTGCTAAGGCGGCATACTTGCTACCATAACGCTCCCGTTATGGATATATGTGTAGTACTCGTACCGTATTGAAGATGTAAAGATTATGTAGAAAGTCTTAGGGTTCCTTACCGCATTAACAGTTGCGTTGGTTTCCTTATGCATTAATGTACCTATCTATCTGCCTATTGCTATGATGCAATTAATATTGCCTTTTTATGTAGGTAATACCTTTTAACTTTCTAGTTATTTGACTTACCTACTGATAGTCGAAGCACAGAAGACATAATAGCAAGTCCGAATGCTTCTGCGACAATGATGTTTATATTATATGTATAGTTAGGTACAAAAGCTCTAATAAACTAGGTATGTACCTACTACAAACCATCAATAGGTGGTAACACGAAACAGTGTGGTGGTAACCAGAGGTCCATGTGATGTGGTGGAAGCTAGAAACTGAATCCGTTAGGAACCTAAACGCATTGATATACCACCTTGTTATAAACCAAGTTACAAACAACATCTCACAAACAGGCTCACCAAGTAGATAATTCAACAATGAAGCTAGAATAAAGCCTTGCTGGTCTTCTGATGTGTTACCAACCAAACGCACCTTTAAGATCCTTCGCTGCTTTGAGTACCACTGAACAGTAAAAAAACAAATGCTTAGCTCTGTTCTCACTTCGGACTAGCGTGGCATATGGTAGCCAAACACGAACTGGGATGCAGAGTCTATTTCGCATGTAAACAGACTTTCGGTTCACAGTTCGATGCGCACCAAGTAATTTATCTTTCACCATTGTGGCTCGTGCTGGTGCCCGCAATTTGAGAGTTCAGAAGTTCCAGTCGCTACCTTCGAGTCTTTGGATAAACATGCGTGCCTACTATACATTAGAGGTAGGTACCTAAATTACATCATAGATTCTAGGGACAAAGGCAGCATCCTTGTGGTTTCGGTCTTTTAGAAAGGGGCGGCAATATTTTTAGTGGTGTCAAATTAGGTTAAATAAGGAATGTAGAATTGCCACCAATCTAAGTATTCCTAAATTCACAGGTTTATTAAGAAGCAGCATATTAATATGGCTTCACTAATCACTAACATAGTATAAAACAAAGTCGCTTTCTCTGTCCCTATATTCCTATGTATGCTTAAATCTTTAAAACTAACGCAACGGATTTTGATGTGGTTTTTTTAATAGATAGAGTGATTCAAGAGGAAGGTTTATATGTATAATACATGCATGATATAGTAGAAAAACAATGTGCACCCGTCGAAGCAGGGGCGCACGGGCGGGTCGCTAGTGTATTTTTATATTTCTGTGCAGTAGCCCCTCTATTCTAGTATTCTTTGGCCACAAATTGCAAAATAAAGAATGCTAAGGTGCGTTATCTCGATTAAATCACGCGATGTGGTAACAAGGAAGGGTGCTTGGACAATAAAATTGACTTGTCGTTTTAATTGCTCAATTGCACCAGGATGTACCCTGTCCTTTCAATATAAATTGTAAAGTTGCTCTATCTCTAACTAAATATGTAATAATGTATTAGTTGATGAATATTATTAGTCGTAGGTACCTACATTATTGCTGAGCTACTTAGGTATCATGCGGTGCGGTTATCGTCTTTAGAAGGAACGAAAATAATTTTTTTACCGAACTACTACTAGGTCTTAGTCGGTCGTTAAACGTATCGTGAAGGTATAAGGTGAGTTTGGAATCCAAACCTGATCGTACCCTGTTAGCCTTGAGTTAGTTAACCTTATTACCTACTCACAAATAATAATTGCGGCAAAAAATAATCATATTCGCCAACTAGCAAAGTTATTTCGTAGGTTATGTAAGCTAGTAAGTTGGTAGTTCTATTGATGAATCTGTTATTATGCCTAATTTGAATACCTGTAAGTAGGTGCGTATGCGTATGTTATAGGTTTAACTTGTTCACGTTATATTAAATTTTATATTCTGCGTCTATACAGGTAAGTGAGAAGGAAAGGAACACACAGGTCTACTAGACCTCGTGCGTAGGGGATCCGAGAATGAGTTTTCCTGTCAAAATCCCTAACTTTGCAATGAATTTCCTGACTTTTTGTGGCTATGGCATGTGGTAGTCTCTCGTCAGAGAGTATTATATTCCTTGGGAGAGCCTCCAAGGATATACTTTCTACGATCTGTTGGATGATGTTGAGTGAAGTAATTTAGATTTTTTATTTTTTTATCATTTTATTAAAAATTCTTGACCATTTAACACTTTCCCTGTTTCCCTGACAGTTTCCGGACATATCAGGAAAACATCATCTCTGTCATCTGGTATGGTAAACATACCTCGTGCGTGACCATATTTATTTTTATCTTTTATTTTTACTAATCTTCTGGGCAAAGGTATACCCTTACCAAGTACCCAGCCATACCCTTCTTTTCCTGTTGATTTTCCTCCGCTTTCCAGCAGACTGCGAAATGTATCGATCGAGGCACAAGCGAGTCACACATACAAAAGCAATTTATTTGAGGTCACTGCTGTATTTGTGAATTGGTTGTGATTGATGATAGGTAATTCTCAAAGTGACATTCGCCGATCCCCCTACTGTTGTCTCGGTGTGTTTATGTCCACGGTAGCAGAAAGTATCCACGTAGGTATATCCGCTTGACGACTGCTCCAAATGTCAGACATAAGAGTGCAAAAAATATGTTGTAAGACTCGAAGATCATAATACGATACCTACGACACCGCACACACCCACTTCTAATGCTGCAAAGAATATTAATCCCCCTCCCCTTGATCACAAGGATTATTTTACGCGATTACGCGATACGATTCAAAAAACTCTTGTTTACAAGTTCCATTCTAATACGTACGTACCTTCGTGTTATAACCAGTTTGAAACGCGAGCCCCCTGAGTAACTATCGCCCACGTTTGTGGGCTTCCAGTCACCGTTTGTGCTACCAAGTGACTTATCGTGCACATGATGCTTAGTAGTTTTCTAAGGACCTCAGTGAAGTTAAACTTTCAGTTTAGCCTAAGAGCTTATTCGGTGGAAGCGATCAAGAAAAAACCTCCAAAAATTTTGATAACCGGTGAGTTTGGGTCTATTGGAAAGTGCAATTTTTAAGTTGAACTGAAATAGGTACGGTATTAAGTACCATATTTCAGTGAAACCTGAGTAGTAGATTTTTTCTGACAGACCTACCATTTCCTGAGTGAAAAAAAAAGTATAAAAATAAGATTTTCTACAAATCATTCTAATCCAATTTAGATAACACATAATGTGTCTTAACTGGGTCGCCATTAAAACTCCTGGAATGGAAGCTGGCGTATTTTTTTTTTGTCGCAAGGAGTTTTATTAAGGTGTTTTAAATATTTTATTCAACGGGTGTTGTTTAGACATTTCAAGCATCACTACCAAAGTACCAAAGCGGACGTAGCATAGTCACGTAAATATAACCTAACAAAATATACCCTAATTGTATTATGCGTTTAGTATTTTCGCAAGCATGGAAAGAAAAGGGAACGGAAGGACTTCCTTGGTGTACACCGATTAATATCATGCAAGATCTGTCATTTTATTTTTTACATTCGATTTAACTTTTACTTCCTAGAATCGAGGATAAGTAGTTTAGCGGAGAATAACATTGCGTAGATATCAAGGCAAATACCTAGGTACCTACCTACCTAACTTATTATTAACTAGTATGCTTTCATAAGTTATATCACAATAGTGTGTTCACCTTCCTAGATAATACCTATTTACGTTATGCAAATACAATTAGGTATGACTTTGATTCTATCTACATACATAATAACCAATATTTCAGGTACTTAGGTACCGTACGTTATTTATATAATATCACATAGGCACCACGATACAAGACACCAGGATATAATATCACAACGAACCTAAGTATAACGTACTTGTATATTAACTAATTATATACTAGTGGCTCTGGGAGCTGTAGGTAGACCTCGCGAGCATACTAAAAGTGAGCTATTTGAGAAATGTAATGTGCAAGTGCATTTTCCGTTTTGTGATTTTTTTGATCTTTTTGATTTTTTTGCATCATCTTGTGTAGAATGAGGTCCTTTGTGTTTCTCTCAAATTTGATTGAAAACCATCGATTGTTTGATGAGCTATCCTGTTCATCATGCTGAAGACCCTCGCCACCTTATCAGATCTTCACCAAACTTTTATGAGACCAACTTATAGTTACTACCTTTCAAATAAAAAAAGAATAATCGAAATCGGATCTCATTTGGTGGAGATATCCAGTATGTCAATTAGCCCCCTTTTTGCCCTTTTTTGGGGGAAGTACCCCTCCAATCAAAAATCCCCGACGACAAAAAAATTCTAATAAGTCATATAACCTGTGTACCAAGTTTCGTCCAGATCGGTTGAAAAATGCGACCTGTAGAGGAGAACAAACAGACAGACAGACAGACAGACATCCGGACAAACGCATTTTTGGCCAATGTGGAAACTGAGACGCTTCGCTCGCTTCGCTCGCTCGGTCAATAACGTACAACAAACTACAAATTGGAGTAGGTACCTAGAGTGGGTGGGTACCTACCTAGATAATTTCATTTTTGGTAGGTTGGAAGCCTTTGCAGTTGGTAAAACCAGCAAGGTTAGTTTAAAACATTCGAAAACGAATCCGATCGGAAAATTCAATTTTCCAATCAAAACTACAGAATCAAGACGACAGAACAGGAGGTCCCTGTCGCGAACGTTTTCGTATGTTAAAAATTTTACTTCGCTGGTGCATACCCAACTTGTACAGAGAGCCTTGGTTAAGACCTAGCGACCTTAGGTATGCTTTACCTTAGGAGGTATTTCATTTTATCTATATTATATTCTACTGTCTGTTGCAGGAGGTCTAGGCCAACTTGGCGTCGAGTGTGCGAAGTATCTTCGAGAAAAATACGGCAGAAACCAAGTTATCCTTTCAGACATAATAAAACCCACAGAGGAAATCGTGAGCGATGGGCCGTACCTCTTCGTGGATATTTTGGATTTCAAAGGTCTGCAAAAGACTGTCGTGGATCACAGAGTTGATTGGCTGATCCATTTCTCGGCGCTGCTCAGCGCCATAGGAGAACAAAATGTTCCATTAGCAGTAAGAGTGAACATAGAAGGGATGCACAATGTGATCGAACTGGCTAAGCAGTATAAGCTGCGGATTTTTGTGCCAAGCACCATAGGTGCTTTCGGACCGGACTCTCCAAGGAATCCAACTCCTAATATAACGATTCAGAGACCGAGAACTATTTACGGTGTGTCGAAAGTGCACGCGGAGTTGTTAGGGGAATATTACCACTATAGATTTGGACTGGACTTCCGTTGTTTGCGGTTTCCCGGAGTTATATCGAGTGATCCACCCGGGGGAGGCACTACAGGTAAAAAAAAATGAAGGTATTACCCGCGCCAATAAAATAATTAATCAAAAATGATCCGACTAATACCTATGCAAAGATATCCCCTATTCAGGGAGTTAGTAATTAGACAAAATCTTAAGATAAAAGATGTATCATTCGAAGCAGTGTAAATGTACCTACTAGTGGCTCTGGGAGCTGTAGACCTCGCGAGCATACTAAAAGTGAGCTATTTGAGGGATGTAATGTGCAAGTGCATTTTCCGTTTAGTGATTTTTTGATCTTTTAGAATTTTTTTTGCATCATCTTGTGTAGAATGAGGTCCTTTGTGTTTCTCTCAAATTTGATTGAAAACCATCGATTGTTTGATGAGCTATCCTGTTCATCATGCTGAAGATCCTTATCAGATCTTCGCCAAACTTTTATGAGACCAACTTATAGTTACTACCTTTCAAATAAAAAAAGAATAATCGAAATCGGATCTCATTTGGTGGAGATATCCAGTATATCAAATAGCCCCCCTTTTTGCCCTTTTTTTGGGGGAAGTACCCCTCCAATCAAAAATTCCCGACGACAAAAAAATCTAATAAGTCATATAACCTGTGTACCAAGATTCGTCCAGATCGGTTGAAAAATGCGACCTGTAGAGGAGAACAGACAGACAGACATCCGGACAAACGCATTTTTGGCCAATGTGGAAAATGAGACGCTTCGCTCGCTGGGTCAATAATACATAAGCAAAGTTTCAAGTTAATAAGTTCAAGGTATGTGATTTTTCATACGAAAGTTTTCATCTTTTTTTACCCAAAACCGGATGGAATTGGAAGAAATCCGTTAATAAGCGGTTTCGGTATAAAACAAGTCTACTGGTAGACTGTCTACATTCCAAATTTCAGACTTCAGCTTGAGCCGTTTGGGCTGTGCATTTTGCGAGAAAAATGCTTTGTTTAAAATATATTTATGAAGATGACATACCTAATTTGTTGGTGCGGTTGGTCAGTGTCGTCTGAATACTCGACCTTGAGTGGACTAGATTGGGGCTCCTTCATTCCATCTATTAGTTTTGCTGTTATTATTTATTCTATGACTCTACTAGCTGGGTCTGTGTCTGAGCTAAGACGAAACCCACAGCTTTTTAAATACAAACATATATCTCATTTGCAATTCATTGCGCGCTTAGATACGTAGGTACAATGAGTTCATCACATTTGTCAAAAGATTCGTCATAATGAAATCGTTTTTAATGTCCATTTTCTCTGGACTCTACCTGAATTATCGTGAGTCAAGAGGGATTTTCAAATTATATTTTAAGGTTTCTCTGAAAATCCTCCTTGACTCACGATAATTTAGGTAGAGTCCAGAGATGACAGATTTATAAATGGGGTAAGTTACCCATCTCTTACATCGGTACGTGTAGATAATGTATTATTTAACTGGGTATGTAGAGGTAGAGAGCTATCTGGGCAGAATTGTCGTATTTTATAGCTTATGGCCACGACTTAAAGTACACATACGCTATTTACAGATTACGCTATTGCAATATTCCACGACGTTCTCCGAAAGGGCAACTACGAATGCTACTTGAAGCCCGACACCAGATTGCCCATGATGCATGTAAGAGACGCTCTTCGAGCACTTTCCGACTTCCTCGAAGTGCCCAATAGCAAGCTCAACAGACGAGTGTACAACGTCACGTCTATGAGCTTCACGCCTGAGGAGTTGGCCGGTGCGATGTCCAAGTATCTGCCGGAGCTGAGGATTTCATACAGGCCCGACAGCAGGCAGGAAATCGGTAAGGAATTATGCTTATAATATTTAAATTAAATTAAATAATTACCCGAGCCCACCTCCTGCCCCTCTACCTGCCTTCACCCACACAAGCAAATGAGGTGTATAGATGCAATACATGCCAGCAAGCAATTTCATTTGTCATTCGTTTCCCGCCAGACATGAAAGTGTCACTTTCATGTCTGGCGGGAAACTGAATGACGAATAAAATTATCAGGTGTCATGTATTGCGTCTATACACCTCATTTGCTTGTGTGGGTGAAGGCAGGTAGAGGGGCGTGCATTTTTAGAATGGTTTATCTCTACCTACTCGATTCCATTAAAATATCTGAGTTATGCAATTTCAAGTAATACGTATAGGTACCTAGGGTGCATAGCGGTCATATAACAGTTGCGTAGAAACAGTAGTTTTGTACGGTCAGCGATAAAAGTTCACTGATAAAAATTACTTCATATTCAAACTAGCTCACTTGATAATTTTGAACTTATAGATTCTTTTTGAGCTATAGTTAAATGCATGCCTGTGTTGACATTTATTGCAAAATATTGAGAAAATGAGCATTGAATTAATAAAACTGTGTCACCGACTGTATTACGATAAGTTATTTTATACGGCCTGCTCACGCTAGCTTATCGGATAATTAGCTCGTAAAAGTTGTAATTCCATTCTCGGTCACGCGCAACCTTTAGCCATTCGCCTGACAAACATTTTGCAATATGTATATAATTGAATACAATCTTTATAAATCTCTTTTAACTTTCTTTTTGAGAAAAAAAATTATAGGTAGGTACCTCATTCTAGGTTACTTAAGACGAAGACAAGAGCTAATGTGACTCTCGCTCGCACGTTTTGACTTGTTGAAAGATATAAAATCACTAAAACCATTTTCGAAAATTCGCAAACAACCATTTTGTGTGCCTCGGAACAAATTTGTGTACGATCAGCAGAAATTTGTTCCGTTGGTCTGGGTGTTTATGTATAATAAAAAATATCTATCTATGTAAGTATATAATGTATTAAATATATCAGTTATCTAGTACCCATAACACAAGCTTTGAGTAGCTTACTTTGGGGCTAGATGGTGCTGTGTGGATTGTCCAGCATTATTTATTTATTTATTTAATCATATTGCGCACAGTTTACTAAAAAAATCATTTTGATCGATACAAGTTCTCAAAAGTTTGCTTTTCTAGTTTTCGTACTCAAGCAAACTTTTGAGTAGGAAAACTTGCATCAATCAAAATGAAATTTTTACCAAACTATGCGCAATGTGATTGCACACAAAATGGTTGTTTGCGATTTTTCAAAATTGGAATTTGTAATTTTATATCTTTCAAAATGTCGAATCGTGCGAGCGAGATAAATATTAGGTGTTGTCAACGCCTTAAATAGTCAATATGCCAATAATGTCAAAGCTAGTACGAAATTAAGTTCGTATAAAGCCGGGTCCGCAGCGCCAATTTTCTAACAAAACATGTTAAGCATAACATGTTTTTAAAACAGCCTGTCTGGTGTGTTCTGTTTTGTTTATTGTTTTTGTTTCATTCCAATTCATTTCAAAAATGAGTTCCAACGAAGAGGACGTAGAAGCTTACACATATATAACATAAAATGTGACGCTTCCCCTCCCCGCAGGCGAACGCGGGTGATGTTATCCATTTGTCTCGGCAAACATGTTTTTGTGTTTTTGCTAACAAAACTGTTAAGCCACGCCCCTATTTTGTTTTGTAAACATGTTAAGATGTTAGAAAACACGAAAACACGGCGCTGCGGACCCGGCTTAACATCAATAAAAAAACTAATTAAACTCACAATTTTTAATCACCGCTAATCATTACCTCTCACTGGCATGCTTCAACATTTTTGAAGATATTTAATCACTGAATCTTGTTTGTTATGAAACATCGCTACTACAACTAGCTAGCTATACGCAACTAAAATTATATTTTCCTTTACAATTAAGAAAATATAATTTGTGACCCCCCCCCCCCTCCTCAACAGTCGGGAGAGGACAGAGGAAAAGGACCCGTATGGCGCTTTTAGTATTGAATTTGACATGCACCTTTGAGTTTGACATGCTTTTATCATTACAGCTGATTCGTGGCCACAAGTTTTCGACGACAGCGAAGCCCGCCGCGATTGGGACTGGAAGCCCGAGGTCAATCTAGACGACCTTGTCAAACTCATGATGCAAGAAGTTAAGGAGAAGATTATTGTCAACGGATTTGCCCATTGAAAAAGCAATGAGGAACATTAAAAAAACACTTCTAATTGATAAGATTGTACGGATGTATCGTCCATTCGTTGAAGTGCTTTTCCGGATTGAATCCGCAGAGAACTTAATCTCATTGCTATTAATTATAATGATTTCAATTTTCAAAGACGTGAATAAAATACAGAGTTTACCATTACATCATGACATACGCCTGAGACCACTTACCTACCATCAATTGGGCCCTAAGCCTGTATGCTACAAGGTGGCAAAAATAAATTATTAGGTTCGAATATGATTTGAAACTGACATAGGAAACGTACATGAGGATTTTCACTGAGGATTTTCATCAAGGAATTTAAATAGTTTTAATAGATAACATTACGTTGTCAAAATGTACTGCTAGGCGGTATTTCTACATTCTTGGACGTAAACAATGTGAAGCATGTACACAGTACCTCCACAGTAAACTAAAGCCTAAAAAACCTTGCAGTAAATAAAAACTAACTATTATTAATTAGTATTATGCATCAAATGTATGAGAATGTTATTGTGTATGTAAATGTAAACTTGATTTAAAATCAAAAATATGCATACTTCTATATGTTACTATTATTATCATTTTTTTATTAAATTTATAAGACATTATTTCGTTGTTTCAATTAAATAACAAAGCTAAGATCAATTCCTTTATTAAGCAATACACAAAATAAAACAACTTCATCTTAACTACTTATCAAACTATTCGTTAGTAAACTAAGCGCTGATAAGCTAAAATATGAATAATATGTATTTCATTTTTATTTTACCTTTAACAGTAAGTACTTAACATCCAGATTTCATCCAATAATGACTGACGTATTAAAAATATCACGAAACTACTATTATATGACCTACTATATATTCGTAGTCACGAAATTAATCAAAGTAACATAAATGTCGGATATTGTTATTTAGTCTACATATTTTGTCTTAAAATTACTATAATCCTTGAATTCAATGATTTGCTTAAATTCTGTGATAAAATAAATTGTTTAAACAATAATGACTCATTCACACCACACAACTCAGTCTTCATTTCGTTACAAATCACCTCCAGACGTTCTGTAAAATACAGCGGTATACTAACAGCATTACTTAACAGCTCTTATAGTGGATCATATTTAGGTTTGATTTAGTTTACGTGCTCTTACATATGATCCTAAATATGAGGACGCCTATGTCATGTCCGGGTTGATGATAATGATTGTGGATATGGCACGGGCTGGCGTTAAAAATAAATTTAGATCATACGAAAAAAACCCTGGACCTTTTTTATCAACACTTAATAAAAAAAACTGTAATTTGAATGTTCTGAGAAAACATACGGATTTTGTACTCTAACACAAAGCTAATACAGTCCTTTTTTGATCATCATAAACGTACGAACTAGGAAAATTGTGTGACAAAAAAGATTCAGTTTTTAACATGGTATGGCACTAAGAGAGTTGGTAAGTTCTGCACAGTTTTACAATACGGCTCGCTAGACAAGCCTTCAAGGTTATTATAACTAACAGGCTTTTTAGCTATTTATTGTCAATTAGGCACAAGAATAAACAATTATCTTTTATTTAACAAAGCTTAGGTAATAATTAAATAAACGAATCTATGACGACCTCTGTGGCGCAGCGGGCGAGAGCCTGCCTGCGACGCAAGAGGTTGCGGGTTCGATTCCCGCCGTGGAACAAATTTGTGTACGATCTGCAGAAATTTGTTCCGATGGTCTGGGTGTTTTCTATGTATAATAAAAAAATATCTATCTATGTAAGTATATAATGTATTAAATATATCAGTTATCTAGAACCATAACACAAGCTTTGAATAGTTTACTTTGGGGCTAGATAGTGCTGTGTGGATTGTCCAGCATTATTTATTTATTATAGGCGCCTATTTTTTTCGAGTTTACTACAAATAGTGCATAGCCATATTCGTAAAACTAAAATCATACAAGGTTAGGTACTGATAGGTACCTTATATAGAATATCTAAGTGGCACTTCTGCATAAGATTATTTTGTTTGACAGGCAATGATGGCAACAAGTCTTATCTACTGTCTATTCATATAACATTATACCTATGTAGGTATGTAGTACATAAAGCCTACCAGCTACAGTATTAGTTTATATTTGATTTTGAAGTAATAAAAGCTACATAAACACTAGCGCTCACTACATCTACACCCTAAAGCTATGGGCACACAAATCTATGTAATTTATGGACGTACTTATTTACCATGGCTTGGCCCTTCAACACTTCTCGTGGCTTCACAGTTTTCATGATGCCTACAGAAATTATTTGTGTCTATCGACCAAGTTTTTCAAACAAATGTTTGATCAAAGTATTTAAGTACCTAGAAGAAATAGGATAACGTTATAAATTATTGGTAGAAAATTATGCAGATTAACAGTCTTATGACATTTTGATAGTATCGTTTTTTTTCGATGAATTTTTAATATTTTTCAATAGGGCCGCCTACTTACTTACCAGAAATTTGCGAGGTACCACCGTACCTACCAACTCTGGTGGAAACGCAGCCTAACACCATCGAGCCAATTCCGCTAAATCGAAATAAAAAAAAAACTTTTCGTGGCATGTACCTATGGAGAACACGAGTAACACTTCGTACGTTAAGTACTAAAAAAACAATCAATTTACTTTATAAATACAACCAAAACCGTTAAAATTTGCGTTATTGGCCCCAGACAGCGCGTCATTTAAATTATGTACCTAGGTACAATCTTCTGGTACTAGAAGTTCTAGTACCTATTGATTTTGAGGTTGTATTATTGATACCTACTATGTAAACTAATCTAACTTGTTACCACACCAATCGATCGACGGCATCAATCGATGGTGGAATGGATGAGTCGACGTCGATTAATAGATTAGTGTGGTATATACCACACTAATCCAATCGATCAACTTCAATCGTCGTCGATCGATGCCGTCAATCAACGATCGATGGATTGGTATGGTTACACCCTTAGGCTTTTTATGGATATTACAAGCCGCGATTTATCGACATTCAAAATTTATTGTTAGATTTTAGGCATTTCGAATTCGCTTTATGACACTTTTCACAATCACTAAAATAAAGAAAAGTAAAAAGTAAGGATTATTTTTGTACCCTAACATAGCAGAACGACTCAAAGGTGGTTGTAAAAAATATCCAACGGTTATAAAAATACCAAAGGAACATTACATGTTACCTACCTACTTACAAAACAATAAACATACTTATAAAACAATAACTATTTAACGCAAACTATAAATATTTACTTACAATAAATAACATATGTACTTATAAATATAGTTCTGATGGTCTAGTGGACTTTGGGTCTTATGGAATATTATACGTGCCAAATGTAACGTCCAGACCAGCTTTTCCAATAATTGGGTAGAAAATCGCGCCTTGAGCCGTACTAAGAAATATAATGCAGATATGAATATAAATCAAGGCATGATGTACGTCAGTGCATTAAACTGACCTTTTATAACGAAAACGAAATCTTATAAGAAGCCGTTTAAGCCGGTTTTAAAGGCACTGTATATTATTAATTTATGTTAAGTACCTATACTATGCAGACGGTGTCTCCTATACATAAAGTCAACTAAGTATGTTGGTCTAGTAAGCGACAAAGAGGTAGGTAGGTATATGAAAATTTCTGGTAAAGTTCAATATTTCATAACCTAGCTTCAGTTTTGAATTTGCAAGTTTGATTTGAGCTAAAACTATCTGCCAACCAAAATCGTCATGTCTATAGGTAGGTATGCTATGAATGTAAATATCTAAGTGCATCGAATTACTGAATTGTTATGCTACTTTTGTCGCTGTTTGTATCTAAACTCTTGTATGCTTTGTCTAACATCCATACGTGTACAATCCATTTTTTGAATCCAGATTATGTTTAGTCTAGCATCTCAACAACAGGCAGTTAGAATCATATTAGTTAGCTATAAGGTAATTTCGTAAAATTGACAATAATTATTAATAAAGGAAAAGGGTTCGTGTCGTTTTTATAAATATTAAACTGTTGTTAAATTTTTTGACATACCTACTTATATTAAACTTTCTTGGTTTCGTTATTTTAATTTTAATGTATTTTTTTTTGACAATTGTAATGACTAATTTATTTAAATATTTGTTTTTTTTTATTGTTTGACATTTAATTTTATGTAAATCAAGCACTGACCTCACCATAATGCATGTTCCTACCTCCTTAAATTTTTGCACACCTACGAATGGTAAAAATATGTGAAACTTCAAAACTACTGACATCTTTGTATCTGCTGTACCATGTTTTTATGCAAATAAATGAATTGAATTGAATTAAAACTAAGGTAAAATTAGGTAAGTACATAAAATAGAAAATGCAACAATTACAATTGGAATACCAGGAAAGATTTAGAGAAGATAGGAAAAACACATTTCCTTAAAACGAAGTAATGAATAATAAGCGAAGACTACTAAACTCTACTTACCGCTATCGCTTTGCCCATACAATAGTGTTGCGTGAAACAAGTTTCTATAAGTAATAAATTATCCTGACAGCGCATTTATCTGTAACCTCTCCCGAGTTTAGATACCCTTATTGTTTTCAATAGTGCAAGTCGAAGGTAGTTTATTAAATACATCATCATAATCAACCTTGTTATTCTACTGCTTGACGTAGACCGCGCGGGGAATTCACTACCAGACTGTCCGCGGCCCGCCTGGCCCGACCCAATCTGTCACTTTCCCGTATTGACCACACACAGAACGGGCCATCATTTAGCCTTTCGAAGAGCTGCAGTCCGGTCAACTGTACAACACGATGGCAGAAGGAAGATGGAGACTTGCTCTCTCTCTCTCACTCTGACGCGTGAATGCAGACGGGCTGCGGCAGCTTGACCGAACCGCAGCTCTCCAAAAGAGTAAATGATGGCCCGTTGTTTGTGTGTTCAGACAGTGTGTGACAGACTTAGGTCGGGTCGGACGGGCCGCGGGCAATCTCGTAGTGAATTCCCCGCTTTAGGCTCTTCTCATATATTTCTTTTCCAGCTACATTTCGCAGATCATCGCCCCGCCTCGCCGATAACTCCATGTAATAATTTTAATCAACATAACGTATACATTTACATATCTAGTCATCGAATACTGTTTACCTCAAAACGAATGACTTGCAAACTTATGCCGAAACGTTGTTGTGACGCAGAGATGTGATACAAACATAGGTACTTGGCGTGACTTAGCTTCAACAACCTTGACAGTAACGCCTCAATAAATAGTTTACTACTTGGCAAGACTTTTCAAAGAAATAAATCCTTGTTCGGCGTACTTATATTCACAACTCGGTCCAACGTCCGATTATTTGTCAAAATTCTACCAAGCTTTGCTTCACCCAGCTGATATTACATCGGATTACCTACTCGAATTCGAATCGAATAGAGTGCAAGGTTTTTTTAATGGGAAACACAATAAACTGGAAGAAAAATAATTTGAATCAACTATTATTATTTTGCGGTACTCTAAAACACGTGCAATTTTGTCGTATTTTTTATTTGGCATCAACATTACCTACGTTCTTAATTAGGTACGTACCTAAAGTCAGCCATAAAATCAGATAAATATTGGAGTAAAATATTAATATTTTACTCCAATATTTGATCAAAGTTTTAAATAAGCCTTGACCCATAAATCAGAGAAACGGAAAATAATTCATTGAATATCTTGAAATTATCATCTAGGTACCCTTATCGCTAAAGGCTCAGATAATATTTTACTTAGCTTTCATAATTATGTGAATTGTTTTCAATTCAAATAGTGTGGCAGATGTTCATTATTGAGAATAAACCATTTAAAATCTATGCTTGAATTTCGATTCGTGCTAATATCAGATTAATACGGCACCCGTTGAAGTTAGATCAGTCGTTTTTCGCTTGAACCACTAACACCCAAGAGTCAGATAAAAATATTTCCGTCTCTACTAAAAACAAAGACGGAAGTATATTTGGTATAACCCGCCCAAAATAGAATAACATACCTATTTTATGGATAGTTTTAGTACCTATGTATAATTCGTTTTAAAATATTATGTATAAATAATTCATTTCGAAGTTGTCTGAAATAATTTTTTATATTATTATTATTACACTTTCCCTCTAGGTACAAGAACGTAAGTACGTACGTTCGTCATAGTTTAAATCATGATCATCATTGACTTGCGCGAATTTGTAAGTGAATTACTTAGATATAGGTTTCGTGCAAAAAACTATTCCTTTTCACATTTGCTTGACCAATTCACTATCTAAATTTTAAATTTATTATCTTATGAACCTTGAAACTAAAATAAGTAGATTTAAGGCCTAAGTTTTTAGACTAGAATTTGGAAAAATAAAATGTCCCTTAAATACAATTTTAATTCACAGTTTTAGGGTCCAACTACATTTGAAGCATTTGTATTGAAGGATGAAATTAAATATAGTTTAACCCCTTAACTCTCATGTCGCCTGTCCTATCCTAGTTCATCACATGTCAACTTATAATCTATAGGTGTTATCATTCTACAACCAGCAGAGTTAATTTGAGACTCTTGTATAAAATCACTGATATCTGATATCTCGCTCACACATCTACAGTTGTATTGTATATTGTTGCCTGCCTGTCGCATAGCCCCATAAAGTAACCGATGTAACAATTTACTACCTGATAAGAGGACGAAAGCAGGCAAAGGTATAAACCTATACAACTGTGATATTTTGTATAAAAACCGCAGTCGCGACAGTAACCTAATTTGACAGCACTAAAAATATTGCCATACCTTTCTAAAAGACCAAAACAACAAGGACGGCTATAATTTTAGAGCTGTCAAATTAGGTTAATTTAGAATAATGCATCCACAGGATCGACACCATTGTTGCATGTACTCCTCTGTGCGGACGATGTATAGTCATCTCGCTCGCACTCGTGGACTTTCAGCATTAGCACGTCACTTTGGCCTCAATGACAGAGTATTTCCTTCATCGGTTACCCAGTCTCGAATGAACTTATCCGGTTGCAATAGTTAGAATTACGGTCAGTTTTCCCGCGTCATAAAATCTTTAAAAATGACTCATCATACCTAAATAATTGACTGTTTACTCTGCCTTTAGATGGTCCCTGTTCCCGTTCAGCTCTTTAAGGCGCTGCCTCAGCTGAGCTGTCTTGATTTTGGTCATTACTTGCGTCGATTGGTACAGCCATGATCCCTAAAAAACATAAAATAATCACTTTTTTAAGATTAAACAACGCTTAAACTATCGCTATTACCAGTTGGTAAGAATGAGTGATGATATTATACAATGATTAAGCAAACTTTAAACATCGTTTAAATTAAATTATGGAAATGCTTAAAAGTATGGGCGTCTCGGGCGTGTGTTTTTTGTGGTAGAACGAATATTTGCAGATCAAACGTTAATGTCCCGGGAGTTGAACCCACACCACCAGACTCTCAGTCGGTAAGGGGTACTCGCCCCAGATTACCTTGTCTGTCGCGCGGTTGCGGAGGCTTTTGTGCGCATTAGTGTTATTCTAAGATAATCTTTCTTTTCTACATCTTGAGTTAATAGACATAAAAGCGCGACAAATTGTAAACGAGCTACAATAGTATGTCATGGTATCGAACACAATCGATATAATTATGTAGGTAGGGGCCAAGGTTAACGGAAAGTATAGTGCATGACTGGCCGCTAAATAATTCACTCAAGATATATGGAAAAAAACTGAAAACTGAAACAGCTTCACGACTTTGATCCCCAGGCACGGTAGATATCCCTTCAGATCTCCCAGTACCAAGTAGGCACTAATTCAAGATTCTTTGAGGATGTCTAAGGGGGGTAGTCAGAGGTACATCCAAACATTACATTTGGCACATACCCACATTTTGCAGTAGTTAGTATTCCATACGTGACAGGTTGCAAGCCCATCGCCGCTGTTAGAATACTAACTGGTTTCCTCACGATGTTTTCCTTCACCGTTTAAGAGCACTGGCATTGCGCACATAAATTTTTCGATAGAAAAATCCATTGGTGCACGACCGGATTCGAACCTGCGACCTTACGATCGGAAGGCGGGGTCACTCCCACTAGACCACCGGTGCTCTATATATATGGATTGGTTGGTATTTGGTGTATACAGAAACACGACTTTTTTTCGTTCTTGGCAACATTTCATATTATGTTGTAAAACCAGTGAATGAGACAACATTTGTGGCATATCAATAATGAGTCAAATCAGTTTTTTTTTTTTTTTTTTTTTTCTTCTCTAGTCAGACTAGGTACTATATCACAAAAAGCTTTGCTAAGTTCTAAGTTTAAAATAGCCATTAACTCACCACCATGATCATGCAGTTTAGGAGTATCGGTATGGAGAAGACGACAGATATGAACAGCCCTTTGCTATCGAAGTACTGCTGCCGCGAGAACAGGGCCCAATTCCGCGCGGCCACCTCATTTATATTCTCCGAGAAATACACAAGGAGTACTGAAAAATAACAATAACGATACATTAACAAAGTTTTCACACTTTGGTATATTAACTATCAAAAAATATAGATTCATTTCGAAACAGTAAAAAATTTTAACAAAGTTACGGCAAAATTTATATCAGAGGTCAAAATCAAACCTTGCAAATAAAATCCTACTAATATTATAAACGTGAAAGTTTGTAAGTATGGATAGATGGATGGATGTTTGTTACTCTTTCACGCCGAAACGGCTGAACGGATCTGAATGTAACTTGGCAGAGAGGTACATTATAGTCTGGAATAACACATAGGCTACTTTTTATACCGTGAGAATACCGGGATTTAAATCTGCGCGGGTGAAACCGCGGGGCGCAACTAGTAGTATATAAACAGGTACACAAACCTATGTTATGATAATTTATGAAAATACGCAACGAAAGCGATCTCGCGGTAGATTGCCAACTAGATGGACGGACCAGCTTAAAGAGGATAGATGGCTGTTTTACGACGTGATGAGAAAATTGGAAGAAACAAACCAATAGAAAGTCAGCCAAAGTCAAGCCAAGCAACTCAGTACAAGAACAACATCCTCCAGTGATCACGATCTTTAGTCACGAAGTGCCGATCACAGAAAGATCACCTTTTCACTCAAGCCTCTATTTACGGGGTGAAAATACCTTCGCATAACCCTTCCGCCATGGGAGTGACGGAAGGGGTACGTGGGGCTCGAACCCACTAAAAACCCCCGTCATCCTCCGCAAAAGATATAGCGAGGTGTGGTCGCGTTTGCATTCACCATCTGTACGCTGTCATGCCTGTGGAAGCTATGCCATCAAGGAACAGAGAATACTGGATACAGTAGTATAAGACTGAGATGGTAAACCATCATCTTAGCCTTATTCATAAGGGGTACCTACTGCTAAGGGCATACACAAGCCTCTGACTGCATGTGATTATTAAATTGTATCATTCGCCAAGACTAAACAACTGGAGTTCACTATCAAGACTAAATTGTTTCCACCCTTTTAATTTGGCCAATCGAGTTATTTTATTTTTTTATTAAAAAATATATTTATTTTATTTTAGGTAGTTAGGTACCTAATCAACATAATAAATAGATAATTGAATTATCTATAGATTGAAGAATCACGCCATTCTGATAAGAATTAGGCAGATATTTTGCTTATTATGAACAATCTCACGAATTTAGGCAAATTAAACTTGCGTTAATTTCAATTTGCAATTTGCTCATAACAATACGAGTACCTCACCAACCTTGGAATATTAAAGACTTGAACCTTGAACAGATTTTGACTGACGGAAAGGTGTTTTGCTTACAAGGCAATAAAAAATAAACCTTATGTAATAATGACATAAAGGTGATAAAAACGAAGCGAATCTCGCGATTAATTGATCGTCATCATCATCATCAACCTAAAAACGTCCTCTGCTGGACATAAATATTTTACAAGTTTCGAATACGAAGGATAAAATGATCGACGAAGTTCGCTGCGTATCGCTCCACATGGGTTTAATTTACCTCTAATTTGTTATAGAAGAGGACTCATATGACTAATTATCTGTTCTTTTGTGGCTTTGGTTTGAAACTGGCGCTATATATATATTTTCAAAGTAATCAATGTGGTTGAACTGGATAAAGAATTTTATGATTTCTATTTTGACGTCAAATTTCGGGTCATACTCACAAAGAATCCTCAATCTTTCGAATTGAAAGGATTTTTTCTTGTTTGTTCTACGGAACTTTTGGTTTTCAGGTCGGCTGAAGACGATCATTTATATCAGCGACTGACGAAGGCCAGTGTATTATGAAATATGTTGTATGGTGATACCACCATCACCAAATTCCATACGGAATTTCTAGGTAAATGAGGAGATTGTCTTTGTCTATTCTCTATACTTACGTAATATTATAAAGAGAACCACTTGGAAGTTTCCATAGTTTCTTGTGGAGATTGATGTGAATGTGACGATTATGTGGAATGATATCAGCGCGATCAGCCAAGGGTCTCCCCATTCAATCTGGAAAGATATTTTCTTATAAACTATTAAGTAATTAAAAGCTTGCGGTGGTGAGACCCAAGGGCAGATTCAAGGAAGGAGGGAGCATGAAAGCACGTATATAAACCATAACATAAACCTATTTATGATACTTCAAGTTTATTTGTAGCAGTAATTGTTGATTTTTAGCCCATCCGCCCGTTGTGCCCCTCCCTGAAAAACCCTAGATCCGCCCTTGGTGAGAGCGTTGGGCTTTAGTGATAGCAGAAGTGGTGGATTCTAAGGTCGTGTGGTAAATATTGCCCATGCACCTATGAGGTTTATTCCCAAACGGTGGAGGAAAACAGCGTGGTGAAAGCCAAGTGCTCGAAAAGTGCAATTAACATCCTTTCGCTACAATGCTTTGCAAGAAACTAGTGATACGACTAGAAGAATGACTTGCGGTGCTGCGTGTAATGCCATCATTCATTTAACTAAGTACAATATTTACAACAGATTTAAATGATGTTTAGATACATGTATCCCTTGCCAATAAAGCGGCCACTTTATTGGCAGGGGCAGGCGACAGCTTTTAGTTGTTCCTTCACTACTGGCGCGGGTACAGTTATATGTATACCTGCGCTGCTATGTACAGTAAGTTTATACTGTGTCTATCCTACTAATATTATAAACGCGAAAGTTTGTAAGTATGGATGGATGTTTGTTACTCTTTCACGCCGGCACGGCTGAACGGATCTAGATTAAACTTGGCAGAGAGACAGATTATAGTCTGGAATAACACATAGGCTACTTTTTATCCCGTGGGAATACCGGGATTTAAATCTACGCAGGTGAAACCGCGGGGCGAAACTAGTGTGCCTATACTTCCTACTACCTATACACCTGCCTATAGAAGTTCAGAGTAACATAATTATTTCTATTCTGAGTGCACTGTCATTGCTTCCTAGAGGCTAAAAATATTTACATGATAATTTACAAGTGTCAAGAGGTCAAAATCAAACCCGTAGTTTTACCTTAAGAAATAATATAGTGACAAACGGGCTTTAGAATTGCATTTATGGTGTTCTAGATACTAGGTTATTTCAGTCAGGGGTCAGATAGTCAGGGGCATCCTTTCACACAAGCCCCTATTTACTGGACGCCTGTAGTGCTTATACATATAGCATCATCACAGCTTAAGATTTTTGAATTGGCTATAGCAATCCTTTTACCTGGGTTGAGGGTTGGGGGTAGGGGGGTTGCAAGTTTTTCTAGGAAATTAAAAATACATTTATTTTATATTTCCTAGAAAAAAGACTCAAGGGAAGGACTTGCCACCTAACCCCATTTGCAACCCCCCTACCCCCAACCCTCAACTCAGGTACAAGGATTGCTATAGCCAACCTCCTACCTACCATGAATAACCTGAATTATTTTGATAAAAATAATATTTTAATCAAAATAAGTCTAAAACAGGCAAATTCAGTCTGCCAAATAAACCATTGATCAATATGAACCTACTTACAATAACAGTATGCCATGTTATATTCGGGTGGGTACAAAAATTAAGTGGATGCCAACAAACAAGAAATATGTTCGAATCTAACAGTATCTGCAGCTTTTATGGATGAAGATTGTAGACACATATATCTACCTACTGTACCTACATAAGGTGGTAGAGCTGTATGTGATTTGATCAGTTAGACAACAATGACAGACATTTATTTGCTATTATAATCCTACTAATATTATACATGCGAAAGTTTGTAATAGTTAATTGACTCAGGCGTGACTTTGCGGAAGTCCAAGTTAATTTATATTTGAAAGTTTGTAAGTTTGAATGGATGGATGGATGTTTGTTACTTTATAACTCCAAAACGGCTGAACGGATCTTGGTGAAAATTGGCACAGAGATATATTATAGTCTGGAATAACACATTGGCTACTTTTTTTTATCCCGTGGGAATACCGGGATTTAAAACTACGCGGGTGAAAGCAGTACGCAGTACGCAGGGCGCTGCTAGTCTGCTATAAGTATGCTAATAGTATCTCTGCCTTCTGCACAGTAGACCATAGAGAAAAAAATATGTGTTTTTTGTTCAGTTTGGTGTAGGTACACTAAAGAATTTTTCATTCATTCATGTCTCGGTGTTAAAATTTACCAGTTCTTATTATTCATGCCAATGGATATTTAGGTAAAATACTGTTGATGTGGCAACATGACGTGTATGACAAAGTTAAAAATTACTTACAACAAAAAATAAAATTCCACAACATTTATTATTGGTTGACAATACATAATCAAAGAGATAGTAAGTAGGTAACTAACATATTTTTCTTTCCATGTGCACCAATTTTACAACAATTAGGTATTGATAGTCTAGCCGCTCACTGATAAGAGTTTGGAAAACAAATGCATTGGATAAATACAAATAGTTTATTTGGTACTTAAATAGGCAGGTATTTAGTATCCAATTTTAACAAGATCTGTAATACTGAAGATTGTAAAGGTTTTGATAGTTAAAAAAGGGCTTAACAAATAGCCAACCCAAATACCTATTTTACATACATATTTGGCTTGGGACTAGCCCACTAGATTCACTAAATAATAGGATCTGGACAAATCCACTGAGATATATGGATTGAGATTTTGACATAATACCTAAGTATTATTTATTAGTAGGGTTAGTATACATAACTACCATAATTGGGATTAATTTTCACTTTTGCATCCTATAATTCCAGTACTTACCTATGGTTGTATGTTATTTAGTTATTGTTGTATATGCTACCCTTGTACCTGAGTTGAGGGTTGGGGATAGGGGGGTTGCAAATGGGGGTAGGTGGCAAGTCCAGCCCTTGAGTACATTTTTCTAGGAAATGAAAAAAAAATCTTGACTTTTTCAGGTAAATTACTAGTTAGGTTAAAGGTTTTTTATTAAAGTAAAGAAAATTGGTAATAATATTTCATCTAGACAAAAAGACTCAATAGAAGGAATTCCCATTAGGTTAGGGTTATGTTTTTTTTTTTAAAGTGAAGAAATTTGAAGAAACATTTTTTTCATTTCCTAGAAAAAAGAACTCAAGGGAAAGACTTACCATCTACCCCCACATGCATCCCTCCTATCCCCAACCATCAACTCAGGTACAATGGTAGCTATAGTTTAACCCTTATGTGTGTATGATAGGCACCTACCTCAAGGAATTTATAAACCAAGTATGTACCATACCTTCACCTAATTATAACAGGTTTGGTATTAATGTACCTACTGTTTAGTTTATTTCTGTAGTAGGTACCTAGATACACAAGGCATTAAGAAATATCAATTTTGATGATGCACGACTAATGTGTTTTTATGGGAGTAAGTTGTAATAATTCAGATCTGTCGTAGTCAGACTGGAAATTAAAATAGATTTATGAAAGTACTTACACTGCGAAGGTACGAAATGAAATCTGATATCTGATTGACTTCTACAAATTCTTCCATCACTGTTATTACAAGAACACGTAAAAATTAGAGGTGAATTCAACTCTATTTTTTCAAGCAATGACCGCATCCCGCATCACACT
The DNA here is from genome assembly GCA_963576535.1 of Plemyria rubiginata. Classification (NCBI taxonomy): domain Eukaryota; kingdom Metazoa; phylum Arthropoda; class Insecta; order Lepidoptera; family Geometridae; genus Plemyria; species Plemyria rubiginata. The sequence goes on from OY754906.1 coordinate 4,360,436, forward strand.
CGAGAAATAAAATGAAATTAGTGACAGTGACATGACAGTAATAGTGAGTGACAGTTACAGTGATCGTGACGTTGAATAATCGATCAGACTTGGACTCAAGGAATACTTGTATGCAAATTCCTTGCTTGGACTCATAAAATAAGGCTGAGGCCGCACTACGGTTAAACCACTGCCTGTGATTTTTAATCGGGTGAATTTGTGCCCCTAGAAAACTAATACAAGCGGCCGCACCTGCGGTTTTTTCCCGCGACTGATTTTAAAACCGTGATTTGCTACAAAATGGCGACCTCTGTGGCGCAGCGGGCGAGAGCTTGCCTGCGACGCAAGAGGTTGCGGGTTCGATTCCCGCCGTGGAACAAATTTGTGTACGATCTGCAGAAATTTGTTCCGATGGTCTGGGTGTTTTCTATGTATAATAAAAAAATATCTATCTATGTAAGTATATAATGTATTAAGTGTATCAGTTATCTAGTACCCATAACACAAGCTTTGAATAGCTTACTTTGGGGCTAGATAGTGCTGTGTGGATTGTCTAGCATAATTTATTTATTATTTATCATAATTTAAAATGCTCGCGGGTACAAACCGCAGGTGCGGTCGCTTGTATTAGTTTTCTAGGGGCACAAATTCACGCGGGCGGTTTCTCGGTTACTTTGGTCAGTATTCGGTATCTTCAAACTGCGAGTCGTTTCGCGTTTTTTACTCGTGGTGTGTGCGTCTCAAGCGGTTTCGCAGTTGTAGCGATTAATCGCTTGCTGAAAAAAGTCGTGGTGCGGCCTTAGCCTAACAAGAACCAAATATAAGCTAATCTTATTTTATCTGTGGTACCAAGAAAGAAGGAAGAAGCATCTTAGTACTATTAGTCTGTGGAAGGAAGTCAGTCAATGGGAGCCAATAATGCACGGGATGATAATGTACACCCCAATAATCCGTGTCCACACTGTCCACTTTGCTACTTTTTCAGATAGGTTAGGTTAGGATGTTAGGTTTTTTTTGTAGAAAAGTACCAAATTGGCTTCCAATTATCGTGCTGTCCATTATCATAATTATCGTGGTCGTACAATAACCGCACTCCAGTCAACTACTGATTTTGTTTTTGTTTGTGGTTTCTGGAAAAGATTCTCGACCATGTTTGCAGAAATGAAAATAGTTGCGCACTTTTTTTGCTCAGTTTAATTGTCAAGGCTTGTTTGTTTGCTAAATGAACCAGTGAATTAGTGCTTTTATCTATTCATAAAATAGTGCGAGTAGGTACCTACTATTATGCACAAATAAACTTATTGATACTACAAAGGCAAAGCTATCCAGGCTCCCCGCGCCGGCATTTTTCCGAAATGTTATCAAATACAATAGCAAAGAGATTATGCATTTTGTTCCTAATAATCTGTATGCCGGATGTGAAAGTTTTGGGCAGCAAAATAAAGCCTAACAAAGATATTTTCAGTTTGGATGTGTCTGGTTGCTCATTGTTTCATAAGCTGTGTTCCTATCTGGACGATGATTTGGCTATCCTCTCATGTACTTTAAACGCAGCCTACAATAAAACACAGGTCACACCGGCCTGTCAACAAATTGTATGGACTCATCAAAATGATCTGCTCGACAATGCTTATTTAAATTTTAAATTGAAAGAACCTTGTCAGGAAGAGCCAGGTATACTAAACTGCTTGAAATCTCCTGAACTTGGAATAGACTGCTTACTAAAGAAGAAGCCAAGTGTAAATGATAAGGACTGCTGGAGCACTATCAATAAAATTGAATCTCTGATTTTTAATGATTGGCAAATCACTGGAAACTTTCTCAAAAACTGTTATGATGATATACAGGCTCACACATGCGCTAGAATCCCCCAGGACTCTAAGAGCCTTACTCAAATATCTACTCTAAAATGTCTTGAGAGCAAAGATCAACATCTACGTCCAGAATGTCGGTCTGAGATAAATGTACTTCAGGATATGAAGTACAGCAATCTTGTACTGGATAAGATCATATTTGCAGCATGTAATCTGGAACAAAAGAACTTCTGCCCAGATGAAGTGCCTGGTTCCTGGCTTATGTACAAGTGTCTTTCAAGACATAAATATGAAAATGGTAAGAAACATTTTATTATGTGTTCTGTAGTGTAAGTACTTTATATAAAAGAGGCTCTTTTTGTTTTGTTGTACAAAAAGTTCATTGTTCTGTTGTACAAAAAGGATTTGGTTTGGATGGTTTAACAAAAAAATGTTACAAGTAAAAAGTAAAAAAGTAGTAAAAACAAAAAAAAAGTACTTGTACAAAATATACATATTATTTATGTAGGTAATAAATAATATGTATATTTTGTACAAGTACTTTTTTTTTTTGTGTTTATATCTGCAATCAGTCTCCACTTCTTTCCACTTCAGACAACACTTGTACAAGTACTAGCAATTTTTTTTACAGGAATGAGAAAGAAGTGCCAAGATCAACTGTTCTATGATCAAAGAAACATAGTCATGAATTATCGAAACAGTAGAGGACTGGTGAGGCCATGTAAGGAAGACATCCGCAAGTTTCACTGCAGGAAAGGTGTGGTTGATGACAAAGATGTTAGGCTTGCACAAATATTACTATGCTTAGAAAATGCCACAAGAAATGATAGCACAAAATTAGCTCCTGAATGTACCGCAGAGATGTCTGATCACAGAAAAATGCTCTTGGATGACTACAGACTATCTCCTGAATTGATGCACAACTGTGCCAATGATATACTCACACTATGCAAAGGCATTGAAGCTGGGGGAAAAACTATTCATTGCTTAATGGACCATGCTCGCCCACGTAGACGAAAGGAAAAAAGAATCAGTGTAGCTTGTCAGAAATCACTAGAAACATTAGTTCAAGAAGCTGACCCTGGTGAGGATTGGAGAGTGGACCCTATTTTACGCAAAGCATGTAAGCCTGTGGTAGACAAAGTTTGTCAAGAAGTGACAGGTGGAAATGGGAGGGTGATGTCTTGTCTTATGGAAAAACTGGGAACTGTTGTGATGACTCCGGATTGTGAATCAGCCTTGATACAGATACAATATTTCATTTCTAGAAACTTCAAGCTTGATACTCAATTGTACAAAGCCTGCAAGTATGATGCTGTGACACTTTGCAAATCAAAGTTTCAATGGCCTGATGCTGGTGACACACAGTCAGAAAAAGATCTTCTGGTATTACCATGTCTGTACAACTATGCATACAGCTCTGATCAAAGAGGAAAGTTGAAACCAAACTGTGAGCACCAGGTACGAAGAGCCATGAGACAGAGAGCTGTAAGTGTAGACTTGCTGCCGGAAATTGAAGATGTTTGTATTGATGATCTCGCAGCTCTTTGTATAGAAAATACAGGCAAAGGTGAAGAATTATCATGCCTTCAAGATAAAATAAAGGCAGTATCTCCTAAATGTAGAGATGTGGTAAACAACTTTACTGAAACACAAAGTGGTCACATTGAATTGAATGTGGTTGTGAATGTTAATTGCAGAGTTCCTATGGAAAAGCTTTGCTCCTCTGAACTGAAAAGCAAGAATGAGGAAGATGATGTGATGGACTGTCTGATCTCGCACAAGAATGATCCAGAAATCAAAGCTAATGTTAAATGTAGAGCTGCTATTGAACATGAACAATTGATCTCTCTAAAAAACTATAGATTTACTCGTAAATTTAAGAATGCATGCAAATCTTATGTTGTAAGGTATTGTCCTAAAGCTCAAATCAAAAGTCAGGTTGTGACTTGCCTGAGTGAAATTGTCAGAAACGATACCATTGCTAGGAAAAAGCATACCATACTGAAAGATTGTCGTCAGCAGCTAAGAAGTCAGTTGTTTCAGCAGAAAGAAAATATAGACTTAGATCCAGAGCTAAAAGAAGCTTGTAAAGTCGATTTGCAGCTTTTCTGTCCCTATGTGCCCCATGGGGAATCTGCAGCTTTAGAATGCCTCCAGACAGCTAATGGACAGCTGTCAAATGCATGTCAAAAAGCTATATTTGTTGTTAAAAGACAAGAGTTTGCAGATAATGCCATTGACTATCACTTGATCACAAGTTGCAATAGTATGATAGACATGTACTGCCATAATACAGAAACTTCCAAGATTCTTGATTGTTTGAAGGTAATTTTTTTTACATACTACAAAAAAGTTGAATTGTTTTGAACTACTATTTCACTGTATTCAGTTGTGAAATAAATCCTACTAATAAATGCGAAAGTTTGTAAGTATGGATGGATGGATGGATGTTTGTTACTCTATAACTCCAGAACGGGTGAACGGATCTTGGTGAAAATTGGCACAGAGATATATTATATTCTGGAATAACACATAGGCTACTTTTTATCCCGTGGGAATACCGGGATTTAAAACTACGTGGGTGAAACCGCGGGGCGCTACTAGTAGAGCATAATTCAGGATTGTCTATTTCAGGCTCATCAAAAAGAAACAGACTTTAGTGAAGACTGCAGGCTGGTTATAGTCAACAGAATGATAGAACAGAACACTGATTACAGGCTCAATATTAACTTGCAGAATTCATGCAGGGATGATATTCAACAACACTGTTCTAATATTATTGGTAAGTTTATGGATACTTTTTCTTTTAGTATCTGTATTTTTCTTTCGGACCGACTTCGGCCTCGTGGTCGGCCGAGAAAGCGCTGGCGGGACGACCTAGATGCCTTTGAAGGTAGATGGTAGGAGGAGGCTTGGGATAGGGAGAACTGCAAGTCGTTGGGGGAAGCCTTTGCCCAGCAGTGGGACGGGATAGGCTAAGGAAAAAAAAGGAATCTGTTTTATCTTGATGAAGGGCAGAGTCCCCAAGGGCCTTTCCATCTACCGCGTCTTGAGCTTCCTTTCTAAGGCGTCAAAAATTCAAGATTTTAAAGGTTAAAAGTCTGAGAACTCGTCACAGTTCCAAGGAGTGCTGATTCTCGATTTTGTAAAAATTTGGTTGTCCTAACCTTGTTTGGAGACAGATAAAATTGCTATCGTGCAAGCAAGACTTTGACCCAAGTGGCCTATGAATGGAACAAAATTCAGTATGTTCCTGTGTAACTAATTCTCGACCTGATAGGTAGGTAAGGTACTAGCGTGGCCTAGCCGGCAGGACATAGTCTCATTTAAATTCATGAGTGATTTACGCATCAACTAAACTACGTCATCATCGTGTCTATTGTTATGGCACGGAGCGGATGTTGGTAAACCGTGATAACGAATTTAGATTCTCGCTACCCTTGGGTCAAGCGAGATAATCTTTTGTTTGCAAAAAACTCACTTTCGGACGAGCAATTAGCTATGTTTTTAACTGAAGTATAAAATAAACCCAATGATAACCACAGTGCAAGGGTTAGGCAAACGACTATCCGACTGAGAGACTCGGTTCGGTCGGATTCGGTTTCTGCAAAGAATGTTTGCATTTGCATCACAGAACGCAGGCTCTGTTGTATAGGTATTCTGTGGTTTGGATATTTTAAATTTGGGCCAAGAACGCCGAGGACTGATTGAATGCTCAAAGTAGCAATGACCAGAAAAAGCTGGGAATAGGGTAGGGTAGTCTTTGGCTTGTAGAGGAATAAGATGGGCTGAAAATCTAGAGGTAAATCTTAAATGCGCCACTCTTTAGCCACAAAAATACATGGACTAATAACAATACTAACATACATACCTAGTGGTTCGCCCCGAAACTAAGACCTCGCGATGGCCCCGATCTACCTTATGCTGAACCAATAAATAAATAAATAATGCTGGACAATCCACACAGTACCATCTAGCCCCAAAGGAAGTTACTCAAAGCTTGTGTTCGGGTACTAGATAACTGATATATTTAATACATTATATACTTACATAGATAGATATTTTTTATTATACATAGAAAACACCCAAACCAACGGAACAAATTTCTGCACTGATCGTACACAAATTTGTTCCGAGACGGGAATCGAACCCGCAACCTCCGCAGGCGGACTCTCGCCCGCTGCGCTTGTCGACTAAGAAAACATTGAAACTCATAAGAAATGAGAGCTCCCGTTATATATTGGTTTTCTAAACTGCCTATAAAATACCCTCGTTTTTATTTTCAGCCAGCCAACCCAAAGACATCGAACTCCAAGGCAAAGTGCTCTACTGTCTCAAAGATAAATTCCGAGAGTCCAAACTGACGACCCCTTGCGAAAACGAACTCGCGAACTTGTTGAAAGAGCAAGCTTTGAACTATAGGCTGGATCCTTTGCTCGGAAGACTGTGTAAAGCGGAAATACAAACGATATGCGCGCTCCAGCCTGAGATTACAAATTCCGAAGGACAGGTAATTTATAATTAGTTTTTGGTCCAAGGAAGTACCTATGTTAGGTAGGTATAGTGCGCATCACCAAAAACACGTAAAGTTGAGTACTAAAAGACAGTTGAGCTCTGTTGTAAGGCTCTAAGCTCTGTTGTACAGATCAGTGCGCAAAAAGAACGACAGAAAGAGGGAGAGGGAGTATGATGGCGCGAGTATTTTGTATGCGCTAACACATTCCTCCACTGTTTTCCAGCGTTCTTTTTGGTTGACGCGACATACGTATTTCTACCCCCAAACAGTGATGCTCGCATTGCTGTGTTACGATTTTTAGAATGATAGTAACATCTAATCTACTGATGCAGAGCTACAAAGGCACATAATACTTGTCGTAACCTATGTTGAATGTTCTTCTGACTACCCCTTTTAGATATCCTCACCGGTTTCGAGTATGAATGAATAAATCAAAGTATATTCTTTATTGCACACCTTAAAACCAACAAAATCAAATGTACAACGTTGCAAAGTTGTCTGGATAACATAAAATAAGATGGTTGGGTACTAAGAGGTCAGAGAGTACAATAGACATATCGTGAAAGGGAATTAGTCGTAATGCTGTGCTTAGACGTGCCTCTGACTACCCGTCTTAGACAAGATTGTTAACTTTTTGTTTTAAATCTTACAGGTAGAAGAGTGTCTCAAAAACGCGCTGCTCAGCCACAAAATCGTGTCGGCAGAATGCGCCCACGAAGTCGCACAAATCATAGAAGAGGCTGAGGTGGATATTGAGGCTGACCCGTTACTGGAGAGAGCTTGCGCTTTAGATCTGCTGAAGTATTGCAAGGATTTGGAGCATGGAGCCGGGAGGCGTAAGGACACTTTGATAATATAAAGCGTCTTCTTGTTGTGTCACTAGGTCTTTGGAAACTAGAGATGGGCCAGTACTCGTTTAATACTCGGTACTCGGCGTTTTTTTTATTTCTCATACTTGGCCGAAGTCTGGCTATAAAATGACAAAGATTATGATTAGGAGGGTTTGTATGTACCCTCGTCTTTAAGTACGATAAAAAGATTCTTAATAAAGACATGATTCGCAATCGCAATGACTATTTATGACAAACTACTCACAGTTTTTTTGCTAATTACCTAACTTTAGTATGTTATTCTATATCTTCAAAAATTTTAAATATGTGAGCTAGGCCTAGAAGAAAAGCCGACGCGCTTTTTACTTAACTTAAAAGCATCTTTATTGATGGTGTTTTAGTCCGATTGTGTTTTGTATATTTGTAATCTAATTACATTATTTATTCTTAGCTAATTACATACTGATACATATTAATAGTAATTAGATACTTTTTTGATTGAGCACCGGTGGTCTAGTGGGTGACCCCGCCTTCCGATCGTAAGGTCGCAGGTTCGAATCCGGTCGTGCACCAATGGATTTTTCTATCGAAAAATTAATGTGCGCAATGCCAGTGCTCTTAAACGGTGAAGGAAAACATCGTGAGGAAACCAGTTAGTATTCTAACAGCGGCGATGGGCTTGCAACCTGTCACGTATGGAATACTAACTACTGCAAAAATGTGGGTATGTGCCAAATGTAATGTTTGGACGTACCTCTGACTACCCCCCTTAGACATCCTCAAAGAATCTTGAATTAGTACCTACTTGGTACTGGGAGATCTGAAGGGATATCTACCGTACCTGGGGATCAAAGTCGTGAAGCTGTTTAATTTTTTTCAGTTTTTACAGATACTTTTTTTATGATTACAGGTTTGAAATGTCTGAAAATAATTCTCAACGATAGCAATAGAAAACTGGAGGCTGATTGCAAGAAGGCTCTTTCTAGTAGATTAGAAATGTATAAATATGTAGCTTCTGTAAGTACCCTCTGTAAGTTATCTACTTCTTTTTGTAAGTTATTTTAATTGAAACTGCTAGAAACCTCTCATGTATTTTGTTTGTTTCAGATGGTTATAGAAAATTTTGGTGATGTTTATGAAGAACTCTCCACATCTCCTTCAAAAAAGTACTTTTTAGTAGTAGCTATGTCAGTAATAGGATTAATTTTTATATTTGGATTATATTGTGGTCGTATGACTAAGAAAGCTATGTATGTTAAAAGAAAATAATAAATCAATTAAGTATACAGTTTTAAATGAATAAAATAGTCAATTTAAAGTTTGGTATTTTTTATTGTTTCTTCGATCAATATACCTACATAAGGGATGTTCCTAAATAAAGGCAGAAAAAGATGTTTTATGACATCACAGCTCGTAGCAACAGAGATCATCTTTCATTCTAATGGTTCACTAAAATCTATTCCATCCAAGTCATTATTTACTGTTGTTTGTTTCTTTTCTGTTTTGATTTCAACTTTGATATCTCCCTTCAGTACTTTCTGGCTTTCCTCAAAGAACTGGTTGGGATGATTTATACCTAGACCTAGGTCATTATTGTGCACTGCATCAAAATACCTGCTGCATGAAATCTGGAAGTGTCCTTTTTTGGCCATGTCTACTATGTCATGTACAGCTGTAACAGAAATAATTTAATTTGTTTTAATAAAAAATAATTGCCAATCCCTACTAATCCCAACTAATATTATAAATGTGAAAGTAACTGTCTGTCTGTCTGTCTGTTACGCTTTCCCGCTTAAACCTCTCAACCGGTTTTGATGAAATTTGGCACAGACAATCTTTAGACCCTGAGAAAGGACATAGGCTACCTTTTATTGCGAAAAAAAAGAGATGAAGAGATTAAAAGTACGCAGACGAAGTCGCGGGTACCAGCTAGTTGTTTATAAGGCACCATATAATATTGGAAATGTGCTGAACATTTGACAGATTCAGGATACTGATTGTTTTACCTCTCTAACAGAGTGTGACCCAGAAATGTGCAGGTAGCCCTTTAAACAACCCAAGTTTCTTGAAACACAAATTTTCAAGGATATTTTTGGGTGTATGGTTTACCTAACTGGTTCTTCCTAAAATGGGGTTTAAGAGTTGCAGATAGGTATTCCTTTGACAATACAAAGACATTCAAAGTATGGGGAACCTTACAAGCTGCAAAAGCCATAGAGTCAGTATGTTATACATAACAAACTTGATTTATTGATATATTACCTTTAGAATCTAATCCATATCCTTGCAGCCTGTTCTTTAGATTACTGGCATCACAATGTCTAAATGGACATCCATGACAGTCTGCTGGACCAATGGTTTCATTGATAATCTTCAGACAGCTAAAAGGAGAGTAATTCTTCTTACTTCCTTCTTTGCCATAATTATATCTTACATTGTACACATAATTTTTTTCAAATTTATCCAGCTCCATCATTTTTGTAAATTCATCTCTCCAGAATCTGAGCGAGTCTTCGAGAGTGACACCAATACCTTTTAGAAATAGGCCATACTGTAACCTGCCTCCATGTTTGAGGTGGTGAACTGACCTTAGCTGTTCATGCAACTGCCTCATACATAGTGGGAATGATCTTACAGATAATGAGTCAAGGCTCTCAATGGGAATTGCTACTTTGTTGTTGGTGTAGTCATTGCCTGAGTATGACTGGTGTAATCCTTTCAGTAAGATTACTAATCTCTCATCTTGTTCAATCTCTCCTAGGTGGTGGCAAGCTACAGCTAAACACTGCTTCAAGTGAGTTCTATATTGAGCTGTTAGTACCGAAACAAAATCTTTATGTGGAATATATGCATAACCTCCGCTGAGGTACACTTTCCTTGCTCTTACAAGATCTAGGACTTCATAAAATCTCACCTTGTAAAACTTCATGTTATCTATGTTTGAATGTGCGGTTGATTCTCTTAATTTGCTAATTATTTCTAGCTTTTCTTCTTCAGAGATATTTGTATAGCATAAGTTGTTGAGTCTGAAAAATGTGTCCACTGCTTCTCCTCTCATATTCATAAATCTCATTTTGAACAGCTCTAGCTCTCTAGCAATGTACCACCGTCGTAATTCCTCATTTCGACAATAAGCTAACCTGAGAATGAAATGGGCAACATGGTCTTTGCGTCTTGCTTGGAGATCAGTGTCAGAGATACTAAATGAAGTTTTCTCGCAAAGTTTAGCGTAATACTTGAGCCCTTGTGTTCTGAGCTCACCAATCACGTACTCTGTCCATTCTTCAGAATATGCCCGTAACCCCTTCAGTGTTGTCGCTGTGGCTAAAGTTCTCAACAAAGTTACTCTTTCTAAAGCCAGGGTTTCGAATTCCTGGAGGGTTATGTTCTCTATCGGTGGAACTTTATACATTTGTAAGTCATGTGGGTATGTTTCTATTACACTGCCCGACACAGGGGCCTTCGTTGATTTCCTTTTTATATTAAGATCCATTTTTATAGCAAACACTTCGACACTCACGATTCTGCACTTACTTTACATAATTTAACAAAGGAGAAACAATAAACAAACAAGACCTCTCAGTCTAGCACAGTTCAACCAAAATCCAACTTTCAATATCTATCTTTTGTATGATTTTTGAAAAATAGTTTTATTTGTTTGAGTGCTTTGATTGAGAATTTTCCTGTTTCCCGCCAACCGCCAACAGCTGTCAATTGTCATCAGGCCGTGGACAGTACACTTTTACCCTGCTAGCTTGGAGTGCGGACTAAACCTTTTTCTATTTTTTATTAGATTTATAGTGATACTACACCTAAGTAAATTTCTATATTTTTGGGACATTAGAAAATGTTTTTCAAATTTATTTCTAGTGTTACCCAAAACTTACTTCAAAAAATCCTCTGCCACTCAGTCAGTCAATCATACTAGGTTGTATGATCTTAGAACTATAGCTTATTCCGAGGGATACGAAAAAATACAGTCAATTGAGTCATTGTCATTATATGCAATTGACTATATAGGTACAGGAGCCTTATTCACTATGACAATAGGAGATTCCAAGGAGATTCCTTGCCCCAAACCTTAGAGCATTAATGCTCTAAGCCCCAAACGGTGAAACGTCAAAACTTGATATTGGGCTTTATTCTTTATGACATAGGAGATACTTTGCCTTGACCGTATCACACCGCCTGCCTTGTCTTAGCCGAGCTCGCGCTGCAAAAGGTCATTTTTTTTTCGAATGGACTATAATGCTCGTATAATCGTATGACGATTGCCAACAGCGTTACCGGACTACTGGCGAGCGCGGAAGGCGCTCTGCCATACAAAAAGGTTTTATTGGCAACAAACGCAAGGGCACCACTTAGGTACGGACCTCGGCTTGGGCTGTTGCCGGGGAAGAGATAAGCCGGAGAGAATCTTCGCCCAGAGGGGGCGTTAACGGGGAATGCGTCTTCGACCCCTCCGGAGGGGTCGGTGTAGGTGTGCAGTGTTGATAGTTACCGGGTGCGATGAGTCGTCGATCACCACTGCGTTTGCGGCGGTGATCTCGTCATCTGGGTCACCTAAAACGTGTCTAGGTCTACGGAGAGTACAGCAAATGGTCATAGTGCATAAGGCTCCTGTTATATACTCTCCAAGGAATTTGAATATTTTCTTGTTCTATGGTTTTATCTACTTGTATTCAAATTCCTTGGTTTTATCCTTAGAGCATTTATAACGGGAGATGCCAAGCGCTACTTTTAGTACTAAAATCTTTCTGCCGGTTTTCGCGGGAGGCGGGGTAGTACGGTACAGAACACATTTACATAATCACGCATACTAATGCAGAAAAATTAAGCGTCCCTATAAACGCACACGCAAGTAAAAGCTGTACACCAACACAAAAACAATAACACATTTAAAGAATGACTGTTGTTACACTTTTGTTTAGTTACACACTAACACAAAAAAGTAGTGATGGGTTGTAAAAAGACCGAAAAATGAATGATTTCATATGAATGAAACAGGGTGGTTCAAAATCATATACTTTTCCTTTTTTTAGCCAAGATTAACAAACGTGTACCTGTCTAGCCTAGTAGGTATTACTAAGTAAATAGAGTGCTGGCACCGACTCCAAAAATATCAGTAATTGTATAATGTCATAATAACAAAATTATAAGATTTGTTGAAAAATGGATACCTATTTGTAAGTAGATTGAAATATAAATCCATAATGCAATTATTTTTAACTTTTTAGTATATTTTTCAACAAATTGGATAGCAGTTTTGGAGTCGGTTTTTTTTTGTAAAAAATATTTTATTAAGAGTTTGTAGAGCGTAATCTCTGAAACTACTGAAACGATTTTAAAAATTATTTTACAAATAGAAAGCTACACTGTTGTTGAGTAACTTTAAGCTATATTCTATTTTCGCAAGTAGTAAGTAATCTTTCAAGTAAGTAGTCTTTCATGAATGCATTTTTAGATAAACATTTTGTTTCTTTATTGGTATGATGTGTCCAGCAGTGGACTTACATAGGCTGATGATGATGATTGGTATGACGGGGTGAAAAAAATGAAGAGCAGTAGAAGAATAGCGGCTGTTAACAAATGCTCATAGCCCATGTCCCTCTCCAGCTAACATACTACAGCTATACAAAAATCACGTTTATACGATTCTGCGTTCAAAAAGCACAAAGAAGAGAAGAGTGCTGTGTCACAACTAAAATTTTAAGGGAGCTCCATGAAGCGACGTATTGAAGGCAGAATGACAGAGACAGTTTTTGTAGAGTCCAATACTGAACATCTTTTTTTTAAATCGGTTAAATATGGGTACAAAAAACACATCGCATTTTATTCTAATTTTACGTTCATTCCATCATTCATTCAATCGATTTCGCTCAACTAGTCCCCACACTACGCCTTCTACCAAGGAATATAAATTCACCGACACCTCCTACCAAGACGTTGGCGTCGTATTAAAACTGTCGTAACTGGTATTCCATTAAATATAAATTAAACGTAATTACAAAAACAATTGACTAAAATATCACTTAATTGTGATAGGAAATACCGTGTTCCCTAAAGTTTGATGTCTCTGATCTCCTTTTACACCGAAATACCGCACAATTCACCATTTTTACTGAGCACTACTTCGCGACACGAAACGACAACTAATGGCCGCGCGGTGATGAGTGAAGTAGTTTTATATAACGTGCATGGCCAAGTCGCGTCTTATGGCCGGCAGAGGGGTACGCCTTGCGTTAACATCTCCAGTTATAAATGCTCTAAGGTTTTATCCAAGGAATTTGATGTTTTATCCAAGGAATTTAAATATCTACCCTGGTATTCAAATTCCTTGATCTACCTTTATCAAGATCTGTATTTGCAAGGAATTTGAATTTACTCACTCATCCATCGCGCTCATTGTTCATTCACTCATTCACTCACCAGCCAAGAGTCAGCCGATGTCCAGTGTGACCATTTGGGGCAGATTTCTGCTATTTTGGCATATTTGGCTCCTTTTTTGGTTCAAATTCTAATTCATTTGAATAAATATGTGTATAACATAAAATAACACGTAAAATGCGTCATACTAGTTAAAAATGGTTTACAAATATTAAATTATTATGATAAAATTACACATTATTCTTAGAATTTAAAACTGTTTTAAATAAAACAAAAATTTACACCAACTCCGCTAGTAATATTAAAAAACCAATAAAATATACTACATCTGCTATAAAATTAAAACTTACTAAAATTTAAGTTAAAAGACAGTAGGTATTTTAGAAAATTTTACATATTACAGAGGGAGTAGTTAGTCTTATTAGCAGTAGCTAATAAGACTAACGCCCGGTTTCTGAAAGCCCGATCAATGCTACTCGGCTGTCAAGTCTTTTGCTATCTCTATCTAATTTGGAGTAAAAGCTGAAACAGCAAGTGTCTTGACAGCCAATTAGCTTTGGTCGGGCTTTCAGAAACTGGGGGTTACAATCTACATATTTACACAACATAATAATTTTGACGACCTCTGTGGCGCAGCGGGCGAGAGCCTGCCTGCGACGCAAGAGGTTGCGGGTTCGATTCCCGCATTGGAACAAATTTGTGTACGATCTGCAGAAATTTGTTCCGATGGTCTGGGTGTTTTCTATGTATAATAAAAAAAAATATCTATCTATGTAAGTATATAATGTATTAAATATATCAGTTATCTAGTACCCATAACACAAGCTTTGAATAGCTTACTTTGGGGCTAGATAGTACTGTGTGGACTATCCAGCATTATTTATTTTATTTATTTATTTAATTGTAATCGTATTCAAAGGCCATTTTACATCTCCAGTGTCTCACAAAACTTAAACATATTTCTTCATTATCATTCCATCTATCCGCAAACACGTCAATCTGAGGTTTGGTGTATGGGTATGGTGACGATTTACAAAACATTTTGACAGATTCAACGATAAAAATAATTTGAATTTTCAATGAAATACCTAATTCATTTATTTTACATTTCACTGAATGGGAAACTTCTGTTTAGATTTCATATTATGCGGGGAATTTCTGCTTAGCCTGTCTCTACACAGGTAAGTACTTCGTATAAATTGTATACGGGTTTGTGAATTAGGATTATTTTATGGAATATGTAAATAGGTTTCTTTTATTCTTTCAGAAGGAGATAGTATGAAGTCTCATAAATATTTTGCTTCTTTAACGTCAAGCTTGGCAGATTTTTGGCTAGTGTGGCAGAACCGCCACTTTTGAGATGGTCACCCTGCCTATGTCAGCCTAGCCAGCGAGGCTAGCCTAGCGTAAAAAGTTTTGAACTTTAATTTTGTTCTTTTTCAGTATAATAGCTTTAAAATGTTAAACTACTCGCTATACAGATAACGACACGTTAAAATTACTTGAATAAATATATGTGCTAAAGCTACAATAGCCGCAATGGTGTCTAAAGAGATGCGGTCGTCACTGGACGATTTAGTGCAATATACACAGCTTTATAAGCCTGTACCGACTGTTTTACAAGGCACCGTGCTGCCTTTTATGTTAATTTACCCAATACTGTTCTATTCGTGGATATTCGTGTACGGTTTCGAGGAATACTACGAGGCCGGGTTTGTGTTCATATCTGTGGTAGCTGTGTTACAAATCCTCATCTGTTTATGTTGTTACTGGAGTGTACACGTCCAATGTTTCCTCGCTTGTGTCACGGTTAGTCTTTTTCATTGGTAGTATTCCATAAGTTTTTATTTCACATATTTTTATTATGTTAAATTTATTTATTTTCAGGTTAGAGACCCTATACAAGCTGAAGTTGTAAAAGTAGTTCCAACTACCAACAATGGTTTCTCAGAAGTGGTCAAACTTCACCATACAAAGGTATAAACTGTCTTGCTAACTACTTAGTTCTCAAACCAATCACATGCCAGTTTTAAAAGTGGTTACCTACTTCAGTGTTTTTTTAAGTACTATTTATTATTTATTTTATTTAAGTTGTGATTTTTTACACAACTTATATTGTTATAACTGGGTTGGCTATAGCAATCCTTGTACCTGAGTTGAGGGTTGGGGATAGGGGGGATGCAAGTGGGGGTAGATGGCAAGTCTTCCCCTTGAGTCCTTTTTTCTAGGAAATGAAAAAAAATACTTTAATTTTTCAGGTAAGTTACTAGTTAGGTTAGGGTTTTTTTTTATATGAAGAAAATTGGTAGTAATATTTCATCTCTATGACAAAAAGACTCAAGGGAAGGAATTCTCATTAGGTTAGGGTTTTTTTTTTTTAAGTTAAGAAATTTGAAGTAATATTTTTTTCATTTCCTAGAAAAAAGGACTCAAGGGGAAGACTTGCCATCTACCCCCACTTGCATCCCCCCTATCCCCAACCCTCAACTCAGGTACAAGGGTAGCTATAGTTTAACCTTATAACTTAATCAGTGTATTAGTTTTGGTTCCTGATCAAAATGTATAACTTACAAATTATTTTATAAAAAAACCAAGCATTGGTAAGTAATTAAGCTGGAAATTAATTTCTTTTTATAATTTCAGGCCACAAAAAGAGGTAATGTCAAGCCGGATGTTTGGTTCATTTTCCAAAAAAGCAAGTATGTTTATGACTGGGAAAGAGGTACATTCCAAACAGTTGTATTTCCAACTAACAAGCCTTATGAATACTATTTGGAGTCTAAAGGATATTCTGATGATGAAGCAATTGAGCTGGCTGAGAAAGAGTATGGGAAAAATGAGATGATAATGGTATGTTACTTATGCCTGCCAGGTACTATTCCAAAAGCTGGACAATTTCTTTGAATATTGTCCAGAAACCTTGAAACTCTGCCAACTCTATCAGGTTGCTGTTGAAGCAGTCATTTGTGCCTGGTTTTCCTTTGCTGTTTTCATTTAAATCACACAAAGATATCATCCTTGTGTGATTTAAATGACTTGACAGCCTACGTAGCTCAGTTGGTAGTAGCTATGCCTTCTGTGCCGTAGGTAGTGGGTTCGATTCCCACCGTGAACAAACATTTGTGTGGTGAACATAAATGTTTGTTCTCTGTCTGGGTGTTATATAATATTATAAGTATGTATTTACAAAAAAAAAGTATTATAAGTAGTAAATCAGCTATCTGGTTCTCCCATATTACAAGCATAAGCTTAGTTTGCGACTAAGATAGTGCTGTGTGGAAAGTCCACCAATATTTATTTATTTATTTATATTTATCCTACCACTATTATAAACAGGAAAGTTTGTAAGTATGGATGGATGGATGGATGTTTGTTACTCTTTCATGCCGGAATGGCTTAACGGATTTGGATGAAACTTGGCAGAGAGAGAGTTAATAGTCTGAAATAGCACATAAGCTACTTTTTATCCCGTGGGAATACCGGGATTTAAATCTGCGCGGGTGAAACCACAGTGAGCAATTAAGTAGTATTTAATGTATCAAAGTGTAACCAGGTTGTTGGCTGTATTAAAAATAAAATGGTATTTAGTGGCCCCAATATTGAAATTCATTAGTAATACAATTTGTAGTGTAAGCGTTGTAAGTAATTAATTCTGTTCAAGTTATCAATTTGTTAATAATTAGTACTTAAGTAGTTAATAATTATTTGGCTCTAATGAGTAGTTAGTGTTCCATTGAACAAGTTAATCCTGCCTCAATAGAATACTACTGATATTTATACTACTTACTTAGCTTGAGTCAACGAAGTTATGTTTGTATGTGTTTCATAGCAGAAGATTGTATGGGCTTAGTAAGTTGAAACTAATTGGAAACTTGTTTTTGAAAGACTTAATCTCTATGTAAGTACTAAAAATATTCTCTCTTTCTTTTTAGGTTGTGCCAGAATTCATGGAACTCTTCAAGGAAAGAGCCACAGCACCTTTCTTTGTCTTCCAAGTGTTTTGTGTGTGTTTATGGTGCTTAGACAAGTACTGGTATTACTCTATATTTACCCTCATCATGCTCATTATGTTTGAATGCACATTAGTCCAACAACAGCTTAGGAACATGTCGGAAATAAGGAAAATGGGCAATAAACCATACAACATCAATGTGTATAGAAATCGTAGATGGAGACAAACCCTCAGTGACTGTCTGCTACCTGGCGATATAGTGTCCCTGACACGTTCCGTGAATGAGAACTTGGTCCCTTGCGATATTCTTCTACTGAGAGGATCCTGTATTGTAGATGAATCTATGTTGACTGGAGAAAGTGTACCACAAATGAAAGAGTCGATAGAAAACGAAAGAAATATCCATCAAAATTTAGATCCTGAAGGGGATGGCAAACTCCACATGCTGTTTGGCGGTACTAAGATCGTGCAGCACTCTTCACCAAGCAAAACTGGGTCTTCTGGCCTGAAAGCACCCGACAATGGTTGTATAGGCTATGTGATCCGCAATGGCTTCAACACATCACAAGGAAAGTTGCTAAGGACTATTCTGTTTGGTGTCAAACGAGTGACGGCCAACAACTTGGAAACATTTGGTTTCATTATGTTCTTATTGATATTCGCGATCGCTGCTGCGGCGTATGTATGGATCAAGGGCTGTGAGGATCCAGAGCGAAACAGATACAGGCTCTTTTTAGAGTGTACCTTGATATTGACGTCAGTAATACCTCCTGAATTACCGATAGAACTGTCATTGGCAGTTAATACCTCTCTACTTCAACTGTCTAAATCTCATGTATTCTGCACCGAGCCTTTTAGGATACCATTTGCTGGCAAAGTTGAAATATGCTGTTTTGATAAGACTGGGACTTTGACGAGTGATAATTTAGTAGTCGAAGGAGTAGCCGGAGTTGGGGAAAATACTGACGCGACCGTTATATCACTATCACAAGCTCCTATAGAGACAGTTCAGGTACTGGCTACTTGCCATTCGCTCGTACAACTAGACGATGGGGTCGTCGGCGATCCGTTAGAAAAAGCGACCCTTAAAGCTGCGGAATGGAACCTTACGAAAGGAGATGCTGTAGTGCCAAAGAAAGGACGATCACCGGCATTAAAGATCGTGCATAGAAATCACTTTTCAAGCTCGCTCAAAAGGATGTCAGTAATTGCCGGCTACCAAGTAAACGAACGAGGATTTATAGAGTCTCACTACATCAGTAGCGTGAAAGGGGCTCCAGAAACAATAAAACCTATGTTGAAAGACGTTCCAAGCAACTACGACAATGTATACTTGAACTTATCTAGACGAGGCGCAAGGGTCCTTGCTTTAGGATACAGGAATTTGGGTAAACTGAGTTCACAGGACATAAGAGATTTATCGCGCGAAGATATCGAGTCGGATCTGATGTTCGTTGGATTTGTTATAATATCGTGTCCACTAAAAAGCGACTCTAAGAAAGCTATTGCAGAAATAGTCCACGCGTCTCACTCCGTTGTCATGATCACCGGCGATAATCCTTTGACCGCTTGTCATGTTGCCAAGGAATTGAAGTTCACTCGTAAACCTGAGACTCTTATTTTCACTGCAAAAGACGAGCAATGGAGATGGAAGTCGATAGACGAAGAATTGGACCTACCAATAGTTCCATTCAAAAGTTATAAGCAGTTGGTGGCTAAATTCGACTTGTGTATAACCGGTGAAGGTCTGACGTACTTGAATGAGCACCATCACGATTACTTGCTGCAAATGATGCCGCACATCAAGGTGTTTGCTAGATTTGCGCCGAAACAGAAGGAGTTCGTTATTGTGACGTTGAAGGCTCTGGGATATACGACGCTTATGTGTGGGGACGGAACGAACGATGTGGGAGCATTGAAACATGCTGATGTGAGTATTATTGTCCAGTTATAATTTTGTGATGAACTTAGCTTATGTAATTTCTGAAAAGCAACAACTTCTCGGCAAGTGATCACTGCTGAGTGATAGTTCAGTATTAAAAAAATGTGATTTGCTTCATGATTTGATACATCTTATACATATACCCTCTTATTAATCTCTGTCATTTTATAGCGGCTCAATAGAGTATGCTGATCACTGTCACTTTGATGCCAACGAAAAGAGACAGCAATCAAACCGATAAGTCTGTTACTGTCACAGCAACAGACTTATCGGTTTGATAAGCTATTGGCGCGCTCAAAGACCATTATGAATAAGGGTCATAATCATCTAAATAGCGTCATCTAATATACTTTAGCGTTTATTCTTTGAAAAGAACGATCAGACATGTGTGCTTCAGGATTAGCTTTCATCATTATCATTCGTCAATGGGGTGTGATATGGGGTGTTTTGAGGGGGGGGGGAGATAAAAAAGTGACAAAAATATATTAAAGTCACATCTCATCCACTTGTATCATGTAACCTTATAGGTTGGCGTAGCAATTCTAGCGAATGCGCCAGAGCGTCTTCGAGAAAGGCCAACGGAGAAACCGGTGGAGCTGGAGCCTCGGCGAGAGAGGCCATTGAACCCGCGCGAGGCTGCCAGGGCCGAGGCCGCCGCCAAGTTTAAAAAAGCCATGAAGGATTTGGAAGAAGACGACCAACCTCAGCTGGTCAGGTTGGGGGACGCTTCCGTCGCTGCGCCATTCACAAGTCGGCTGTCCAGTATTCTGTGCAGTAAGTTTGTTATTAAGGGCTGCGTTGGCTGGACTGAGCTATTGAATCCAACTACAATCCAACCAACTACTTAAATACAAATGTATAAACCCTACACTCAGCCTTCACAGTTCAGTTAGTTCAGATTCCTAATTTGCCTTCTGCACTGTAAATAAATACTTCTAAATATATCAGTATCATCTACCGACTTACATTGCTTATAAAATGTAGATTTGATTTCGTCTCTCTCTCTTCTTGGTCGTTGCACTCGACAGAGTGGTCGTGGTCGTCATATCGGGGCAGTGGCTCGCCTGACGATTCTTCGCCACTCCTCTGGCACCGCTGTTCTGGCGCATTCGTTGAGAGGCACATCAATGGCTGCCTTAATTTGGTCCGTCCATCTCATGGGTGACCTGCCGCGTGACCTTTTGCCTTCAAACTTCCCCTGTACCACCAGGCGCTCTATGGAGACCTCTCCCCGACGCGACACGTGCCCAAAGAACGCACTACCAACTGAGCTGTGAAGGCAGTCAAGACGCTATGGATTATCATTTTATCATCATTATATTATAATTTTCTTCCAGTTTGCCATATAATCAAACAAGGCCGGTGTACGCTTGTCACCACACTACAAATGTTCAAGATCCTGGCTCTGAATGCCCTGATTCTGGCGTACAGTCAGTCGGTTCTTTATCTGGACGGCATCAAGTTCAGCGACTCTCAGGCAACGCTACAAAGCTTGCTGTTGGCTGCTTGCTTCCTCTTCATATCTCGGTCTAAGGTAAAATTTATCTTGTTGACAATAATAATTTTGGTCAGCAATCATAATAATATTCATAATAATAACCACTGACCGCAATAAATTACACTATTGAGGTCAGTGGCGCAAACACATCCCCATCAGTTCCCCAGCGTTCTTTTTAAATGACGCGACCTCTACCTTAGCATAGGTAGTGTGTGTATATAACACAACTGAAATACCTTGTAAAGCAACATAGAATACGTTTTTTTATTTCCAGCCTCTGAAACAGCTGTCGAAAGAGCGCCCTCTGCCGAACATCTTTAACCTGTATACGATAATGACGGTGTTGGCTCAATTTGCAGTGCATTTCATTTGTCTCGTGTACTTGGTGAACGAAGCTACTATGCGATCTCCTGGAAGGTATATTGTTTGTACTATTTATATACTACTAGTTGCGCTCCGCGGGTTCACTCGCGCAGATTTAAATCCCGGTATTCCCATGGGACAAAAAGTAGCCCATGTGCTATTCCAGACTATAATCTATCTCTTTGGCAAGTTTCATCCAGATCCGTTCAGCCGTTCCGGCGTGAAAAAGTAACAAACATCCATCCATCCATCCATCTATCCATCTATCCATCCATCCATCCATCCATCCATCCACACTTACAAACTTTCGCGTTTATAATAGCAGTAGGTTAAGACAATAAGAAAAACTATAACGTTACGAAATAGTCCTTAGGTGTAACTAAATAGTAACATAAGCCTTAAATATACAATGTTAAAATATAAAAACGTTTGGTTTTATTTTTGTTTTAGGGATAACAAGCCGAAACTGGATATGGATCTGTCAGAAGACGAAGAACCCGCGCCTTTCGCTCCCGATCTACTCAACAGCACTGTTTACATCATCTCTATGGCGCTGCAAATATCTACCTTCGCCGTCAACTATAGGGTACGTTTCATTTTGTTAGAAAAGCTATGTAGGCGACAAGAATTTGTTCGCTGGCTGATGAACGAAAGTTGCTAAGAAAAAAGACTCGTTTTATTCTAGAGCAGCTGTTTCATACATTTTAGCCAAATAAGCGGGCATTGAACTTGTGTACGAAACAGCTGGTTTTATTCGCGCTCACTGTGTTGATTTCATAGAAAAAATTGTTGATATTGATTGGTACGGTACCCCTGAAGTTTTCGGAAGTAGTTTGGTAACATCCTATCTATATATCCTACTAATATTATAAACGCGAAAGTTTGTGAGTATGGATGTTTGTTATTCTTTCACGCCGGAACGGCTGAACGGATCTGGATGAAACTTGGCAGAGAGATATATTATAGTCTGGAATAACACATAGGCTACTTTTTATCCCGTGGGAATACCGGGATTTAAATCTGCGCCGGTGAAACCGCGGGGTGCAACTAGTTATACATAATTATTATTCCACAGGGGGAGCCATTCATGGAGGGACTCAAACAAAACAAGCCCCTCATGTATAGCGTGGTGGTATCTGGCGGCGTCGTACTAGCGTTAGCAGCCGGAGTGTTCCCGGAGCTGTCCACTATGTTCGAGATTGTGGAGTTCCCTGATGAAGTGAGTACACACGGATCCTTAACGCGAAGCCAAGAGCTATGTACCTCTTGCAAAAGTTTACTTTACTGAAACTGAAACTGAAACAGCTTCACGACTTTGATCCCCAGGCACGGTAGATATCCCTTCAGATCTCCCAGTACCAAGTAGGTACTAATTCAAGATTCTTTGAGGATGTCTAAGGGGGTAGTCAGAGGTACGTCCAAACATTATATTTGGCACATACCCACATTTTGCAGTAGTTAGTATTCCATACGTGACAGGTTGCAAGCCCATCGTCGCTGTTAGAATACTAACTGGTTTCCTCACGATGTTTTCCTTCACCGTTTAAGAGCACTGGCATTGCGCACATAAATTTTTCGATAGAAAAATCCATTGGTGCACGACCGGATTCGAACCTGCGACCTTACGATCGGAAGGCGGGGTCACTCCCACTAGACCACCGGTGCTCCTACTTTTCGTTACGTATTTTTGGTATTTATGACCAGTTATGACTCTTATGACATACGAAGCTGAAACGTGGACACTCATGGTAGGACGGGTTCATAAATTAAAAGTCGCTCAGCGAGCTATGGAGAGGCCTAAGCTTGGAGTCTCTCTCAGAGACAGGATACGAAATGAGGTTATTCGACAGAGTACCAAGGTCGTCGACATAGCCCCACGAATTAGCAAACTGAAGTGGCAGTGGGCCGGTCATGTCTGCCAAAGAACCGATAACCGCTGGGGTACACGAGTTCTGGAGTGGAGACCGCGTCTAGGCAAAGGTAGTGTGGGACGCCCTCCGACTAGATGGGACGACGACTCGCGAAGGGTGGCGGGCAGCAACTGAAGAGCCAAAGATCGGGCTCAGTGGCGCACCATGGGAGAGACCTATGTCCAGCAGTGGACTGCAATATGTTGATGATGATGATGTATTTATGCAAACTTTTGAGTAGTAAAACTTATAAAAGATCAAAAATTTGATTTGATTTTTTACTAAACTGTGTGCAAGACAGAATTAGAAAAGTTTAACTGCTAAAATGATAATCTGGCCCCTAAAACATTAAATACTGAATGATGATAATGATGATGTCCTCCTCAACGAATCCGTTAACGGCGAACCCTGCTAGCTTCGGTCATGTGAGCGAATATGACTCGCAAAGCCATTTGGCTTTGCGAGTCATATTCATCATATATTAAGTCTTAAACAACCTGTTACATGGCGCACAATGCAACTGGCATAATGAAATGAATGAATGAAAATAATTTTATGTAAATCAAGCACTGACCTCAACATTGCATGTTCCTACCTCCTTAAATTTTTGCACACCTATGAATGGTAAAAATATGTGAAACTTCAAAACTACTGACATCTTTGTATCTGCTGTACCATGTTTTTATGCAAATAAATGAATTGATTGATTGATTGATTGAAATACCGAATACCAATGAAAGTAACCGGTAAACATTTTGATGATATAAATTAAAATTAAATTTCTTTGTTTCAGTATCGACTTATATTAGTACAAATCGTGTTAGCAGACGTTGGATTTGCGTACGTAGTGGACCGCGCCTGTCTTTACCTTTTCGGCGATGGAAGTGTAAAACATGTCCCGAACTTATAGTATAGCGAAACAAAGTGCAAACAAACAGACAAGCCTTTATCATTCCAGACGATTCTAGATTTATACAGCATGAGGGCTACTTTTCTACCTGCCCTTATTTATGCGGAATACCGTGTCTAGACTAGACTATGATTTAGAATCGAGTAGAAATCGAATCGAATCGAATAGAGAGATGAAATCAGTATAGGTTATACCACCATTTTACATTATTTATGAAAAGACTCAAACTGATTAGAAATGTACAATTGTTTATTCAATAACCGCCAAGACTTGTAAAAATTTACTAAATAATTAGGCTTATGTAATCCCCTTTAGATATCCGCAAGTCGCTAGATATTCAAGATCCTACAGTAAGTACGCATAGTAATATAGCATGTAATAGCACCTAAATTTTAAACAATCAACTACTATATTTTATAAACGGCTTGTCAAAAGAGTTTGTAACGCATTTTTGTAATTTTCTAGTGTTATCATTGCGTTCCGGCAAATCTAGTTAGACAAATTAATATATTTTATCTAAGTATTTATGTGTATGTATTTATGGCTAGCCCATAATCAAAGACAATTCTGTCTTTGAAGGCTGCGAAAGAGTTGCGTGATGTCCCTGAAAATAATATTAAATAAATGTAGTTATTTAAAACTGACACGCCCCAGCTTCGCAGGGGTAAATTTAAATTATTCTTTATGATTAACGAACCCTTCTCCGTAGATTCAACAATCTATTCGAAAATACTACAACAAAAGCTGGTGAGTACATTCCAAGCGTCCAGAGAGTTCCTACTGTAAGCACTTACACAGCTGCTGCGCTCCTCAGAAGGGTAGAGATCATCCACTCTAAACATGCACGCCCCTCTACCTGCCTTCACCCTCACAAGCAAATAAGGTGTATAGATGCAATACATGCCACCAAGCAATTTCATTTGTCATTCAGTTTCCCGCCAGACATGAAAGTGTCACTTTCGTGTTCGGCGGGAAACTGGCTGACGAATAAAGTTATCTGGTGTCATGTATTGCGTCTATATACCTTATTTGCTTGTGTGGGTGAAGGCAGGTAGAGGGGCGTGCATTTTTAGAGTGGATGATCTCTAGCCGAATATCTCATCTCTCACTCACTCACACGTCAAACCTATCAGCAGACATACATTGGTACATGTATCTTACTAATCCTACTAATATTATAAATGCGAATGTTTGTGAGTATGGATGGATGGATGTTTGTTACTCTATAACTGCAGAACGGCTGAACGGATCTTGGTAAAAATTGGCACAGAGATTTATTATAGTCTGGAATAACACATAGACTACTTTTTATCCCGCTGGAATACCGGGATTTAAAACTACGCGGGTGAAACCGCAGGGCGCTACTAGTATTAGAAATGCGAGTTTGTAAGTATGGATGGATGTATGTTTGTTACTCTTTCACGCCAGAACGTCTGAACGGATTTGGATGAAAATTGGCAAAGAGATGGATTATAGTCTGGAATAACACATAGGCTACTCATTATCCCGTTGGAATACCGGGATTTAAATCTGCGCGGGTGAAACCGCGGGGCGCAACTAGTTATTTATAAAGATTGTGTAAGCAATTGCTATAGTTCCGATGTTCATTACCAGTTGGCTAATTTAACACCTTTCGAGGAGATCTCTTGGAAAAGCTGTATGAAATTCAATTTTCTACGGCAAATATTAAAATGTTAATGAGTTTATTAATCGTAATTATTTAAAAAATAGATTGTTTAATACAATTTTGTATTAAATTAAGTTAGGCGAACAAGCATGTAAAATGTGATCGCTCAAGCAATAGGTATTGTGTGCATTTAATATGATAAACATTTTTATGGTTTTAAAAATATAATTGTGCAGTAAAAAGTTAAGTATGATTTGATTTATTACCTGTACCTAACTTGAAAGAAAATATTTGTTCT
The DNA here is from genome assembly GCA_963576535.1 of Plemyria rubiginata. NCBI lineage: Eukaryota > Metazoa > Arthropoda > Insecta > Lepidoptera > Geometridae > Plemyria > Plemyria rubiginata. The sequence continues at coordinate 4,386,465 of OY754906.1, forward strand.
ATAGCCTATACATACCTACCTACAACAAATATTTTCCGACCTAGGTATACAGTGTACTATGTGGATTGTTGTTTTGTTCTAAACAAGTGCGTATTTTAAACAAGAAAAAAGAGGCATGTTATACGTCCCTAACTTTCATATTTCTACCTTTTTTATTATAGATCATCCTTCGATCTGTAGTTAACCAGTGAAACCACATCGTTATTAGGAATTGGAAATTTGTTGATATTTTTTTCAATATTAGCAATAAAAGTTGGTCTGGTGGTCCAGCTAAAGAACAGTTTACTCTTTCCTTCATGTTACAAAGACTGAAGTGGTTTAAAAAACAGCAGTATTGAGTTGTAATACAATACCTTGGAATAACTTGAATTTGTTATCGACATACTATAGCTTAAGAAGTCACGTATGTAGTTATTGCTGGGTTAGATAACTGTTATGACAGGGAAATAGACTTGTATTCAAATGAAAACAGCATAAATAAGCGTAAAACAGTTTTATTTACCAAAGTCGGTTAATTTCATGCGATTCGCCTCCCATGTTTTGTAGTACCTATATCTCTAGTGCTTCCATCCGTGACCGCCGAGACCAATGGAATTCAGACCGAGTCCGCCGATGCCGTACGAATTCAGACCGAGTCCGGCGACGCCGTACGAATTCAGACCGTGTCCGGCGATGCCGTACGAATTCAGACCGTGTCCGGCCAGGCCGAGACCGTGCCCGCCTAGACCGACTAACGGTGCTCCCAAAGCCCAAGCATTGCCGATCGCTGGTGCTCCCAGTCCAAGACCAAGATTTCCAAGTCCGATTCCATGGCCTCCCAGTCCGACTAAACTGCTAGGGATAACTTGAGCTACCGGGGCAATCACTTGTTTCTGTACAACGGGTAACACTTGTGGGTGAGCTGCGGGTCCTACCCTCTTGACGACGGCGTTGAAGCCAGAGACGGGGTCGGCTGTGTAGTCGACCACTCGGATGGTGCCGTCTGGCTCGGAGAGGGAGTAGGAGCCCTTCACCACGCCGCCGTCACGTGACTCGGTCTGGGCTTTGTTGTCACCGGTGACGGGGTCGTTTACTGCGTAGTTGAAGCCGTATCGGGGGATGTTCTGTGAAAAGGAACATCGTTATATCTGAACTCGGATATCGGAGGATGTCCTGTGGAAAGGTATTTATCTTTTTTGTTATATTGATGGTTGTCAAAAGGAGTCGCACACAACAAACAGTAGGTACGTCCTACTTCCTAACCCATACTTTATTATTTTTAGGATTATTGAATAGAAAGTTGTATGATTAACTTACAACACTGCCGATGGCTACGTCTCCGCCGTAAGAGGGCGCTGCTACCGCGGCTCCGAGGAGACAAGTAATCTGTAACAATAAATTGGTACCTACTTAAGCAAAACATTTATTAATTTAAAATCGTACAACGTATTTTATTGTAGACGCGTCTAAATAATACCAAGTTGAACCAGAAAAAGCATTGTAGTAGTTTCGTGGACGAGCCACACACAGTCAAGGTACTACTACTAGATACCAACTCTCAAAATTATGAAGACTGATGCACGGTTCAGATATCGTGATTTATGATTTAATTAAAAGCACACTAGGTAGGTAATTGTTGCAAAATACACCTGGATGACAAGGCTGAACTATGCTAACCGCTGAAAACGACGAATTTGTTTATTGTACATTCTAAAAGTTCGAAAAAGGCTCCCGAAAGCATGCATATGCAAAGGCACTATTTCAAAGCAAAAACGGCTTTATTTTTATGGAGTTTATGACATCCCAAAAACTGCTGAATTTCTTACCGTCACGAAAGAGATCATGTTGTTAGGTGGGATCTTGTCGATCAGTCTTGTCTCACCGCTAGCTTGGAGCTGTTTGATGTATCGCCTCCCTACACTTCGTATTTATACCTTCGATTGCCAATTCCTACTATCCTTTGTTTACACGGTTTATTAAACATTCACGTTACACAGAATATGTTAGTCCTGAAATTGTCTAATTAGTAAACGCGTGATTTCTGTTGTCCAAGTGATTCTAACTCTTGCGGTTGTTTCATCAGAATCCTGTTTTATCAATTGGCAGCGTTACAGTTACAGTCAGATACAAAATGACATGATATGAAATAGTTAATAACCAAGGTTGTGAAAGTATGTGGTAGCTAATCTAAAAATAAGTAAATTGTATCTGAAATTGTAGGATCGAGATGCTTACCTATAAATTTATACAAATTGTAACCTACTTATTAACTAGTTTAAAAGAAAGAAAACTACATTTTCCATTTTATAATACCTACCTACCTACTTGCGATTTGAGTGTACCTACCTACTTCTGTCGCCGACTGTACCTACTTAGTGATGATTGAACTAATTACATCGAATTTTGATGCAAAGTATAGTACCTAATGACGCCAATTAGAAACTAAATGCAGGATGCAAGAACGTCGTTGACCAATTTGCAACAAAACTAAATTGTGTAGGGTACTACTACTGTTATTTTTTTTATGATTTTTTCTTCTACGTATTAATTATTACTATATTCGTTTCATGGTAATAGGTTTCTCGAATAGGTACCTAGGTAAGGAAAGTAATGTGTGGCATCCTCACGGTATTTGCTATGTAAGTATTTACATGAAAGAATTTACCTCTGCATAATGTGATTTGTCAAACAATTTTATTTCAAAGTAGGTAAACAACTCATTAAACTTATTGGTCATAACCAGCTTTGCAAATAACCCTTTAATTTGATTGCTCATTTAGAAAATATTCATGAATCGTGTAGGTTGTCTTGCGTTGGCGATACTAATTAACATTACTGCATTTATATCAATACATTAGCTTACTTCATTAGTTTGACGACGATACTCGTGTTTAAGCAATAACACTTAGTTGTAGGTATGGTAATATTTTCTAATAATTTTTAATTTTTGATAATATTTTCTTTGTATTTGTACGTATGAATAAATACAAAAAATATTAGAATAGAATATTATCTTGCGTACTTATTAGAATAATTAATATGTATCCGGGTGTACACACACTGCCCGTATGTCGCTGCTTCTTTTTCGTGCTTGGCGGACACTGCCGTGTCTCTAGAAGACATATCACACACAATCAGAAAACTTAGGCAATTAGCCGACGAAACTTAAAAACGTGAACAAACTCACAAGACTACGTTAAAAATGTAATTAAAAGCGATCAAATAATTTGCTTGCAATTTGCACTCAAAACCGTAATTTATGTAGCTCAAGTTGCAACTAATTCGGCCTCAGTCGAGCGGCTCATTACCCCTTTTCAGGAGCACTCTTTCCACTCAAACTTACACAAATTCACATTTGCAATCAGAGCTTGGAGAAAAGTTCTTCCTCGCCACCCCTTCACCCGACGCCGCCTTTAATTAACAGAAAGTGGTTCATTAGAGCTTATTCATTAAAGCAAGGAGTAATTAGCGAAGTCTAATGAATGCTGTAATAATGTAAGAGCGGCCGTCGGACTGCGGCCCGACTTCTAGATTAATCTAGAAGCTGAGAATAATTTAGTAATGGCGTTAATTTATTACCGGGCTGATTGCGGGATTAACTGGATATGCTGGTAGGTAAGTGGTGGCTACCACTTACTTGGTGGTTCGCGGGGTTTTGCGAGAAATAAAAACGCTATGATTATTATGTAATGTTGCAGTAAGTTTTACTAGTGACTTACACACACGTATGATCCTTTTAATAACACTATCTTGACATTTATTTGGAACTCGATTACAGGCCTTGGCTATATTAGCATTAGTAAGAAGAAGAAGGTAAAGCTCTATATGACAACGCTCTTCGCTTGTTCCTTGCGATCATCATTCCACTTAATTACAAAGGTTTTTTACAATGCTATAGTGCAGTTGCCTGGAATGTCTGCATCAGCTGAAAATTATTTATTTACTGTGGCTGTCTACTTATCAATTATCTATACGACACAATCGATCGACAAAATAGCGGGCGTTATGTAGGTACATAAATTGTAAGAAACTAGGAGTTATGCTATGATTATCTAAGAATTGGCACGGGTAAAGGTTAGAACTAGTGTAATTTTTTTATGAAACCAAGACGCGACTTGAATCTGCTTCATATCATTGCCTGTGTCTGAAAAATGGTTTTTAAAGACTTTATTATTTTGAAAGCATCGAGACTCCTGAATTTTGTGGTTATTAAAAAAACCAATGTGTCATCCGATTACCATTTTTTAACTGTTATTTAAAACGGCTCTAACCAACGACAAATGGGCATTGCGAGGCTAAAGATTCCTTGCCTGACTTCGGAACCCTAAATCTATGTGAAAACGCAACGGTTTTCCCGCCTGATATGCAAAGAGCCTGGCGTATGACGTAGGTAGGTATGTAGATGTAGGTAGGTACTGTAACGAGCAATGGCCTGATTGTATGCGAACAAAGTTCCTAACGAACACCTCTAACTAGGTGCCTACTTTCTGAAGTTTCAGACACGCAATGCGAGCTTTATTTTTAAATTACGTGAAGATATAGAGGCAGAGACAATTTATTTTATGTATGTGTATGTGTGTGTGTGGGTACGTAATGCCTGCTCATGGCTACGAGATGGCTACGGGGTGCCTACGGGATGGCTACAGGATGTCTACGAGATGGCTACGAGACATTATTCGATGCTTAGGGAATGATTACGAAATTAATAAGAAGTGGCTCCGCAATATTCTTATCTTTGGGTTGGCGGAGCGAATAATTTTTTTTAAATATAATGCATAAATCCATATAGGTACTTTTTATCGAAGTACTACGCAGACAAAGTTGTGTCTTTGTGTGTGTGGAAGCTATTAAAAAAGTGTGACTATTATATAATAATAATGATATATTTATTTTCCAAAAGGTTTACATTATTCATTTTATGCTATCCTATATTTTAAATACAAAACAAAATTTGGGTAGCATTAAAAGTTAACAGAAAAAGTTTCATGGTGTTGATCACCACGCACGGTAGGTATCCCCGCAGATCAGCTAGTACCAAGTAAATACCAACTCAAGAATCTTTGAAAACAATAAAAGAAATAAAATAAATATGTCTAAATAATACTTTACAGATGTGGATATTCTCCTAATTTTTTACTAGCAACCAAACCCTTCAATCAAGCTAGGCGGTAAATATTATGCATGGTGATAGTAGGTACCTACTTCCCCAGACGAGGCCGACACAAAGAGCTCTAACTAATATCTATCCAACCTTTGCTCAATTTCGGCCCTAGATAGCTATCTGTGGAATATATATCTACCATTATTTATTTATTTAGAATGTGCACTTTATCATATCATAGCTTTTCACAAGCTCGCTAGTGTGGACAAGGCCTATTAGGATCGTTACGGTCCGTACACGCTTTCCAGTGGACGACACACATATAATGATGTATGCTAAAGTGTATCATAATAAGCTGTAACTAAAAGAAAACATGACGTACAGTTGTGGGCTAAAGTTTTAGCATAAAAATACCTTTTTTAAATCTTTTGATATTTTACAATCCAGTGGACTCAAGCGAATGGATGCTGGCCATCTCGTGGTTTGCGAAGCCATTCGTTGTTATAGGTGATATTTACCACTTAACATCGGGCGGGTCATCAGCTTGTTCCATGAGCAAGTAGAAAAAAAACCAAGTCCTTCTAGCTATATGAAAATGCGCTAATTAGCTTACGGACGCTTCTGGTTTGTACATCCCAATCGGCGAATAACATGAACAAATAACTTAAATGTAAGTAAACGTACCTACTAATTTAGTTATCCAGTCATAGACAACATTGAAAATCCTAAAAGAATTTTCATTACAGTAAGAGCAACGTACTTCATTCACTTTGCCGTTCATTTCATTAAAATCCTGCATAAACTTTATTCACTGACCGTACCGGCACGAGTGACCCTTTGTACACTCATACTTAACAATTGGTCTCTCTCTCTGGGACGGCATCTCGTTTAGATTTCACTGAAAAGACATGAAAAATAATGATATTCCTGTTTGCCCGAAACATGACATAACATGGTCTTTTCTTGCCAGCCCACGACATGAAACTATTTTTAAAAGTAACGTAACATGAACAAGGGTTTGTCAGTATGGTTTTTTAATTTAGATTTATTTTCTGTGCCTACGCGCCCAATAATAAATTTACATTTAGTGTTATTTCTCATATAAGTGAAATGTAATTTCTTTTTGAGAAAATAAAATGTTTTTTACCCTTCAAATACCTACTTACGTAAATAATTCTACCCCTTCAAATTCTGTAACGATCAAAAACTTAGGTAGGTATCTTAAATGATGTTAATACACATCGCTAATCGCGTTCGCTTATCTACACTAATATTACAAAGAGGAAAGATATGTATTTTTGTATGTTTTGAATAGCTTACTTTGGGGCTAGATAGTGCTGTGTAAGATTGTCCAGCATTATTTATTATTATTATTTATTTGTAACGAAGAAACTCAAAAATTATTGGTCTAACTTTATTATTATTTCATCATTATTAGCTTTATTATTAAAATACATAAGGCTCTTCATTTATAACCTAAATGCTTCCTTTTAAGCATTTCACTTCGCCAGCTTTTAAGCCCTCCATTTAGATGCCATAATACCCACATTCCGATTCGAGTTCACTTGTGTCAATTCAACTGACCTGCACTACTAGCTGTGTAAAAAATAAACAATAGTATAATAAACAATAAATAGAATATGATTAATGAAAAAATAAATACCTACGTAGGATTTGTAAGATAAACTGAAAGATTTGTGATCTACTTTGTACGTACCTTTGACTACCCTCTCTAGACATCCTGAAATAATCAATATAAAAACAATACAAAATAACAGTACACTAAAAGAAATAAAGAACAAAAATAACTGTACTATCGCCGGTCTTATCGCTGAGAGCGATCTCTTCCAGACAACTTTTGGATTATAAAGTAAGGAAAGTCGCAGTTCAATCTTTAGTTCTTACATGGCGTGCTCGATTCCGTGATTCACCGTATCAATTAGTCGCGAAACGTTTAGAAATCGAGTGGTTTCGCCCAATACGAGCGTGCATATTGCAGCGCCTGCGGGCTCTATTGATTAGTAACCGGCAGCCATCATTCATTCATAGTTGTGTCCTGTTGTGTCCACGCGCCTGTCAGCCGGCTGTTTTCGCCATTTTGTGCCATTTTTCGCCATTCCTTGCCTAAGGGGTAGGTACATATTTGATGGCCCGGCTGTCAGAAAAGAGCACTGACAGCTTAACGACTGATCCCCAGGCACGGTAGATATCCTCTCAGATCTCTTGGTAACACGTGCTAACTCCAGATTCTTGATGATGTCCAAGGGGGTTAGGAAGGAAGTGCCTTAATTGGCTCAGCCTGGCAGCGGTGTGTCAAATCATCCGAATTTTAGGATTTGTTTGCAGGGCTCTTCTCGGATGAATTTACCTGATGATATCAGCATATTATTATGTAGCAACTAAGTATGCTGCATGTACTTAATATCACCCACCTAAATATAAGCTGTAAGTTTACCCAAAATAAAAGAAATTAATGAATTTTATATCAAATAAATAAATTATTCAATATTATTGGGTTTTTTCACGCATCATTAATCAGCCCTAAACTAAACAGCACCAAAGCCCATATCAGTAATTAATTATACAGAACTAACATTATATCCATATACTCGTATTTTCTTTCTTTTCATGGATTATGTTGGCGCTTGTTGATCAAACATCACATGAGCTTTAAAACATGGCGTTTTTCCCACAAATTTGTATTGTGAGAGCCGATACTACGACATAATCCAATTGCCGCTGGACCAAACTCGTGCTTAACAGGCGTCAGCCGGCTTCGCCTGTGTGTTTCAATAAACTCGAGCACCTACTACGAGAGATAATAAATACTAAAATAAAAAAAGTGATGAATACATACCTACTACCTTGTCTTACGTGTGCTTGTCAAGATTTTTAACAACAATGTAAAAAATTAAATACAAGTATCAGCCATGCTGACGAGCCTACAACATAGGCTTCAATCAGCTTGTTAACTTGTTGTTATAATAACTCGTTGTACATACAATATATATAAATAATAATTATAATTATATAATAATAATATTTATTTCTCAGACCGCAGCATAAAGTATTACAATTCATTGACTTCGTCAAATTCAACTATTATCGCTGATTTGTAGGTATTATGACATGCAGCCTGCACTAAGTTTAAAAATCTTGTGTCGCAGGGTCTGCGTAGCCTTCGTTTGATACAACACAGTAAGCGAGCAGTATTATTGTGTACTGTATTAGGTAAGTTGATTCTACATTTTTCATATATTTAACAGTTTCTAGGGTTGCGGTATTAGTATAATAAAAGGCTGCTGCATAATAAAGAAAACATAAGAGTAGAGGTCTTTGTGATAGGCTCGTCCAGGAACGTATTATCACCATGCTTATTTCAGCCGATAAGTAGCGTAGCGTTGCTGTGTTTCGGGCTGAAGCGTGTGGTTGCCGCTGAAATTAGAAATCACAGGCACATAAAGGCCTAAGTAGATAGATTGATGATGATGCTCGACGGGCGAGGTCTTGCTTTGTCATCAAAGATCATGGCTCTACGTAGGTATTACCTATATAAATTAACTATTTGGCATTAAAAGTAGTAAATTATTATGATAATTATTCGCTGACCAAATACTTTTATAAAAAACTACTTACATCTTTATGTTACCACAAACGGTCTAAATGTCCGAAAGTTTTCGCGTGCGTTTAATATCTGCAACAAATGGTTGGGCCCAAAATACGACTGCATGCACAGATTTAGGTCCATATTACGAACAGCGAACGTGGTTTTTATTCGAATCCGTCCGATTGGAAGCGTCGCCGAGTGGCTTCATTCTAACTTCGTATGAATTAGTGACCAACTCTGCTGGCGGAGTTTCAAGGCTTTTGTCGCCACAACAGACGAGTAAGGTTTCTGAACACCATGAGCTGGGGTTGTGGGTACGCTTTTGTACTCTTCCATCGCCACGGCGGTGTTGGCTTCATTACTTGGAGACCCTCTTCGGGCTATGGCCATGATCAACCGACCTTTTTCTAGTGGCGCGTGGGACACCCGTATTACGCGGCCCCTCAAGGCTTGTTAGGCGACGGCTATACACACCAGTGCCTCCGCCCAAGTCTGTTATAGGGGACGGATTACATGGAGGCTTTGCCGTTCAGCTCATTTCCCTCTCCCGCTCCGCAGCATCATTCTGCGATATAACCAATTCGCAGAAAGTCAGCAACTCTTTCTATGACGTATCACTTTCCAGCATTGATCTCATTCTCATAAATGTTGAAAGTGATAGGTTATTTACTTGTTGCACTCTCGAATATAATAATAGCACATTCAAAAGAAAATGGGTAACTGAAACGTTTACAATAATATATTTCTGAATATTAATTGGCAGCGTAATGTCGTCAAAAAAGGCTTCAAGGAAGGCTTGTTTACATAATCGCTCAATTTGCAATGTAAAGCAGCGTCTTGCCTTTTTAATCCAATAGCTTGGTGTACCATCGCGCAAACAATATTTTGATTTGTGATTTAAATAACTAATTTTGAGGCCCTGTTGTAAAAATTTCGGATTCAGAGGGGGGGTCGGGAAAGGACAGAGAAAAAGGACCATACTCTTTAATCGCGGGCGCAGCTAGTTTTTCAATAAAATGTATAAAAATCAACAATTTTCATGAAAACCCGACCTTTGTACCTAAGCTTCGTTCAAAAACAAATGATGAGTAAGGTCGCCGTCTGTCGTTTCACTGCTGGGCAGGTATGCCCAATAGTGGAAGCCTTTAATTAATCGTCTTGAGAGAAGCAGGTTAAAATTAGGAGTCAAGTATTTTATAAAGTTGATTCCGCGACTGTACATAATTATGCCTTATAAAATTTTAAAACAATACAGCAACTCAGGGTCAGAAATAAATTAAAATAAAATTAATTTTGATTTGCTTATCGCATCTGAATATTTATGACGTAGTTTTACATCGCCGATATAATTTGCAAATCCTTAGGTTACGTGGCGGTGGCTTAAAGCTGTTTCACTTATAGTTTATTAGAAAATAAAGAAAAATATCTACTGGATAGGATAGATGCTGAGCATACCCAGATATTTTTGAACTATACGTTATTTTTTCAGTGTGCTATGTGATTGCACGCTACTTGGTAGTTGCATGCAAAATATGTAACATTTGGTTTTTAACTTGATTGCAATCACATTGATAGTTATTGTAGGTATCTAATGTTAAGACTTAAGAGTAGTAGAGCTCTTTGTGAAGGGCTCGTCCGGGGAAGTACCTACTACCACCACGCCTTTTTCTGCCGCCAAGCAGCAACGCTGTGTTTTGGTTTGAAGAGTATGTGTTCGCCGGTGTAATTACAGGCACATGAGGCAACTCAACTCAAGTTTATGGACGCTGGGCAGTGCATCGTAGGGCACGTTCCTATCGTGCGTGAATTACGAGGCAATGCTTTGTTATAGGTGATGGTTACCACTTAACATCAGGTGGATCATCTGCTTGTTCGATCAGCTAGTTGAATATTTTTTTTATTAGTATTATTTTGTTATTTTTATGGTGCACCCGAACCACCATCTTTTATATAGGCTTCTCTCCGTCCAATAAGGGTTGTCAGTGATCGCTTTTCAGTGATAAGACCGTCCATTGTACATATCTCTAGTTGTTATTATTTGTTTCCTAGTTTGTTAGTTCGTATGGTGTACAATAAAGCATTTTCATTCATTCATTCATTCATTGATGAAATGGTGATTAAAACCCGCTGCTTCTTCAGTTTCGCATGTAATTTTTGTTTGCTATGTCTTTTCTTACATGCCTAAACTAAACTAAACTGAGGTCGTAATGATATATCTTCAAAAAATTTATGTGCGAGTAAGAAGTTGTGGTTCTTACTCTTACTCGCAAAAAGGAAGTTATATAGGACTAGTTGCACCCCGCGGTTTCACCCGCGCAGGTATAAATCCCGGTATTACCACGGGATAAAATATGGCATATGTGTTATTTCAAACTATAATCTATCTCTCTGCCAAGTTTCATCCAGATCCGTTCAGCCGTTCCGGCGTGAAAGAGTAACAAACATCCATCCATCCATCCATACCTACAAACTTTCGCGTTTATAATATTAGTAGGGTAAATGAATTCAATTGAAATGTATTCGTAAGGAGAACCTAATTCCTAAGAAAATAAACAAAAAAGTCATTTACAAAATTTTTATTTTCTTCTCCTTTCACCGTCTTTCTTAGACTAATTTATGTATGTTCTTTCTTTGTGTATTGGTAACACCGCAACTGTCATACAAAACTGATGGGACTTGAGATAAGATTTGTTGGAAGTTAGATAAATTTGGAATTGGATCAAATCTAGCACCTCAAGCCGATTCAGTTTTCAACTAAACAATATGGCAAGACTCACTAAACGCTAACATTGTATGCAAAACGATGTGTTAATATAATATAATGTTCAATGCGTTAAAATTCTATTGCTTAATAAATAATTATCTAATGAAACTCATACTGGGACTAATAGTTTGACGTAGAATAATTCAACGTTGGATACTTCAAAGGTTTTTAATAAATGCTTTACACAAAGTGAAGAGTAAATGTTAGCGTTTAATATTACTTACAAACGTTTAAGTGTAATAAATCGAATAATTTACATACTCAGAACAATTTTGAATGATGGGAAAACCTATCAATATATACAATTTTGTTATCGCATCATCGATTAAGTTTAAATTCAATGCATTTCCTAAAGTTCAAGTTTTACAGTTGGCATAAAAATTATTGCTACAAGGTTTGCGCCCAAAGATCAAGGTACAACATATTGTGTCTACTTACATCTAGTTATACTCAAATATTTACAATGTGAAAGAATAATAATAACGAGAAGAAATATAACAGCTCGTTGTAAAGAATTAACAAATATTCGAGAAAATATTTACACAGCAAGATTGTAAATCACAGAATTGTGCGCAAGAATCGGCAACTATAAAAGTTAATTAAGATGGCAAAAATAATAATAATAACACGCAACTTGGCAAGAAAAGTGTTCCAATAGTGGGTAAAATCACAAAGCTTAAGGCCTCAAAAGTAAATTTATTCTAACCAACACATAACAATAGTTTTTTGGAATCCTTCTGTTTTGTTTTGAAACTATATCATATACCTATGTAAAAAATGTAAAAGTTTTGTTGAAGCTTCAGTAATTTCGTTCAATAGTTGATATTGATAGTAGTGATAAGGTACAACAACAAACTCGTAAGTGGTGAAACATTTACGTTTACTAAGTTTATTACTTTTTGGAATACTTAGTGAATAATGAATCATGCGGAGACAGTATAGCTACCAACCAACTATTTAAAATTTATGCCGTTGTTTATTTTGCCATTAAATATCACTTTCGAATACCGACAACACACTTGTGTTAAACACATCTTTTGTTCAATACTTAGTAGTACCAGTAATTGGAAATTTACATACAGCGAGTTAAGTTTTACATAAATTGCCATTTTCACAACCGAAATTAAATATGTAATAGGTACTAAAGTATAATTTAAGAGTTTATCGACACTGGAAAAATGATTGCCTACTGCCATTTGGGCTGTAACATTTTTCTGTCTTTATGTTCATGGTTTTTAGCACAGCACAATCACTCTGCGTCTTCGAGGGGCGCTGGTAGTCAAGTGTTGTGAGATGACGTCATCGCGACGCTGATGTGGAAAGATCCAGGGCAGGCTCGGATGCAGGTGGACAAGCTTGCGACACAGGTTTGTGTAGATCCAAGGGCAACGGCTGTGGGTATGGCAGGGTCAGTCCTACAGGGTTAGGTATACCCACAGTCATACCAATTGGTAGTCCCATCGGCTGACTGGGAATTCCCACAGGTTCACTTGATTGACCCATTTGACAGGCGGCCGTTGACCCAGAGGGTAATGCCATTGGGGCTCTGGGTGATTCCATTGTCTTATGTAGCTCTATTGGCCCACACTGCAGGTTCATTGTCCCACTGGGTTGTGCCATTAACGAAGTAGGTAGGGTCATTGGTGCTCTGGGTAATCCTAATGTCTCATGTAGCCTTATCGGTCCACTTTGTAGTTTCATCGGCCCACTGGGTAGTGCCATTGACGGAGTAGGTAGTGTCATTGGCAGAGTGGGTAGTGTCATCGGTGCCGACTGAGCCGCGTGACAGCCCGCCATGGCTGGCGGACTCCAACAGGCTGCGCTAGTTTGTTCACTCTTCAGTCCACCAGCGCTAAGGTATGAACACGCCATCATCTGTGGACAAAGATAAGGTTTATGTTAGTAAATTCTTTACAGGAAAAGTAGAACGAAATTGGCAGCGTTAAATTAAATTTGTAGTTAAATTTAAATTTGTAATTTTAATTTGTATGCGCAAGTTAAATTTGTAGGATTGTTGTAAGTTATATGAAGTAATATGTACCTATAGTTTTTATAATAAATTAGTATATTTGTACGTGTGTTTTATCTTTTGTCTTATATTCCGTTCCTCATATATATTTTGTAAAACTATTCTCTCACGCGTCACAGGATATCTCCAGTGTGGGCTCCATATTGCATATTTGATCCTAGTAATACGGAAGGGTCAAAAAATATTTGTATTTATTGTAGCTCGTAAGCAAAAATCAACTTAGGTACGTTTAAGTGTTATGGGCGGGCGGGCGCCACTGAGACTGTCGAGGTTTATGGGCGCATTTCACTGAGGTACAGCATGTAACATATATTTCTAAGGAAACAGCACATCATTGGTACAAATCTACAATACAAAAATGGCACGGAAAAATAGGAAAGCTTTTTTATTTGGTTCTTTCACTTAAAAAAATATTGGCTCTCAAATAAACAAAGTTAACAAGGATACTTGAAATTCATTTGTAAGGCAGAAAATAATGCTCCTCGTTAAGTTTTACTTGTAATTACCCAAGGTAGGTAAACAATGCATACATAAGTAAAATAACATTTACAAAGTGAGGACTGCTTACAGTTGTTGAGCTTTTCTTACGAGTCTAGGCCTTGGAGTTGTTTCGACTTGAAACCAAATAGGCTAGGAAAGACGAGCGTTCCAATTAAGTTGATTGTGCGTGTAATTTAAGAGAGTACGGTAAAAACAGAGCTTACATAAATAATGAAATATGTTGTATTATGAGTCGAGAGGCCTAAAGAATTCGCGGATGCGGAGTGGAGGATGTGGAGTAGCGGGGGTCTAATCACGCTAATGGCCAATGCGCAACCCCCGGCTCAAGGCTTTCACGCTAATATAGTGGGCGCAGGAGTTCAGTGCTAAATTGTATCACACGTCCGGCAAACAGACTGCTTTATCTCTACTTCCATGTCTTGGAAACACCTTCGTAGAAATCTTGTGTAGGCATTCATGAGGTAACTGTAGTTGCAGCTTGAGAAATAAACGTACACCTATCGCATAATGTTCAAATAGCGTTTGATTATTCTGTTTGTAATCGTAGTGTTTGTTTTCACTTTTAATATCCCGCCCAGAGTTGCAAGTTTGCTCCACGTCCTTCGCTTCTAAAGTAATTGTAAGTAAAGCATTTAGTGGCTATATATCACGGACTGTTTCAGACCGGCTGCCTTCATTTTTCACACATCGCTGTTAAATTGATTACCCTCCGACACCGACACAATATACGGGACTACCGCCCAACAAGGCGCGGGACCGACCGATCCAATCAACTTGTAAGCATTTAACTACGTGTAGTGCTAATAGAAACGTCCGAAGAAACAATGGAATCGAAACGCAAACTGATTTATACGTCGCCGCACGAATTACGTAGCGCTGCAATAACAGTTTCATAGTTGATGCCGAGAACAAAAGCCTCAACACAATTGGCATAGTTCGTTACAACAGCAGCTGTTCACGTACGCCGTACAGAGTGCTCTAACAATGATATCCTAACTTTAATATTTATTGCACTTGATCAACTCGGCGCCAGTCATTGTGTCGGCTCATACGAGACCGCAGCGGAAACTTGATTTAAAAAGACGAAACTCATGCATAAATTTAATTTATTTGAAAGCTACAATCTGCGCTAAGTCTTTAAACAAGCAGAACTTAATTAACTTGACGCCATTGTAGCCCAGAATGTAAAGTGCATAATTAAACCCTTTACGTAAACGCTTCGGTTAATATGTTTAAGCGTCGCTATTGCTTTAGGAGACCTAAACTCTCCTATGAGAATAAACAGCGCTGGAGGCGGCCGCGGCGCCGGACGAGGCTCGCCGCACAAATGAATTAGTGGTGTGTTGCCCCCCTGTGTTCCTTTCCTATGGCTGCAGGAGTGCAGGGAGGGGGCTTGTTGCGATTAAAATATAATTAGGCGCCGGCAATCGTTTCGCCATCGCCATCGAGCCAGGTGCCGCGTTAGGTAAATTAAATAGCCGTATAGGGTTTCCAATTACGTGCGCCAGTGGCCGCGGAAAACTCGCTTATTGCCTAATAATAGGGCGAGGGGAATCTTGTACGTGTCTGATTAATTCGATAACGCGCACTCGGTCCGATTAAAAATATCGCTGCGTCTGACGGTACGGTCAGCACCAGAAGATAATATTTTTTTCAGAAAAAGACAATACAAAAAAAGACTAGAATATTACTTTTAAAATCAATTCGCAGCATGTCGGTCGTTTGATGTCCGAATGGGGGCTACGATTATTTCTTCTGTGCTACTATTGGCAACGACTGACGGTTTTAAAGATAGTTAGTAACTATATACTTTACACACAACACCATCACATATACGTTAATCACACAATCACATATACGTTAATACAAAAGATATAACTAATATTTGAACAGATGACCGACGGTGTTAAAAGTATACTTAATAACTATATACCTTAAAACAAAATATACAAATAATATTTGAAAAGACAAAAATAGGTAGGTATTATAAATCCATACCGATTGGAAATAAACACAGCGTCATCTATTCCCAAACTAAGTGTTACACTTATAGTTTTATTATCTTGCACTAGAACTAATATTTTTTCTACAAAAAATATTTCTTCACGGTACGATAATTTAAATAAAACAACAAAACAAATTAATTTTAATTATCATAATCCTTGATGAATCGGATATGCTTTTGATGTTGACAGTACCCATGGTGCGCTTACAATATTAATTGCTATCAAGGACAATGTAATAGATCACGCTTACCTGCTTCCGGTATAAATGAATTGAAACCGCCACGATAATTGCGCACTAATTAGCGGACGAAGCTTGTCTCATTTATCATTGTCGGATTTTGAATTAATAAGTAACAGGCGTTGATTGAGCATGGCCACTTAAATGCAAGTTGCAACGCAAGTTTTGATAACAGAAAGTTCATATCTCGAAGAAAATACCACCTTTGGGAAACATGTTCTTGAATAGCGACCACGAATAAGACGAAACATCCGATAGACATGTTACGACATTGTAATATATAATTATATATGTAATATATTATAATGATCGCGGAGAGTCGGTGGATAGAGAGGGCTAAAAATTGTTAAAATGGTTCTTCCGGGAAACTTATAGGAGAGGCCGGTGTTATATTTTATACCAGTAGCGCCCCGCGGTTTCACCCGCGTAGTTTTAAATCCCAGTATTCCCACGGGATAAAAAGTAGCCCATGTGTTATTTATTACAGACTATAAATGTATCTCTGTGCTAATTTTCACCAAGATCCGTTCAGCTGTTCTGTTATTGAGTAACAAACATCCATCCATCCATCCATCCAACCATACTTATACAAATTTTCGCGTTTATAATATTACTAGGAAGTAAACAATTATGATTTTACAAATAAAAGTAAATAAGTATAATATCAGCTTTGCTTAGTTTGGGGGTGTTGTGTGTAAAGTCTGCCGATATATATTTTTATTTATAATTTCTAACAGCCACTACCGGTCGGTAGCTTAAATACAAACATAATTTAGCATTGCATTGTAATTTGCAAATTCCCTGCTTCTTATTGTTCGGTCGGTTGCTTGTTTGCGCTGAAACAATTAGGTCCGAAACTAATACGGGACGAAACGGCCGGAATGCCCTACTCCAGGACAAACACGGCTATTGTGTCGTCTGCGTTCAAATTATCCGTTGTAGTCTTCAAGTTTCAGAACTTTGGAAACTATTTTCTATTGTGGCATAAGATTATGAAGCATAATTTGAAGTTGAAATAGTTGGAGCTTTGATTATCGAGAGCAAATCAATCATATTTGCCAAATTGTTTTAAAATCTATATGTAACTTTAATAGCTTTAACAAGCTTCCAACTGAAGCACCCTGGTTCCCCACTCTCCTCATCTTATAGGTACTCATCTCATTCAAAGGTTGGAAGAGATCGCTTTAGGAATAAAACCACCCATTGTACATTTGTATTTCTTATAATTTTATAACTTGTCCCGCTTTGTTCGTTTGTAAGGCGTACAATAAATAAATTTAATTCAATCATTCTACTATATAAAATGTTTAGCAAAAGAAGTTGCAGTTATTTAAGATGCTCTGGCAAATCTCAATATTCGAATCTTTAGTATTATTTGGACTTAATTGATTCTGACAAATGTAAAACGAGTGTTAATAAAGATTTCCCAGAACGTGGTATCGACATGGTGTAAAGGCACAGAATACATGTCAGTAATTGTGTTGTGTAGTAAAGGTGCAGTTTGCGGGGGTCGGCCGCGGGCCGGGTCGCCGACGGGGCAGGCCGCGACCCCACTGCACCGCAGCGTAATCACCGATATACGATATTGTCGGAAACATTATCAGGTTTAGCGGTGGAGGTTAAAAAAAAAACGACGAATGGGTTGTTTAAATGATGACAGGTAAGAAGGATTAAATACTGAAATGACTGTGATGGGTGATAGAAGACTGTGAAACACTTATGTATTGATTTCTCTTATAAAGTTTTGTATTATTCTTAACGATTGAGGATGATGTTTTAGCACAAAATTTAATTAGATATACCACACATTGGCAGTAAAATCGGAATGCATACCTTATTATAAAGTAGGTACTTACAAGTTGTGATAGATTACGGGCAACTAATATACATGCTACTACTTCATATCCAGGAAAGTAGCTGGCGAAAAATGATTTAAAAAAGTCGAAAGAATAGCATCAGCGTTTGATTCAAGAAACCAAATTGTTCGAAGCTATCGATGGC
Source organism: Plemyria rubiginata (assembly GCA_963576535.1). Lineage (NCBI taxonomy): Eukaryota > Metazoa > Arthropoda > Insecta > Lepidoptera > Geometridae > Plemyria > Plemyria rubiginata. The sequence continues at coordinate 4,404,691 of OY754906.1, forward strand.
ATTAAAAATACCGCCACAAAAAGTATACCATACTAAACAAAGCGATATTAACGCGTAAGTGGAAGCTTCTTTCAGGAGGCTTTGTGTACAGAGGAATATGTGCGTTCAATTTAATATCGAGTATTGAATAGAAAACGCCTGTGCGCTCACAATGGCCCATCGGCATTCCATTAACTAGCAGAGCAAACACGGGACGCGTCCGGGCACTAACTCAATACGAAACGATTCCTGGCGAGCGATACTCGCACATTCGGCGCATTCCTATTCGATTGTAACCGACGCGGAGTGACGAAAATACGTGGAAATGGTAACATGAAACAAAAAAACCAAATACGTAATACAATTTGAAAAACCTGACGAACCCATAGAATAATGTTCCGACAAATCATGATTACACAGTTCAAGATGAAATTCATTACAAATATATGTTGTACTAGTTGCGCCCCGTGGTTTCACCCAAGCAGATTTAAATCCCGGTATTCCCACGGGATAAAAAGTAGCCTATGTGTTATTCAAGAATATAATCAATCTCTGCTAAGTTTCATCCAGATCCGTTCAGCCGTTCCGGCGTGAAAGAGTAACAAACATCCATCCATCCATCCATACTTACAAACTTTCGCGTTTATAATAGTAGTAGGATGCACAGACTAGTATTAGGATGTTATGTTGTATGGGACCTTTTCGAGATTATCTTCTTAAATATTCTTTATGTATGCAGTTGGCGTTTACTTGGACCACTGGTAGCAAAACATAGCTAACTCTGCTCAGTTCACATCCTACTAATATTATAAACGTGAAAGTTTGTAAGTATGGATGGATGGATGGATGTTTGTTACTCTTTCACGCCGAAACGGCTGAAGGGATCTGAATTAAACTTGGTAGAGAGATAAATTATAGTCTGCAATAACACATAGGCTACTTTTTATCCCGTGGGAATACCGGGATTTAAATCTACGCGGGTGAAACCGCGGGGCGCAACTAGTTGGTAATTAAAGTAAATAAAAGTCGTTCGCTACTCATCTTTTCCTATAAATGACATCACACTGACGTCACCATACTCTCTTTAATTGAGTGAGCACTCTAATATCAAGTATACTATATACGAGGGTCATACTAATTAAACAAATAGATGTCTAATGAGCGATATAACCGATGTTTATGATCACACGGTGACTGGCTACTTCAGCGGATTTTCAAACAAACCCTCTTATTCATATTGGTCGCTGAGCGCTCCTTATTCTTATCAGACCGATACGTCTCTTGCTTTATCTTTTCGTTGAAGTATACTCCATAAAGCTTCTATAAAATAGCAGGGAATATGAATAAGGGCCATAGTTTGCAGATAGTTTCCGTTCTCCATGGTGCTAACCCAACAACACTAACGACTGTTTATATTGGCGGGCTGATCGTACGACAATCGGGGCGATCCGACTTGCGAGACAATGCAAGACTCGGCCTAAATAATTTAATAGATGACGGCGGCAGAGCGCTCGGTAAACAGTGCCAGTCGCTTGAGTTTTCGTATCATCGACTGGAGTTTCGTGTTTGATCGAGATGTGATGATAACTTGCTTTGACCGTTCGGAATTTAGATAACTATGAATATTATAGTTTTGAGCCTATTTTAACTATAGCGAGCCAAGCAGAGTAAAACAATAAATAAAGAAAAGCAACACAAACCGTGGCATGATAAAATTCCACCGACAGTCCAAGATATGATACTAAGAGATAACGCAGTCAAGCGGTGATAAATAAGCGCGGTGTTGGGCGGGCGGGGTTTTGGGCGGGAGCTGGGGCGGGCGGCGTCGCGTGCGCTGCGGCCGTTTGTCGCTTCGCGTGCGCGCGCGCTCATTGCTTATTCATACGACCCCAACACGCATAGCGCGTGACCGGTTCAGCTTTTGAGCACGGAAAAGAACAAAAGTGTCATAGCGGTTAGGGAATTTCAAATTGTTTGAGATTAAAATAAAAATAGCAATAATAAAGAAACAGTCATATTTCTAGGTAAAAATGGTTCGCAAAATGCTCAATCTAATGTAAAATGGTTTCTTATACGTAGGTTTAAATCGCGTGGATGTAGTAGATGTTTCGTGTTTTAATATGAGCGAGATCAAACATTAACATCCGGCTGAGAATGTATCGAAATTGAAAATACATTCTCACAAAATTAAAACCTAGACATTTCCTACTATATGTTTATTAAGATTTTTTTATTAATATAAATTTTAAACGATTTCATGAATTTTCGTAACAGTTCAATTTTATAACACGTATAGTAAACCGGTGTTGATAACACAATCGGAAGCTTAACTAAGCGTTAAATCCAAGAACTAATTGCGGTTGTACACTGTAGACAGACGGTCATGTTGATAAACACGCGTGTCTTCACGTCGAATTAGCCCGTGTTGCGGATGTTACAATCGGTGTTTATCGGTGCAGTAGGTACATTAATCATCTCCGCGTCTCGCACCCGTCTCCCGACCTGTTGCCGAGCATCGTCTTCATAACTGCCAATTGTTTGCGTCTGCTATTCACGTATTTTATGTAAGAATTATTATTAGACAACAGCTTAGCTCTTAAATTATATAATAGGTATCTTCTAGGTAAGCGTGCTACACCGTAGACCGCATCGTCATTTACCATCAGGTGAGATAGCGGTCAAACGTTTTACCTACAATATGTAAAAAAAAAAATTGGAGGAATATTATTAAGAAAGCTTGGATTGAAATAAAAGAAAAAAAGAATTACAGTAAACATGTACGGTTATTAAAGACAAGACACGATTTATTTTACATGATAGACGCTTGCTTGGTCGAATCCATAGCCTTTTATGAGCCATCATATGTTTGGCGCTTCATCATCATCATCATCAGCCTACAGAAGTCCACTGCTGGACATATGCCTCCCCTATCCGTTTCCAGGAAGAACGATTTTGAGCCCTTTCCATCCACCGACTACCCGCGATCCTAACAATGTCGTCAGTCCATCGGGTAGGAGGGCGTCCTACACTTCGCTTTCCAGTTCGTGGTCGCCATTCGAGAACTTATCGCACTTATCGTGACTGAAAAGAACCAGCAACACTATGGATACGAAAGTGAACTAAGCTTTCTATTATTTGGTCCTCGTATTACTTAATAAAAACGAATTGGCTTCTCTTGCTTAACTTTTATCAATAAGTAGTTACAATAATGTAATACTTATCCGCGTAAAGTGTACCGAGTTAACGTCAAAGGATTTCGCATAATTCCCGATAACGAGCGTTCGAGCCGCTCTCTTACTTCAAAGCTGCCGTTTCAGTTACAGTTTATTATTAATAAAATTTGGTCGGGTTGTCGGCGAGTCATAACGAGCGCGGTCCGCCTCGTTATCGGCCGGCCGGCCAGCCAGCGCCGCGGAAAATTCGCCCGAAACTGACGCGCGTGAAAATTTAATGAACGGCCGGACGCTAGTTAACTAAAAGGTAAAGTGCACCCTCTTGACGTGTTCGGTAAATATTAATAGAGAGTGTGCTAGCGTGCGCCATTAAAAATGCATGAGTCCGCGGACACGGCCGTCGCGGCCGGCAACTAGTAGCGACGGCTATCCTGCGGCCGCGACTATCCGCCTGAATAGCCTCGCTCACGCGTCCTCTCCAACTCGAGGCCCGCTGCCACAGTGTCCTGCCTCCAGTTTCACAAAGTAGCTCACACACAAAAATCGTTAAACTGAAGCTGAATCCGTTCCGAAACAACTCTTTTTCCGCTAGCATGCCTCGATCGAGTTAGTCCAATAAAACGCGACATTCAATATCGAAGTTACGCGCTCTGCATGGCCTGCAACACTTTCAGGAACAAGTTTTACTATCCGAGCAATTTTAAAACTGTCACGGACGCTATTAAGGATAATAGAAACCCGTCTAGTGGAACGATGAGTCAAGGAATTATGTTCGCGACTTGAAATGATCTAAGTTTGAGCTTAATGTCGATTTCAGTTGCGCGGGTGGAGTTTTCAGTCTGTGCAAAGTATCCGCGAGTCGTGAGATTTGCTGGATGTTTTGGGTTTAAAGCGGAGGGCGCGGAGCAGAGGGAGGGAAGGGCTCGAGATATCTGTTACTCAGTTCAGTTCCATAATGAGGTTCGTTAATTATGTATCGCTAGGTGCGTAAGATTTTCAATTCAACGGTTCAGTGTCGTGGGCTCTCGCGAACGAGGTCAAGGGTTCGCAAGTCTCAACCCTGAGGGGCTGCCAAATTAATGAGGCACTCCTTTGTAATAAAGAAATAACAAGAATTGCGCACGCGAACCCGCCTCCGCTGACTTCGATGTCATTAAAGGCGTCGCGAAGCCTCGAGTCGTTACCGCGCTCCGCCTAAACAACTGAGTTTTCATCAACATTCCAAAATGTACCCTTAAAATTACTTAGCAATCTCAGTTGAGACGCGGGATTACATTTGGGTTACATTTATCGTATTCTGGAAATTACAACGCTGTGGAAAAGTTACGCTAATAGCAATCAACGGGTTTAAATGTCGTGTGGGTATATACCTATCTACCTGGGTAGCAGTCTTACGAATGGAACCTATGGTTTCAGTCACACTCTATTTGTTAAAAAAAAATTGCGATTGGGTCTCTGGGCTCACCAGGCAAAAGGCTATGTTTACTTATACTTATTTTTTCGTAGCTTAGCGACTATAGAAGAGACCAAACCCTCTAATATCAGAAGGCACGTCGTACCTAGGTAGCGAATCCATTCAAGGTCACCGTCCTGAATATCACTACCAAAACTTGACCTCATAACAATACATAAGCCTTCGATAAAGCTAGTAAACGTAAAAATTCTGTTTGTACATTTGTTTCCTTGGTTTTGTGACAGTGAAGGTTCATATTAGCAGAGCAGGCGGGTAGATTAGAGCGGGGTGGTCCCGGTGGCCTGCGGGTTTCTAAGTCCCGGCTAATTGGATGAGCTTGAGCAGGGCAGCCCAATTAGCACCACTGTGATTCATTTTAATCGGCGCCCTTATCAGTGCACGAGCTTTGGCATTTTTTTTAATGCATTTTGGTTTACGGTAACTGAATTGCCTTGATGAGGGAATTGAGGATTCCGTTCCCCGCTTTATAAACAAACGCTCGTGATAACTAAGCTTTGGTCTATTGCGGTGAAAATATAATCCAAAGTTAGCTTATACGAGTATGCTGTTCTTACAAATTATTGTCAAATCAATAGTAAAGTGGCCAGTTGCGGTAACTACTGCGTTTGCATATTGACTGCTTTTAGAAAATGCATTATGTGTAATGCGTGTGTGTGCATTGTGTGTGTGTATAGGTTTGTAATATTTTTTAGTAAATGAAACTCAAAAATCAAAAGAAAATAAAGTAAAAACAACTGCAAACAGGTTAATAGCATAAAACAGCACAATAATTATGACTTATCATTACTAAGATAAGTACAAATAATTTATAAAGGGCCAACCAACACATTGTCCTAAACCAATAGATATTTTGTTATACGTAAATAAATCATACGGAAGGGTGACCACACGTCAGCGCGGGACAGATACCTAGTTTAGTTCCGATTTCCTCTTAGGAAGTGGCTACATTGACGAGTGATTTTCAGGCTCATCGCATTTGCTAAGATGCTCTGAGTACAGAATATAAAGTAAAAAAACCGAATTCACTCAGTTATGTAATGGGATTTTGGATATTCTTTGGATAACCACTTTTTATTTTATTTTGCAAATGATTGTGTATTTGTTTTGGCCTCCAAAACGCAACAAATACTCGATTGTATTGATACAGATAAAGCTACAAAAAGTCAAAGAAAAATGACGCTTAAAACAAATACATAAACGCGAGCTGTGTATAGCCGGATGCGTATCCATGTGTACAAGCTAGAGTTTTCTGGTTATGTCTATCCATGTAACTAGTGTTATTCTCCTAGGTTTATCCCAATCAAGAACGGAGCGTGCCCGAGCCCGACGATAAGAATTAATCAGGCCCAACCCATTCCAAGACGGATTCAATTATTTTAATGTTACAAAGTAGAATGGCGGGGTTATTTAAGACAGAAACATTTGGGTTAATGGATATTGGTAGAAAAATAGAGATTTGTTTCACCATCTCAGTGGTTTTTTTTAAGATAGGTTCCTAAATTGCAACACATTTTCTAAATGTTTACTATTTTCATGAGAGATTTCCATGAAAAGGAATTCACAAACATGAGCTTTTAATGGAAAACATTAGAAAGCTTTTATCAAATAAAGGAGCAACTAACTTTTACGAAACGACATTGACACAGATACATTTTACTATTTAATAAATATATTATTTAAATATCTACCTCCATTTTTTCGACGATAATTGCAGTAATTGGCGAATATGGAATGAAAGTAAAAAAAAAAAAAGTAAAAAGTAAAGTAGTACTCGTAGTTATTACATTTTTATTTTTTATCGTCGTTCGAAATTTTTCGTTACGAAAAGCATTTGATGAACACATCAATTGACGCATCCACTATGAGCTTTACAAAACAGAAGAGTGAAGTGTGAATGCGAGAAAAAGATTAAGACCTACTATTAAACTGCTGCTTTGTGGAACAACATCCCAGCTGCTCGAAAACTGACAATGCAAGCAAAATCAGAGCTAAGAGTACCTTACTATGTTGCATTATTCTCATAAAAAAAGAAAAAAACTAAATAATACTAAGATGTAAATGAAACGAATACAATTTATTTAATTTCTAAAGACTTTCACTTAGCAGAACCCTTTGGAGCCACTTTTTGGCCCCTTTTTGATTATCATTTAAATTCGGAAACTTGCAAAAGAAAAAACACACGATAATCATTTAAAATATAGAAATAAGATATTGTAATAGTACGCACATTTAGATATGGTAAAAATTCGTGTCATATATATACCGATTATTTGGTTCACTCCAAATACAAAAACTTTTATTGAATACTCGTTAACTGTTGTTTAATCGAAATCACGACATGCATTATGTAAATGTATGTAGTAAATTCGTCTCTTAACAATATAGCTACAATAAATGTTTGACTATTCTACTTTATTATTAGCTTTTATTGTATTAATGTTGCGATTCAAAATTCATAGAAACTGCAATACCGCGACTCAAATTCAGACAATTTGATACCGCGACTCAAATTCAGGCAATTTGAGTCGCGGTTTCAGAGTAGCCGCCTCAAAACCACTTCCGCGATGAGATGTCGCACTTCCTGTGATTGAGGGGCTGTTGGCGCGTCAACTAGATCTCCGACACACACTTTACTGTGAAGGTAATTAGCTGTATGGAGTTTTCTAAGTTCTATAGTAATTTGCTGGTGCAAACGTGGTCAAACACAGCCAGTATTTGACCACAAATGTGTCAGCAAATGCGCCAATGCGCAAAAAAGTAGATCCATTGAGCGTGTTATCTTACACGTGTGCCTGGATTTGCCTAACTATCATTGTGAAGAAATAATGTAAAATACGTTATTTGTCTGTACCTCTATCTTTTTACATTATGTTATATACTTTTAATTGTAAACCTAGACTAATAAGCTGCTAAATAAATAAATTTCATTTCATTTGTTTGACCATTCTTCGTCAAAGTGAAAAAATACTCACTAGGATTGTATTGCATTGTTTGGAAGCCTGTCGAATCTCGAGAGCTAATCTGCCCCTGGGCGCAGAAAAAAGCATTTTTCCAGAGATTTTCGACACCTGTCTCAAATTAAATCATTCAGCGAAACTAGTAAGAAGGCTCGAAGTAATTCAACTACCTACTCGTTATAACTAGACAGTATTGTCGATAAACATAAAGTTTAGTACCAAGTACACCCACTATCAGGCTATATTGGGAAACATTCGAAATCCATAAAATTCAAGTAACTACTTAGTAGGTATCTGTCTACAATCTTAGTAGAATCGTTATGCCAAAAATAATTCAATATGCCTTATAACATTTTACTTACATAGATTAAAATATGTACCTAGTATAATTGTGAAAAGAAATCTGAGAGTTTATTTCAAACGTTGACGGAAGTTTGCTGTAAAAATGAAAACGCGAATGGTGAATACCAGAACGTCAGTGTAATATCCAGTGCATCCCATTCCCATCTCTCTCGCTCAGCTAAGTAATGACTTAGATCCATTCCCGGATAAATAGCAAATTGAATGTGTGCCCTCGCCAGCGGCACTGCCTCGTCTCTATTGGAGCGGCTTGCATGTGTGCGACTCGTGCAGCAGTGTGCACCCATTGTCTTCGTATTTCGGTAATTAGTTATACCAGCAGAGCGTTCAATTGTTTTGCCTATTTCTGTAAAATCAATACCTTGCATCAAGTCTAAAGCTGGAATAGCCAAATTCCACTTTACAAGGTCTAGACTAGTCTAGCTAGTGTTTTTGCAGAAAACCATAGTATTTTCACGTGCGCACATAAAACTAAGTTTCAAAAGTAATTCTTGGACGAGGAGCTCGCCGATTACTCGCTCTATTTACAATGTTTTTCGTTGGTCGTATTTTTTGGCTTGCTTTAACGGTCGGCGAATATGAAAAGTTTGGTGAAGCTCTCGCGGAGAGGCGTAAAGGCGGTTTACGACGCGTCTTCGGTCGGCTGCGCCACATGTTAGCGCATTCCACGGAATAACCACGCGGTATAACCGCATTACACGTGCTATGACCTGACCATGAAAATTTTAAGCTTCTCGTTCAAACTAAAAGGCTTGCGAGCAGTGCTCCTTCTCGCCATCGTGTTTCCGGGAACGGCGGTGTTACTCCTAGTTCCGCAGTTTTTAACCGAATCGTTTGGGGTTGCATTTAAACCGAGACTTTTTCCAGCACCGCAAAATACGATCCCAAGGTGGCCAGCTGCAAAAAATCTCCAGGAACAACAAAGAGATGTCCTTGTAAATTCTCGATTAAATTTTGGATACGAGCTCCAATGAACACAAATTCCTAGAGTCGGTCCAATAAAGGACGGCGTGCAGCCGCGTTAGGAGGCCATAAACGAACGTATTATCCATGTAAGGCGGAATAGCCGTTGCACAATTAATTGTTTCATTTTGGGAAACAATTCCCGTTCCTCATTCAATTAAGAGCGGCGACTACGGGGGTGGGGCGACGGCGTGCGGGAGAGGCTCCCGCCCGCTCATGAGACGGACGTATTAATAGCGCCTGCAATATTGATATACTCGTATCCTACGTACGGCTTCGAATACGATATTGTTTGTTAGCGAATTCGATTTGTGTTGGTCATAAATCTTGCGCCTTATGTTGAGTTGTGAGTTGATTGAATTCACGCGTCACGCAAGAAGAGGGAAGAAGTGCGAGACGTTTTAATTAGTAACGCTAATGAATAATAGATTGAATGAAGTGAGTTTGTAACGAGGCATGCAGGTACTCAGGTGATACAAGTGGGACTCAATTAGCAAAAACACACAGAATTAAGAAAGACAAACATGTCGGGCGGGACACGTGACGTGACGCCCTCAATCCGAATTTTATATTGCGCTATTCATTATTCATTGTGTTTGTCAAGAAAATTACTGTGGACCTTTTAATATAACTTCCTGAGTCACAAACGGAGTACAAATTGGAGTTGCGAACAAATTTTGGAGTTTACCTTGCGATTAGTGCGCGTCAAAGCGATATAATTTGATACTAAGTAACAGATCATTAAAACTACCCAGTCTCAATCATCAAGGCATAAAATAAGTAGCGAAAGTTCTACGATTAAAAGATTCCAAAAGGGATAGCTTGAAAAATTAAGGGGTCAGAAAAAAACTGAATCAATTTTAAAAATAAATCATGAATGCCAAAAGCAATCTTAATACTGCCAATTGCCTTAAACTTATTGCAACTCTTAATTACTTTTAGTAAATCCAGAAACATTTCCATTTCATCAAGAAAAGTTGTGGTTTCGCTAGTTTCCGATGAGTATTTAAGTAAAGGCTACTCTACACAAAGCGGATCTTGTACGGTGCGGATAAAGTTTTAAATTTAAAGAAACATCATAAAACGTTATAATATGTATGTTTTTAATAGCTAAGTAAGAATATACAAAAAGTGTAACCTTTTAACTAAATTTGGAAAAAAAGGTTACTTTTATCTGAGTAATGTTATGTCTGAGTAATGTTTGGACGTACCTCTGACTACCCCCCTTAGACATCCTCAAAGAATCTTGAATTAGTACCTACCTGGTACTGGGAGATCTGAAGGGATATCTACCGTGCCTGGGGATCAAAGTCGTGAAGCTGTTTTTTTTTTTTTTTTTTTTTTTTATCTGAGTAGTTACCTGGCGAGCGGAGTCGTGGGCGGATGCTAGAGTCTAATATAATTATATTAGACTCTAGCATCCGCCATTAAAATGATGGCAATTCCAGACATTAAATAAAATCTTCTTATGATGTCCTCTGTCGTCCCACTGCAGGGCAAAGGCCTCCCTCCCTTTTACACTTAACGATCCTTGGCCACAGTGGGCCAGTCTTTAAGATGGCTATCAAGATCATCTCGCCATCTCCTTCTGGGTCTACCTCGACGGCGACTACTTTGTGGGACCCAATCGGTTGCTTTTTTGGCCCTATAATGTCAATAATTCTTTAGTTTCTTATAAGCGAAACCATGAAATTGGTGATTAGTATTTTAAGTAATTTTAATTGTAAAATGCAAGTCTGTTTGTTTTCCGAATAAAATCAAATAATGAACCGGTATTTTTTTAATAACCCGAACGGCCCACTCCTGACTTGATCCATCACTGTCCCGTGTGAAGTAGTCTTTATAAGATAGTAGCGTCGCAGGGCTTTCAAATCAGCGGTGTTGGCTGAAGATTCGAGAGCAATCTGTTAGATTGGTTCATTACGGCCTCCATTAGTGGAGTAATGAGTCGGGATGCATGTTGGGCCCGGGTACGTCAAACGGAATCTTTTTTAAGATGTACCTCCTTTTTTTCTTTTTTTTGACAAAAAAATTAATGGTGTAAAGTAACTTTTATTACGTAACAGTTAAACAACCTTATCTCCAGGTACATTAGATATCCACTAAAGGTACTCCGATCTCTAATGCCCGGGATACACTAGTCTTTCAAGCTAGGAAAGCAAGCTCAACTCAAGATTCTTTTTTTTATTCATAACTTTCTTTATTGCAAAAGTTGTAAAATTTCTGTAAGATTTAAAAATTACTACTACTTCGTTTAAACGATGTCTACTGGCTAGTAAATATATTAGTAAGTTAATAATGCGTCGTTGGTGCAAAAAACAGTAGGCTCCACTACCTCTACGGCGTAGCAGGCGCGTAGCACCTGCTACCTACGTAAATTAAAAATACGATGTTTTTCCTATATTTTCATAAAACAATCAACCTGTCTCGGAGGACAATCTCCTTTCAAACGTTAACCTAAAAAAAACATATCTTAGACACCTAGATGACGCGGATTTTTTAGCATTTCTGTGTATTAGCTTTTTGTGTAGGGTTCGTCCGGGGAACTACCACCACGCATATTCCTGCCATCAGTGACGTGAGCCACATGAGGCTTAACATCTGTATGCTTCTAGTTGATGCATTCAGGACAGTGCATCGTAGGGAGCTTTCATATCGGGTGTAACTTGTGACACAATGCTTTTTTGTCAGAAATTATTTTTTATTAATTCTGAAGTATATTTTCTATGTATAATAAAAAATATCTATCTATGTAATTGTATAATGTATTAAATATATCAGTTATCTAGTACCCATAACACAAGCTTTAGTAGCTTACTTTGGGGCTAGATAGTGCTGTGTGGATTGTCCAGCATTACTTATTTATTTATTTATTCATTTGTTTATTTATTTATTTATTTATATCTCAGAATACTAAAATTTGTGTAAAATTATTTTATGGAGTTTTTTTACTTTACTTTCGAAAGAAACTAGAGAACACACATACAAACATAAGACGAATTATATTAGGTTGGTGATGATTACCACATAACATTAAACAGGCTCTCTGCTTGTGCTATCAGCAAGTAGTATAATGTTTTTTACTGCATGTACCGCGTCTGCGTTTCCCACGTTAGTCTGCACAGCTCCGGCGTTTAAGGCTAAAATTAGCTGCAGCTTGGTGGCGGATTTTGAGTATGAATGCAGGTCGTGTCCATTAGGCTAATTGGAGACGAGCTGCGGTACCACGACGGAGCCCTTTGTTATTAAAGATAGTAAATTAGAGCGTCTTGCTCAAGTGTTCCATTGTAATTAGTTCAAATTGCAAACGAGAGGATGTTTATGGTGGTAGTGGTACTCTGTTAGTGATGCTTAGACATCCTAGTAATGTACATTTATTGTTAGTTAATAGAATTATAGTAGTTTTTAGTTTTGCAACCTATAATCATGTTTTTCTCTCCTAAAGTTAAGTATCTCACGTGTCACTGGTTATTTACAAGACATGCTATTCGAACAAGCTTGTAGCCCCCCTGTAATCGTACAATACCTATTAACAATTAGTTCACATCGCAAATTACATCGTCTTAGACTATGTTTCTATTATTAGGACTTCAAGTCTTAGAACTGTTGCCTTTACCTAATGAATGTGTGTGAAGCTTAACAAAGTGCCAATTAAAAATATAGGAGGATCGTGTATTTGGTTTTACGTGGCGTGAATCGTAATTATTTATTTATAGCTTGTGAACTACAGAAAAGTAAGATAATAGTACATTGTTCACCGAGAGGAGAAAGTGACCGATTACCGTCGAGGGTGTCGTTTGAAGCCCGAGCCGTAGGCGAGGGCTTTAAAACACCCGAGATCGGGAATCGCACTTTCTCTCGAGTGATACATAGTGCTTTATACTACACCTACGAGGAAAATAAAAAACTAAAACTGAATCCTCAAACAACACACAAATTGAAAATGGCGCCAATAGCGTCTGCAATTTTCACATGTTCTTTTTTCAAATTGTTTATCCTGCCGCCGCAGGGTCGCACTGCCAGCCCGACACCATCCAACACACAGCTAGTGGCCAGTGTCATTTTGCGAACTTGGAGATAAAAACTCACTGTAAAAACTTTTTGGCTTTTGTAATTTAGGTTACCGGCGCATAGTCTTACCCAAAATTAAAAAAGAAAAACCACGTAAGAAATGGATTTTCATACACTTTTCTCTCCCGCTCAGATGCGTTTTCTCCCCGCATATTTGTTCGATATGCAATGACGCACTTTCTACCGTAAATTTGATAAAGTGTTAAGGTACTTTCCAAGCAGGTGTAGTATAAAAGAATTTTTATTTTCGTGTGAAGAACTAAATATATTTTGATGAATATATCGATAATTAAATTAAAAAGTTCTTTAGATAAGTATAACATGCTTTTGAAATATTCAATGGCGTGTAACCAGTTCACGAACCTAAGAATGTTCAATTAACAAATTAATACGAAACTTGATACGTGATTAACGAGAAACGTTAACTTGCGCTCATTCTCGCGGCATTACTACAAAAGGTAAGGGGGTTGGGGTGGCTTCTAATTAAATGGTAAACTTTCATGGGCACCCCTTTCTTCCCCCCCTTGTCCCGCTAATTAATGCGCCCACGGGGACTCTCGGACGCCTCCGGTCTTTGATTCGATGCATCACATGTAAACGCTGAAACTTTGCAAATTAAATAATTTCTGTCAGTACGAGCCAATTTTATTATAATACTTTGTTCATAAATCGAAAAAATAAAATATTCTACAAGAAATAGGTAGGAAAAATACATTAAAGCTATAACAAAGACTGCATTAGTGATCATACGGAACCCTAGAATAGTACTTTATAAATGCAATCAAATATCTTTTAAAGCAGAACGGTTTTAGAAGTTTCCTTCGGTTTGAAGTATCGATAAGAACACGGCAATCCTTTTAGTACGTTAAAAAGTAGAGGCAAAGAAGTCAAACCGCGGGCCGCTCGCGCGCCGCGGGCCGACAGCGACGGTCGGCACCTGCCCCGCTCCGGCCCGTTTAAACGTATAGTCGTGTAGCGCTTCTCGTGCGGTTCAAACTAAGCCCCAACTACTCAATTGAAACCGTAATAGAGAGTCCAAATTACACGGCAACCCTTTCGATCCAATATTCGAGGTGCGATACCAAATTAATTGACATGCCTTTAACTGGTTAATAATGGAATACGAATGTAGCGGTGCGGTGTTCCGGGCGACCGGCCAAATTGCGATTACATTTTCCGTATAAAATATAAAACTCAAATGTTAGTAATAAACGTCTGCGCTAGCGCCACAGCATCTCGGGAGCCCGAAGAATACGGCAAAATGTTCCAAGTTTCTTCAAGCAATCAAGGCTTAATACCGTAGTGAAGTTTCGAGTTGGGAAATTATAGAGCGCGGGGTGCGAGGCGGGCGGACGTCCGCCGCGTGTCATCTCGTAACATCAAAAATGCATTTAAATTCTGCGCAATAAAAAACGGCGGCGGGAAGTTTCGCAGCGCCGGGACAAGACCGGGGACAGTCCACCGGGCACTTTGCAAAATCTGCGACCCATTTATACTAATAAAATAATTCTTTTATGAGGTGAACTACCGTGAAGAGCAGCGCAATAGGAAAGCTCTCCGCACTCCGTGGCTGGTTGTTAGTGCAAGCAATTGCCTTATTGTATCGAGAGCTCCTCACTGAGTGGGATCTCGAGGCCCTTATTTCTTGTTGTTTAACTTCAACGTCCTTGTTAACTCATCTTGTTACGAGCATGGATTATGTAAAACTTATTAGTGGAATAAAACTTTGTAAATGCAATTATGAAGTCTTGTTTTGTTTTTTTTTCTCTAGAGGGTACATTCAATAGATTTTATTTTTAATGTGTGTATACATAAAGTGTCAGTTACACGCTGTACCGAGTTAATAGCTTTTCGGTCAATTTAAAGGGGTTAGGTTAGGTTTTCCCTATCGATGTGGCTTCTATTTCCCCTCGCTGCCTGATGCGATAATTAATCCACCGATTGTGAGTTTTAACCGAGGCGAGGCACATATACTACACATATACTACTATGGTATAAAAAAAGCTTATCAATTGAATTTTTATTTATTTAATTTAAAGGAAAACCAACAGCTTATCAAAATTTAAATTCTATGTGATATAGGTTATCAGAGAAGCCAATTAGCGGTCCTCATGTATAGTTACAGAATAAATGAGAAAAAACAAAAAATATATTATTATAGAAACTGAAACTGAAACTGAAACAGCTTCACGACTTTGATCCCCAGGTACGGTAGATATCCCTTCAGATCTCCCAGTACCAAGTAGGTACTAATTCAAGATTCTTTGAGGATGGCTAAGGGGGGTAGTCAGAGGTACGTCCAAACATTACATTTGGCACATACCCACATTTTGCAGTAGTTAGTATTCCATACGTGACAGGTTGCAAGCCCATCGCCGCTGTTAGAATACTAACTGGTTTCCTCACGATGTTTTCCTTCACCGTTTAAGAGCACTGGCATTGCGCACATAAATTTTTCGATAGAAAAATCCATTGGTGCACGACCGGATTCGAACCTGCGACCTTACGATCGGAAGGCGGGGTCACTCCCACTAGACCACCGGTGCTCTTATTATAGATAAGCTTAAATTATTATTATAATAAGCTAAATTATTATAGATAAGCTTTTTTTTATATATATTCATAAGAATTCCTAAAAATAGGTTATTTTTCCTCATAAACGTATTATATTTCTACTTTATCATTCCACCCTAGTACTTGTATATTCAAAGTAATATTATGCGGCTGGTGTAACGAATTAAATAAATTAATAATTATGAGTGCCACCAATTGTAGGCAGTCCCGTCCAGTTCGGCGAAAATGAAAGTCCGCAAACCGCGGACGTCATTTCGCGATAGTTTGTCCAATTTATCAGCTCCGAGAGCCATTCGGAAATAATCGTAATCGAAGCGAGTTCCGCCGAACAATATGGACCGATGTCGGCCTCTCTAATTGGCCCTTACCTGGAGCGCACTCGAGAATGATAAAGCCCCCATTAGCCGCCCTATTATTTACCTACTCGTCATTAGCGTAGACTTCATTAGGATAACGAGATAACGGAGCTGACTCGAGTAGGGACCGTGCGTTTTTGGTGTTTTTCAACGTTTCACAGAATCAAGGGGTACAATCAGCTAATCAACAATTACTTCCAAGTATTCTATTTTCAAGACCCTCGAGAGAAACATGAGTGGAATAAACTGTCAAAGAATTGATGGCAAATTTATATTTATGCTGCAATGTTATTTATGTTCCTGATAAAAAACGTAGGAACATAGGTATGAAATCATAAAAGCATTCGAAAAACATATCAATGACAGGCCAAAAATTACACAAAGTAAATTAATTTTTTTTGAGACACAATACGAGCCAACCACGCTCTTCAGATCCGACTCTGTGTATCTCGTATTTAAAAAACTTTATATTTGGAATACCACTTTCAACAATAAACCTATCGTAAAATTTAATAAAATCACGTGCAAATAGGCAATTGAGACCACCGGAGCACAGTTATTAAGATCTATATCGGGGGTGGAAAAATGGATGCACCGAACGCTCGGACAAAAAACATACCGAATTTATTGTTAATTATAAAACTCGAGCGTCGAATATTAACCGGAGATGCGATGCGAGATAGCCACCGTCTATTTATTTATTAGCGATTACTAGCGATTGCCCCTGATGTTATCCGTCCGTTCGGCTTTCAACGCAAAACTTAATTTAAAGTAGATAGATTTATATTTATTTTAAGTTAGTGATACAAAATCAAACAATAAAAATACCTACTCAAACAACAAATTGCAAATGCATTTTTTTAATCCTAAATACAGAGGCAAATAAAACAATATTATAATATTATAATTTAAGCTTGACTATGACTGTGATGAATGAAACATATTTTACACATTGTTACTAAATAAATGACAAAGAAACGCAAATACATAAAATGAATGTGGTCCAGTGTGATTTATATAATTTTTTGTTATTTTGTGTATTTGCCAAATTTTATATTTGGACGTACACTCTGTCCTTATAATCTTGAGTTGGTACATAAAGGAATCTATTGTTTTACTTAGTCAATTAGTGTATATTTTTATTTTTAAGTATTTTTTTTCGATACAGTAATTTAAAAAATATATATTTTAGTTTTATTGAAATTTAGTTAAAGAATAACCCGACACTCGACAGACAAACATAACTTTATAAAGATATACGAGTAGACGTACAGATTAAGATCCCATGCGGTCACGACTCCATATTGTTTCGTGGTAATAATGACCTTTTTAAGTTGAAGTGTTAATTTGATTTAAAATTATGTTTGTGATACAATCTTTTCGTTCAACTTTCGCCCTTAAGCTTTAATTATGATCCCAATGGAGTCGGATACTCTAGTATACTGATGGTAATAAAACTAGAACGTAAAATTACGTCAACCACATCAGCTTGTTCATGTTGCATTCATACATGAAGCAGGTTACGCCTGGCTATGGAGAAGACCAGCGTTATAATAGTGCATCAAATACTATTAAAACACAAAGCTGAGTGACGACCGTTTTTGTCCTAACCAATAATGATGTGCTTCTTATATTTCTCCTACGTTTATGTGATACAAAATAAACGGCTTTTGATTTTATTTGCTATCGGTGTTCATAATAGAATAGGCATATAGGCACAGGTGATTTTTTTATATTAACTACGCAATCAAAGGCTTATAATTACAGACAAAGATACATGTTTGTGGCATAGCGTATATAATATATATATTTTTTTAATTGTGTACATTATAATTACTTATAACATACCTAATGAAATTACAATCTAGCCATAAATACGGCTAATAAGTAATATAAAACTGACCTAGTTTTATAAAGTAAGCTTACAACTAAGAATGTGTCCACTGGCACTTTTCTTATTGTCTCTATTTAAGGTGAAGACACTTTGTTCTTGTTTTCTTGATTCAATATAATATGAAGACAAAAATAATAGTTTATAAGCTGTCAAGAAATGTCTGTTTGGGTTTTTAGTAACTACGAGTTATTTTTTTTATACCACTACCTCATGGAACAATCAGACACCTACAACAACAACACCTACAACTACAATTTAAAAATATATATAAAAATATATTATTTCGTTTTCGCCGCAGCTTTTAGCTTTCGAGCTTTTTCGAAAGGGTTTACGCAACCTGGTTTCATAGTGAATGTGACCTAGCTGCAATGCAGTTTAATGCATTTGACAGTATAAAAGTTAGATTTAATGATATTTATCTCGTTTACGTTATTGCTGGACTTTACGACTCAAGTATTTAGTGACAAATTAGGCAAACCCACCGTACTTTATTTTTATTCGCATAAGATAGCAATCTGAGTACAATAACATTTACTGAGTAGTCGATTTTTTATGATAAGGTAGTCGTATCAGGTAATCAGTTTTTATATTTTTTGCATACATGTTAATATTCCTTATAATTATGCATTGTCCCTTTCTATTTGACTGAGTTATCTACGTTACTTGCCGCTCAGTCCCGATAAGTTCCTAACAGATACATATCTTCATTTGTACGATTTGTACATATCTTAAATAGGCGAGTATTACAGATTACAGTGTAAGTTAAATATATTTGCTTATTTGTAGCAAAGAAACCGAACATCCAAATGGGACCTTCAAAAAATGTGAACCAGCCAGGGTCTTCTTAAGCAACGATTAGACTTAAAAACTGTTTTATATCTACTTTTTGTAAGTTGCAAATAAAAACTTATTCTATTCTGTTCTAACGGATGACAGATCCAATGAGAGGTGTTTGGGCCATTTCAGTCCCTCTATTTTCTTCAAATAAAGGTCAAATTCCTTTCAATCTTTCTTAAAGCTACCATCGAAGCGTTCGGATGAAAACTATACGAAGAGGGAGCGAGTAAGTCCGCGAGCACAGAGTGAGTTACGAGCGGCGTTCCTCGTAAACGTCACATTAATTAGCATGGCCGCTAATGAGGAGTTATGGCGCTCTAATGAGAGGAGTGCGCGACGTATTTATTAACTGGCTAGCGATTATCTGGGCGAGTTGCACACGCAAGCCTTGAAGGCTTATTAGTATTGCATTTCTTTTTGGTCACGATCGGTTATGAGGAAGTGGCGTAGCTTTCTTGCTCACCTCAAATGAACCAATGCCCGTGCACTGCAGTTATACTCGTAGTGATGGTAACTAATCTCATTTTCATCAATGCGTTTCTTGCAAGAGACACGTCAAGTTAATAATTGATTTATTTACTAACTAGCGGCTGATTGAACAAAATAAAATATCTAGTAGAGCGCTTCGTGAAGGTTTCGTGCGGGAAACAATTACAACCATGCTTCTTTCTGCCTGGGTATGGTTGCTAGTAAAAGCAAGCAGTGACGACGGAACGTGATATTTGGTGATTCAATTGGATCCTTTTGACTTTAAATAAAACCCGCAACTCAGACGTTTGAGCCGGACAGTCGACCGAGCCCCAGAGGTTGTCAAATGACTACAGTTACAAATGGATACCCTAATAATGAAGAAATACTTGAGTATCAACCCGTTGAGATAAGTGTGATTCGATGTTACGCAAAACCTCGAAAGAACAAAGCGTGCATTGCCTCCACAAAGGAGGGTGAAAAAGACGTTAATAATATTCATCAAAGCACTCTGGTTACATTAAATCAATTTGCCCTTTCCGCGCGGTAAGTAGCGAACGGTGTAATTGATAAGTTGAAACCCTTGTAGCAAGCGTAGCGAGAGCGAAGCTCCAGTTTGGCACCAACTCTGGGTTTCCACGTCACGTGCGGTATCGCATCTTTCTTCTCACTCTTGTACAAATGAAAAGTTTTATTGAATTTGCAAGCATATTGAGGGTTACTTAGCAAAACATTGTTAAGGCACAAGTGAATTAGAGCTAATACAAGTAGGTACATCTATGATATCAAGCTTGTTCGCAAAGAGAACAGCTCACGTTGAACGTTTGAAACAACCGTTTGACGGGTGTGAAACTACCGTGCATTGAAGAAAATAGTACATTGTTCACCGAGAGGAGAAAGTGACCGATTACCGTCGAGGGTGTCGTTTGAAGCTCGAGCCGTAGGCGAGGGCTTTAAAACACCCGAGATACTACACGCTTTATACTACACCTACGAGGAAAATAAAAAACTAAAACTGAATCCTCAAACAACACACAAATTGAAAATGGCGCCAATGGCGTCTGCAATTTTTACATGTTCTTTTTTCAAATTGTTTATCCTGCCGCCGCAGGGTCGCACTGCCAGCCCGACACCATCCAACATACAGCTAGTGGCCAGTGTCATTTTGCGAACTTGGAGATAAAAACTCACTGTAAAAACTTTTTGGCTTTTGATATTTAGGTTACCGGCGCATAGTCTTACCCAAAATTAAAAAAGAAAAACCACTTAAGAAATGGATTTTCATACACTTTTCTCTCCCGCTCAGATGCGTTTTCTCCCCGCATATTTGTTCGATATGCAATGACGTACTTTCTACCGTAAATTTGATAAAGTATCAAGGTACTTTCCAAGCAGGTGTAGTATAAAGTACATTTCAGTGTTTTGATTTTACTGTGACCCAAAGTTGAGATATTTCTTACTGAAGCCAGAATCACTTGGTTTAATGGTCTGGTTTGGCCCGAATATTCAGGCCGCCATCATATAACACCCAAAAAGAGTCCTATAAAATAGCAAAATAGTTAACTAATAATTATAAAAAAATATTAATGGAATCTAAACTAGTTACCGCCCATAATATCTCGGCACTAAACCCTCCTCATTAAATCAGCTAGGACTCTTTCCCCAACCACTGTCATGCCATTTCAATAACAAGAGTACGCATTCATCAATATTAAATGCAATCACCTACGAGTGTAATGATATGAAAGGGAGGATCAGAAAGGAGTGCACCGGAACAGGATCGTACGACAATATCCTAATTCACTCGCGCGAATGTAATCCATTAGTACCCCCCATCATCTCCCCCCCTCGCCTCACCCTCGGGCACCTTCCCCCGAAGCTCGTAGCCGTCTGTCATTCATAGACCTCCATATCATTTGTATTGGCACATGTTTCATATGACTAATGGACGGTACGTTAAAAATAGAAAAATTACATTTTGCTTATTGCTGTGACAGGGGTGTTGTGATCCTATTGGAAAAGCTCTTTGTTTTAAAGTTGAATTTTAATAAACAAATGTGTCTGATTGAAGTTCTTCTATTTTCAATATAAATACAGTGAGATGGAAAATAAGGAGCAATAGGTATTTTTATAGGCATGTCATGCACATGGAAGAACATTAAAGCATGAATGTAGATGGTTATAGAAATATGTATATAGTAGAGGAAGACCAAAGAAAAAAGATGGATGAACACTTTCAAAGAGTTCATCCATCTTTTTTCTTTGGGTTTTACATGGGTAAGAAAAAAGTGGGAATAAAGCAAAAAGATGATAATCAATATAATATAAGCAAATAAATAAATATCGGTGGACTTTCCACACAGTCCTAGACTAACCAAGATAGCTGATATAATACACACATACTTTTTTTTTGTAAATTTGTTACTTATAATATTACATAACACCCCAATAGAGAACAAACATCTGTGTTCATCACACAAATGTTTGTTATCGGCGGGGATCGAACCCACGACCTACGGCGCAGAAGGCAGAGCTACTACCAACTGAGTTGTGAAGGCTGTCAAAATAAACAATGATTCTTCAAAGCAAAGGCCGCTGAACAAATTTACTTTAATCTAAGTTGTCCACATAAAAACGTTTAATTAAAATACGTGAATTATGTTAACGCTGAGACCAGAGCTTAAGAAACTTAAGTGATTAGTGGACGCAGACTAATTAGAAATACCTTTATATGCTGTTTAATTAGCAATTATAAGTTGTATAATGTAATTAGCAGAAGTTTTTTAAGCTGTAAGTATGACCTCGGTAAAGTTGCTTGCTTGGTCATTCCCGTTCGATTAAGTTAAGCATCTTTCTTTCTTTATTCTTTATTGTACACAGTGAAAATATACAGTAAACTTAAATAACAATACATGTACAAAGGCGAGCTTAACCCTAAAAAGAGTTCTCTTCCAGCAAACCTTGAAGGATTGTGAGAGATTGAAATTAGAGGTGGGTGCGTGTACAAAAGCATCGTTCTGAGTCGTGGGTGACTGCTAATAGTGGCTTTCCATTCTGCACTCAAAATCAAAATAAAAACGGTCGTTGTTCAGGACAATCAGAAGAATCACTTTGAAACGTCAAAGTCAAAGTATATTTATTTCGTTTTATATATACTAGGTGAAACTACCGCCAGTTCGTCGCGACAGCTAGTGACTAGCACTAACAGTTGATAGCTATGTTGGAGTCCTGAGGCGGTCAACCCCAGTAAAGCTAAAAACTTTACAAGAATTGGCTAGTAGCTGGAAAAAACTTAATTTCCTATAGGTATTTTGCATGCCGTAACGTTGGCATATCGATAGATAGCAAACTCTTTATTGCGCATCACAGGACATTTAACACATTAAAAACTAAAATAAAGTTCAAGTTTCAGTGAAGTACGATGGGCAGTCTCATCGCTGAGAGCGATCTCTTCCAGACATCCTTTTGTATTAAATAATAAGTTACTTTCATTTAAATAATGTAACTTACTAAGCCGACAATTCAGCAGTACGGCTTATCGAAGCAGTTGAAATCAAAATGGTCTTTATTCAGTACAATCACAGGGATCATTTTGAAACGTCTAATATAGGTGAATCTACCACCAGTTCGTCGCGACCAAAGCCCAGAAGAACTGGCAAGAAACAAAAGTCAACCGTAACATTTCACATTCAAGCATTACATTAGCAAGTTACATCCTCACGATGTCGTCGGTCCATCAAGTAGGCGGACATCTCATACTTTGTCTCCCAGTCCATGGTCGCTTTTATTCTCTCTCTCAAAATAAATAATAATCTCTCTCAAAAAAAAAATGGACATTTCAATATTTTGCTTAATTTTTACTTATCTAATATTTGCTTTTCCTTATTACACTTTAGTAGCGTTTTAAGAATTAAACAAAGTAATCAGTGAAATTACGTCGGCTACTAAAATATGTATTCGTCATAAAAGTATGGCCCCGACTTCTGTCGAGAATAAATATTCATTATGTTGGATCGCCTTGCGTTTTAGCGGGATTAAATGCTGCTAACCTAAAAGACGCACGATGCTCTCTGGATCAATCAGTATAACAAGCAATATTATACATTATTGTAAATTTATGACGGCTCTCACCGCTCAGTAGCAGCCTTCTACGCTGTAGACCGTGGGTTCGATCTACACCGAGAACAAATATTTGTGAGATACACGAATTTACTTACAAAAAAAAGTATTATATAGTGTGCGTCAACCAAAAAGAACGCTGGAAAACAGTGGAGGGGATGTGTTTGCACATACAAAATACTCGCCATCACCTCCTTCCAGCGTTATGTGACGCGCTATATATACCAACTATCTACTTTTTCCGAAATTTTTCGTAACTATAACTTACATTCAGTAAATTTATATACTCTAAAATGCTGAAATGTGTAGAAATAGATGGTGTCTACGTGCTTATCATAAGGTCGAAAGTTGCTTATCGCAACACCACGATCGGTTTTTGTCAGCTGTTTCTTAGGCTGTTCTATCATGACTAGGAGGGTGCTTCATTCGACTGAGAGCTCTCATTCGCCACTAATTAATTACTAAACTCGGTTTCAATTAAATTAACTCGAGATCGGAGCATCGACACGCGATTAACCGATGCCAACCGCGATTCGATTAAGATCGTTGATGCCGATTCGTTTTACTCGTTAGCTATCAATAAAAATTTGAACTTTGCATTAGGGCATGACGTGAGAGGACCCCGAAACGAGTACCCAAACTACTAAATATTCTCGATTTCAACTTCATCATTATCAGCCCGAGGAAGGTTCAAAATCGTTTTTCCTGGAAAGGAATGAGGCCTATGTCCAGCAATCGGCGTTTTCAGGTTCATCATAATGAGCAAATATTTACATTTCAAATCTGACGAGCATCACATCTCAGTGGTCGGTTCTTAGAAAGCTATTCGCATTAGCTTGAAGAGGTGAAGGACTTGGGCACTAAAACTAAATTGGCCACTCGAAACTAGTCGGACTGAGTTTAAAACTGTGTCCACATTTTAATTACGGCGTTTAAGTAAAAGCGACTGCGTCTCTGAATTACACAGATTCAGACACAAGCACAGAATAAATAATAGTAGGTAGCAAAAGCCTCCACTTAGCTAATGAAACATGTTGGTGTATAGTGTTTAAGCGTCGTCAGAGGCGTATTGTGCGCGAGCGGAACTGAGCCGCAACCAG
Source organism: Plemyria rubiginata (assembly GCA_963576535.1). NCBI lineage: Eukaryota > Metazoa > Arthropoda > Insecta > Lepidoptera > Geometridae > Plemyria > Plemyria rubiginata. The sequence continues at coordinate 4,429,016 of OY754906.1, forward strand.
GGACGTCGTAAGGCTTTGGGGCAAAAAGCTAACAGTTAAATATTTCCTTTTCAATGAGCTTTGGGCAACAACTTTTAAAGTTCTACATTATTTTTGGATATGGACGTTGCCAATGACTCACAATGTCAAATAATGACTTCATATTATTTAATTAAGACGACGCTAAGTACATCTTTTCTGTTTATAAAATCACGGTTGTATTTATTACCTGTTAGTCAATACTGTTTGTTTTACTAAAATATGTCTATGCCAATTTTTGAACCACCATTTTGTTTGAGGTAGACGCTTTAGCTATTCAATAAAACCAATATTTTAGTACACGAGTGTGTCAGTCGATATGCGATCATCCATTCCAATTCCTCGCTATAGAATGTATGTATGTTAGAGCGGTCAGTGGGCGCATTTACACCACACTAGCATTAAGTTCACCTGCTCGCCCAGGCTAGACAAACCTGACTGCGCCTCTGGCCCCAACGAGCGGATTCGGCGGACCCGTCTCCGCAAATCCTCATTTACTTGCATTATTTTAATGGAGCTATTGTGGGCGGATGCCCTTTGTCGTGGATGGATCCGGATGTGCCGGTGCATAAGTGCATCACCGCCGGCCTACATCCTAGACCGAAGAGGACCGCTGGCTAACTTTTAATGGTAGATTCCTTTTACAATGACGTCTATCCGTCGCCTAGAAAAGCATCGGGAAAAGACAAAAAGGGTTATATTTTAGCCATATTACCACATTTTGCATAATATTTAACGTACGTATTGTCATCGTAATCCGAGGAATTTATAAACTACGTACCTACTTAGTTAAATAAAGTTTTTTTTTTATTTTTAAAACCACGTTGATTTTTTTTTTGTAAATAATGAGCAAAACCTCTTGTTCATAAATTTTAGCGTAGTGCATATATGGCATAAGTGCTAGTACATATGTAGTTACTATGATGACTATTTTCACTTCAGCTAGATTCGCCTTATTTACTTGCGATCCCGAACTGAAGGATCAAAGCACTATATCTATACTTATGCCAAGAAATCAACTGGACACAATGCTCCTTAACGTACCAAATTCATTAATAATAATACTAGTAGGTACTTAGGCTATACGCTATACAATCCAAGGTTATTAAGGTCACAGTTTGTCCGTCAGTTACTACGCCACGTATCCATTTAACTAATTAAGTGGAGCGAGTCCGCAGAGAAATCCCACGGATCTAATAACCGGCTTCCCTAATAAGCTATGAGGTTGTCTTTGGTATAAAAATGCAATCGCTGGAGCCAGGGCTTGTCGGTTGTCGTTGAAACTTTTCAAATTTTCTACCGGCCTTGAGCATTAATTTTAAATTAGAAGAGGTTTTCCGTAATTGGTCACATGTGACTTTAATTAAAAAAGTTTCGTTGTTTTGTCTCATTTTGAATATTCACTTCATTTTATTTTGAAGTACAAAGAAATATAGACAATAAGGTAGAATATACACTGTTCATACCATCCATAGAAAATACACTGCAAAGCCGCGGTCACTTAGGTGAACGTTGTTCACGGAATAGCACTACAGTCACTGAATCCGTCAATTTTGAACACGATATATGAAGAAAGGAAACTGACAAAACATTATGAAGGTACATACTATCATTAAGTGTGAGTTTTTTCATATTCATTCACCATTTATTATCATCATTTTAGTTAGTAGACCTCATTCCACCATCTCCATTCCACTACAGGACAAATAGACGTACGGCTCAATACCATCCATTCCTAGTTAGCATACCACCAATTCGCACGAAGCGCTTCGCTTCAACCTTCATTATGCGAACCGCTAAGGAATGGAACTCGTTACCGTCGTCTGTCTTTCCTGACCATTATAACATGAGTCTCTTCAAGGCAAGAGTGAATAGGTGTCTTCTAGACCGTTCTGCTCCACCGTAGGCTACATCGTCGCTTAACATCAGGTGAGATTGTAGTCAAAGGACGGTCTATTCAGTTAAAAAAAAAAAAAAGCTCAGTGTCAACCACTGCTGGATTTAAGCCTCCTTCATTAATTGCCAGCGTCTCATGTCCAGGTATTTCCTGCGACCATAAACGATTTCGTCGACCCATCGCGCTTTTAGTCAGCCCAGATCTCTTCGGCCCGATTTCAGCCATCATTCGGTCAAGGCGTTACTCCACCGGCCATCACCATGTCTACAAGATGTCCTGTCCAACTCCACTTGAGTTTTATTGCCCTGTCCCTGTCACCATAGTAGTAGTAGTAGTAAACGGAAATGCTTAAGAATTCTGTTAGTAAGTTACTAATAGAATTTTCCGGCCTTTCCGATCAAAACATTGAAACAATAAGACTTATTTTGTGATGTCTCAATCATTATTTACCGTAGTTACAAAAACTAGACACGAACCCGGCCCAATGAATAAATTAAATTCTAATTTCTTGACATACTTTGTTCAAAGTGGATTGCCTTGCAAGTAATTGCGCCAGTTTTTTTACTAGTTCCCGTGCTAAAGTGAAAGTTGTGTACTTTGGTGACGAATGCGGACAATCTACGATTTCAAGATTTTTTCTTATTGTAAGTAGGTACGATTTACTATAAATGGACTGATAGTACATTTGACCGCAATCACAGTTAGGAAAAACTGTTTGCATCCAGTAAATTCATCATTGGTCGAGCATCAGGAGATTTATATAACAACTGGCATTTTCAGACTTGTTAGGATGTTAGGACATAGATCTAAGACAATTATCATGGGAATAAAAATCGTAGCATGTCACTCTTAGATGCTAAAGATACAAAATTAATTTGAATACATTTATTAAGACAATTACAAATAAAACAAGTATTTACATAAAGTACAAAACACATGAAACAGTCGCAATAATCTGCATATGTACACCGTTTAGTATACAACTTGCATACCATTCTTCTAATTCCAAGCTCCTATTATCTACTTCATAGTTGATCTGCACCACTTGGTCAAGGATACCAATTAGTTACTAGTGGCTCTGGGAGCTGTAGACCTCGCGAGCATACTAAAAGTGAGCTATTTGAGGAATGTAATGTGCAAGTGCATTTTCCGTTTTGTGATTTTTTGATCTTTTTGATTTTTTTTGCATCATCTTGTGTAGAATGAGGTCCTTTGTGTTTTTCTCAAATTTGATTGAAAATCATCGATTGTTTGATGAGCTATCCTGTTCATCATGCTGAAGATCCTTATCAGATCTTCGCCAAACTTTTATGAGACCAACTTATAGTTACTACCTTTCAAATAAAAAAAAAATAATCGAAATCGGATCTCATTTGGTGGAGATATCCAGTATATCAAATAGCCCCCTTTTTGCCCTTTTTTTGGGGGAAGTACCCCTCCAATCAAAAATCCCCGACGACAAAAAATTCTAATAAGTCATATAACCTGTGTACCAAGTTTCGACCAGATCGGTTGAAAAATGCGACCTGTAGAGGAGAACAGACAGACATCCGGACAAACGCATTTTTGGCCAATGTGGAAACTGAGACGCTTCGCTCGCTCGGTCAATAATTTTCCGTAATAAACACTCTCATAAATATTTAATTTACGCAATTATTTAACGCCATAATAAAGATACATTGCAGTAGGTACGCGTTGCCGGTTGCACCCATGCTATGCTGCAATCACAGTAAGTAATAGTCTTAGTAAAAACGAATGAGATAAATAATGCCCCGTTTCAAGAACAGCAAGTTTTTTGATGATAATTCATTCCACAAGAAAAATATTCTAACGAACATTTATACGCATTGTAACATGGAAGTAGAAAAAGCCTTTTTCACTATGTCAAAGGTAATGCTATTGAATGAATCGGCCGTATCGCAAAGCCATCGCGGTCACAAACGACCCTCGCGTGCCGCAGATTGTGACCGATTGAATTAGATAGACACTAGATACCAGTCATCAATCAAAACGTCGAATAGCCCGATTGTACGCCCACTCATTCCGCACCATTGTACTCGTATTATCAGCAGTGAAGCACAAAGAGCCGTCACCATCGACAAACAGCTGAAGAGCTGTCCACTGCAAGGATGGACGCGAGGCCAGCCCTTTGTGGAAGATTTCAGCGGCTACTTTGATCTCTACCCCGCAGGTTATTCGGAAAAACGTTATTTAATTAACTTTCGACAAGTCAGAGTAATCGCGTTACAAAGCCAGGCCAGTCTTTGCCGGCGGCGCACTTCATTTTTACGCCAAACATAGCCCCCACTATAAAGGCGCTGTCATTTCCAGGTGTTTTCCAATTAACATCGCGCCTTTGACCATGTCCGCTCAAAGTAATACCAACTACCGCCCCCGTTATTAACTGTGTAGTTTTAATAAAGGGGTGGTGGCTGTAATAGAGCTGTTTTGGAGTTTCCTTTTATTAGTTCCTGTGATTGCAGTTTTAATTAAAACTGCTGCATCAGGAGGAAATTTAACTAAATATAATAAGGAGGATTCTATATAGCAAAGTATTCTATTGTTGAATGACTAGCCTTAATACTATTATTACAATGTCGTTCCTCGCCATTTTAAACGAGTTGTTTACGTCCTCTGAAACTATTACTTCATTACCAACAGTGGACAACAGTTTTACGAGTTGCCGAAATAAGTTTGGTAGTGTTTAAATTTCGCAATTGGTTGGTGCATGTAGCCGTAAGTATAGCGCAGCGGCGGCGGCGGCTGCGAGACGAGAAGGCGCCCGCGGCGAGTCGGCCGGATGCCTCTGCTCCACTCACACGCCTTTACTGCACAATTAACTCTATCAACTATCCTGTTGTCCAACTACTGTAATTACAAATTTGCTCAAAAGCCCTTATAAACCTTTACGGTCGAGTTCGGCAGCCATACGTCCTGCGCTGCCCCAGGCAGATCTTATATCGAGTACATTACCCGGACGCAGGTTAGCGCTTTCCGAGCGAGCGATTCCCTCATATAAACAAAGCCGGTCTTTGTGCGGTGTTCATTGAACAGCTTAATTGCGTTTCTTCGCCACTTCTCTTTGCGGTATTCACACGTCTCTTAATCGAATTAATTCTTCTGAGTTATTTAGCGGATTGTTGGATGCTGAAGTTTATCTTGCGAATCCAGGTTATGGATATCAGAGAGCGTACAATTAGGTATAGCCCGTTGTACGTAATCCCGCCATCAGCGGTGAGTGGCTTGTGTCGTGAGTGCAAATGGTTTGCGAGGGAAGCTTTTGCCTTCATGCCTGTGTTCCGCTTATGATTCGTGAATTTTTAACCTGGCTGAAAAGACTTGCAGTCCGCTCCTATTGTGAATGTATATTTCGGATTTCGGAACGCGTATCTAGCTCAGTTTAATAAATAGGACAATATAGATTAATAAATTAAGAAAAATATTGTTGCTTCCAAAACTTTCGAGTACCTATATCATGTTGTAAAAATATAGTATGTAAAAAAACAGTGATTTAGACTGACTCTTTTTTAAGATTTTTTATGACATAGTGAGTAATAAGCATATTTTTGCTCAATACTCAGCTTTCCCCTTACCTTTGTCTGCGCTCTAGTTTCAAGTGTCGCCCGTTAAACAATTTCTTATCACCTATTGCAATAAGTTGTACATACACAATAACCAAGTTTCTATGGAAAATGAGGCTAATTAAGCCGTTTCCGACGCGTTTATCAAAGTGGTGGTTAATAAAGACAGTTGGGAAATACACCGCTGTCAGCTCTACGAATAGATAAGAGTCCTAGAACAGCGTACAACTAAACATAGGTTACTACTTTAGGTTACTTTGGGTACTTTACGTTACATTGGGTACTTTAGGTTAGGTACTTTAGTTAGAAGTGAACTTCATATGGCGGCAATAATAAAAGGGTAATCAAGGGGGCATCAAGCACCTTGCATTTGTGTCTCAACAAAACAGGGACATTCTAGTTTATACTCGTAGTTTTTCTTTTAATATTCGAAATGAAATATACATAATAAATACTATACAAAAAAAAATTGTAGCGAGGAACATACAAAAGAGCGGTAGATACCAAGCAGAGTTTGTTGCTTGTTCTTCTCGGCGTTGGTCGCGTGGAACTGTCACAGTTTTAAGACGTTTCAAATTGATCCATGTGATTTTGTTGAATAAACATATTTTGACTTTGTCTTTGAAAGTGTGCACACACAATATTCACTCTCATAAAGTTAGTAAAGTATACATGTGAACCGTGAATAAACCATTAATAGAGTTCCTCTTTATACTTTTCAAAATAAAGTATACGGATGCAAAAACGAATGGTCCAGATATTATGAAGAGGAACTTAAAGTAAAGGTTTATTCACGTCGGGTTTGCCCTACCCTTAGCGTCACATAAAAATAACTACAAAAATTAAATATGCAATATCAATTTTTATAATTAAAATCACGCAACACGGAACGTACATTACACTAGCCGCTAGCCAGTCCATAATTAACGCAATTAATTAAGCTTAGGAAACTCCTTACGAGCGCAGTCACGACACTAGTGTTAATAACACCGATAAAGGTCACCCGTCACTAGGGCGGGCACAAACCGGACATTCGGTTATTTGTCCGGACATTATCAAATACCATTTAATAATAAATAAATATTGGTGGACTTTCCACACAGCACTATCTAGCCCCAAACCACGTCAAAGCTTGTAATATGGGAACCAGATAGCTGATATAATGAATAATTATATACTTTTTTTTGTAAATACATACTTAAACAACACCCAGACAGAGAACAAACATCTATGTTCATCACACAAATGTTTGTTCTCGGTGGGAATCGAACCCACGGCCTACGGCGCAGAAAGCAGAGCTACTACTAACTGAGCTATGAAGGCTGTCAAGTCATAATTTTCGGTAGGAATACCGGACATTAATTAAGTTTTTGTAAAACCTTGGTTACTAGTAGGTATAATAAGGTTTTCAAGTCCATCAGAAGGTTGGCTGGAAAAAATCCTTTTAGCTAAGCCAATTGCACTCCACTTTGATGGTTTTCTGTTCTGTTGTCATTATTTTTACTACTATAATTTATTATAGAGTACTTATTCATAAATTCATTGTTAATAATAATGTGCACAATGTAATGTTACCTATATGTTTTTATACATTATTAGACTATTGAATTAATAAATTTTAATTTTAATTATTATTTTACTATACCTACTTGCTCTGCATTAGCTTGGTAATTTTATACATTACAATTTTCTTAATAGAAAATAATCCGGCTTTTTACAATTTAAAACTGCTTGATGCTTTCTTAATTCTTTTAACGCCAACCCTACCATGACCCGCCCACGGCATAAAAGCTTTTATTGGGCATTTATAGTGCCTTAACTTTTAATATAACGCCATTGATTAGTAGTTATAAATTTAAATATAAAATAATTGGTTAACGTAATTGATTTTAAAGCCTTGGCTTCAGCGACTAATCACAACATTGGTCACACGCTTGGCCACTCCTACGTAAATCAGATATCTAGTACTGTATGGCATTTAGGTAAAGATGAAAATGTTGAATTCCGCTCGATAATTGAGTAGGTGTGGCTGAATTGGCATGTTTGTGACCTGAGAATATTTAAAATCTATTAGCATAATAATCAAACTGTAAATACTGATGGTGTTTGAGAATAATGAGATCGTGTCCCGTTGAAGACTCACTGAATTACTTCCTTCCACTGAACTGATTCCTTGTTTTAATAGGCTTGCAACTGCTAGATTTCCATTGTTTTCGTTTATTCGGATCACCGCATTCGCATCGCCCAACGCATCCGCCCAAGTCGAGGTTGTATCAACAACTACAACCTATAGGTACTTGGGCGGATGCCAGGCGAAGAATACTTATTTTGGCTCAGACTGGGCGAAGGAACGTCTTCAACCCCGCTGGCAGGGTCAGTGCAACGGTTTACTATACCCGACCAGGATGACAATCGGGGTCACCAAGGATAGACATAGGACGCAATAGTAGGTCTGCGGTATATTTTAGGGGGGATATTTCATGGTCTTACCTCCTCATAATCCCTTTGCGAGTGAGGGTGCGGCGCGGCAGGCGCTCATTCACGCGAGCGGCGCGGGCGCCCCACTTTGCCCTTCCGCACGGGGGCGCCAGGTGTCGCTGTGTTCGCACTCTTCATAAGCTTCTGCCAGTCCTGCTCGCAGACTAGTGACCCCGCGAGCATGTAGTACCTGGTCAAATGAGTTAGTATCAACTAGGGGTCAACATTACAGTGGTGACATTAGATGGCATAGTCATTATCCTACATTGTACTAGCTAGCGCATAGGTACATAGCAATTCAGCACATTTTAGTGAAATAACTTTAAATTAGCATCGCTTTCATTAACCTACTTGCAACGATTATTTGTGTTGAAATCTATAAATCAGTGTTCAATCATCACTTCGGTCTTCTTCTTCGGGTTCGGTTGTTTTGTCCATCTTTGGAGTTAACCCCCTAGTTAGCATCCCTTAGCAGCTTAACCCAGCTTTACTGTTTGGTACAGACCCAAACATACATCGTTATAACCTTTGATATCTTACCTATCTCCCTGCATGAGGTGTGACCCACATTTTGAGCAGGCGAAACATTTTATGTGAAAAACGTGGAGGGGTTGTTGTGGCGCGTTCGTTCTCATCACAAACTCGCTCGCGGGGATCGCCTGTCCGCACGCTGCGCACGCGCCACCTGAACCGAACATTCTGAAACAAGAGAACATATTATTTCAATAAAATTGCATAGACCAACATTTTAAGCTTTTGCTTATAAACGTTCATGTTGAGAAACTGCTCTGAAGTCTTGTTTAAATCAAAAGTCATTCGGCATATAAAGTTTTATAGAAATAATTTTGATTTCATGGCCCATACATTCAGACGTGGCACGTGCTGAAAATCCACTTGCCTTAAGTCTAGTGCCACGCTGAACTGGCATATTAATTTAATTAAGAGATGTCAAGACGCGCAATTAAATGTGTTTTATATGCCTCTGCCATTGAAATGGAATGTTTGAAATCATCATTAAAACTAATGCTACGAATATCTAGCTAGATAGACAGACCCGAGGTAACAATTTTAACAAGCGGGTTTAAATTCGTTAAAACGACACGATTATTGCTCGTTAAGCTTTGATAAATGGATAATATAGCAAAGTAACGACACTGACTATAAATCTTACGAATGTAGTTATCTATTTGTGTACAATAGTGTCTACTGTCTATGCAAATATACTAGTATCGTGCTCTAAGCACGACTTTTTATCTCGAATGGTATAACGTGTATAGGCAAATATACTTATATAAATCGTAGGTTTGGTCAACATTCATATTAATTATTTACACGTATATGCACAAACATTTATAAAAAAATACCTTAGACCTCATTTAGCTTTAGTGCAATAGTCGGGTACATGAATGAGGGCACAGAAATACTTTTTTTTTATACGATGTTTTAATACTACTTTCTAATAATTTCACCATCACCCAAACTCTTCAAACCGAAAAACAAACCACCCTGCTATTGGCGGCAGAAATAGGTATTTCAGTAGCATTAAATGTATGTATATAAACTCGTGCTAATAAACCAGATATTTTATGACACCTAAAGATCGTAAGAATGCTTATAAGTACCAATTAATTTGGTTTTGTTGGAATTATATTGATAAAAGCTAAACGTTGTTTATTTATAATTATAGAAAAGGTTAAAGGCTATAGATAAAGATTTATACAGAGTGACTCAACATCACTGGTTCTATCAAGGAATTTGAAATTTTTTGTCAGAAATTATTATCGATTTTATTGTCTCTGGTGTGATCAATAGTATTCGAATAACAAAATATCATTGGTTATGGGCAATCCGAATTCCACAAATATAATAAAATAATTATTAATATATTTAAAACAATTATTTCATAAAACAAAATACACGTAAAAAAACCTTACTACGTAAATAAAATTATATGCCACTTTTTCAGGTTTTCATGTTAATCTAAAAGAATGAAGCAATTTCATTCATATTATTAGAATTTTTCCTGAAATAAAAATTGCTTATTATGTACCTAACTTATTTGAAACCTACAAATAGAGATAGACGACGCTTCCGTTTTGACTTTTTGGGCGCTGTATTGACTCTCCTTACCTAGTTTGTGAAGCATTTTAGTTCATGCTAACTCCGCAGGCGCCACCTGTCGCTGACTTCGAGCGGATCGCTCGGGAAGTCTCCTCAGTAAGTCTCAATCACCATGCAGCGCTTACTTAGGTTTCAAATAAGTTAGGTACATAATAAGCAATTTTTATTTCAGGAAAAATTCTAATATTATGTAGCCTGTAACTTATTTGAAACCTACAAATTGAGACCTGTTTATTCTCGCATGGTGGCGCTAAACTAGGTGTAAAAAATGTAAAGCCAACTGTGACTTCAAGAAATCATTTATTTCCAACAAAAGTTTGTAACCTAAAGTGTAAGTAATTTTATTATCCTCTTAATGAAACTTATGAAAATAAAGTAATTAGGTTACAAAATACCATTCAATACAAATCATGTTTATTTACAGATACACATTACACAGGAGTAAAATTACTAACTAATCCCTGTGTGTTCGTTAAGAAACAAGGTTTTACTGGACGTTTGTAAAACCGAATAAGTGTATTGGAAGATGTCCAGTTTCCACGAGCCAAAATGTCTTCCAAGGGCATTTCATTCCTCCAATTCAACGATGCAACTGCTGATCGTATTGAGCCAGGTGAGTCTTGAATTCCTGCATCAACCAAAACAGTTTTAACCCAGCCAGCGATGACTGTCCGACTTGCAGGCTTGGACTTTCCTCTCGTTGAGACAAACAGATTCTCTATGTTACCGTCTTCCAGTCGCCTCTGTTGAGAGATTTCTATTAGCTTTTTAATCCAAAAAACAGGGTCAATTTTCCAGTTCTCTCCGGATAAAAGTAACCACCCAGACTGTTTGTGATCAATTGTGTCGGTTTTTGATCCAAAAAGCGGCCAAAACGTTATAGATCCATCTTCAATTATACATTTATTTTCTTTTACAGATAACAACGTCAAATCGTGGATTCTTCTGCCCGAGGCCAAAAGAAGCAACGTGGCACATCGTCGAGCAACATCGAACATACTGTCAAGATTGGGATCTGACTGAAGCAACCAGTCTACCACTACCTGCGGATTCCATACCGGAGGCTTGATTTTATCTTTTGCTGCAGATTTATTTGCTATACCTTTTAATGCTTGTCGTACCAATATGTTAGAGCTTAGTTTTGCTTCAGATTCTGGTTGACAAAATGATGATATGACAGACTTATGTACCAGTATTGTCTTGTAGCTTAAGCTTTCTTTTGTATGCAAATGAATAAGATATTTTGCGAGGCCTTGGCCTCCTGGAGTTTTGTTATTTATCCCAGATTCCTTACACCATTTAAGCCAACGAGTCCAGGCAGGTTTATAGGTTTTTAATGTACTAGGTCTCCAGCTAGATTCTATTATTTTTATTTCCGAAGGCGTCCAGTCACCTAGGAGATCATCCCACCCCGACATTTCCATGCCTCTAATACAAGCTTGTTTACTTGTGGTGGGGGAAGATTCGTTCTCGTGTCTATCAGCACTGACTCTAGGTTCTTGATTGTGAACGGAGGGGCTATTGCTCTTTTCTTTAGGTCTGTTCTCCAAAACACGCTCTTCCACCTCGGACAAACCACTATGTATATTCCCTTGGCTTCGTTCAGATATGATAAAACTTTGTACATCAGACATGGAGGTGGGAAGATCCACGCTAATCTGTGATTCCAAACGAGGCTGAAAACATCGTGAGCGATGGCTTGTTGATCTTTTAAGTCTAGAGTCACGTAACTTGCTACTACGTGGGCTCTTCTGGACCCCATCAGATCCACCTGAGGGGTCCCCCACTTCTCGAAGATCAGCTGGCAAGCCTGAGGCAACAGGTGCCATTCCGCTAGGGCCTTGTACCTGGAAAGGCTGTCGGCTATGCCATTGAGAGGGCCCGGGAGGTAACTGGCTATTAGATTGATGTTGTATTGCTCTAAGAGATGGTAAATCATTCTGGTCAATTGCATTAGGCCGACAGATTTTGTGCCGCCTTGTCTGCGTAGAAAAGCTAGGGCAGTTCGGTTGTCGCTTTGGACCAAAACGGATCTGTTGCTGCAATCTATGGCTACATCTTTGTGTGAGAGTACCTTGTAAACAGCCATGAGTTCTTTTAGGTTCGAATGACATTGATGCTCTTCTGGCATCCACGGGCCCTGAATGTGAGTGCCGTTGACGTATGCTCCCCAACCGCATGCTGACGCATCTGTGATTATGTGGTAAGATACCGGAGCTGGCCAAATTTCGCTTGTTGTAAGGGTATTCTGTAGCCACCAACTGATGTCTTCTTTGGCGGCGGGGTTCAGTGGGATCGCCACATTCATTTTCAGGGCCTGGTTCAGGCAAGACTGGAGATTTCGGTACCTTAGTATGCCGTGGTTTATTACAAAACTGCAAAACTGTAAGGTTCCCATAATCTTTTGTAGATCCAATAGGGTTAGAATATTTGACCCTTGAGCGCGAATTAGTAGGTTTTTCAGAGCGTTTATCTTTTTTACTGGAAGACTTTTTCGGTTTAGCCGGGTGTTCCAGAGAATTCCGAGAAACTCTATTTCCTGTGCGGGTATGCTGGACGACTTTCTCTTGTTTATTACCCATCCGAGCTTGGTCATAAGGTCGATGGCCTGTTTCATTTGCTGTTGAAGAACTCGAGGACAATGATTCACCAGTAGGAAGTCGTCCAAGTACACTATCACTCTTATTCCTTTTTCTCTGAGCTTCTGCGCTACCCAATTCGACAAGGTTGCGAACGTTCTTGGTGCGCTTGCAAGACCGAAAGCTAGACAAGTCATCTGGTACGTTGTACCCTTGAAGATGAATCTCAGAAACCGACGGTGCGATCTCGCAATTTGTATGTGAAAATACGCTTGATGTAGATCGATCTTCATCATGTAGTCTCCGGTTTGCAAAAATTGAGGAACCTTTTGCATATTTATGAGCCGAAACTTCTTTGGTTGGAGGTATAAGTTTAAGGCCTTCAGATTTAAGACCGGTCTTTGCGAGCCGTCTGGTTTTTTTACTGGGAACATGTTTGAAAGAAAACCTGGATTCCGAGGAGCTATTTCGATCACCGACTCTTTCAACATCTGCTGTATTTCTTGGCTTAGTTCTGGTGACGACAGCATTCGAGCTTGATTTTTGTATACCAGACGTAATGGTGGTTTTTCTAAAAAAGGGATTCGATAACCTTGTATAATTTTCAAAATATGGGCTGGTGCCCCCATGGATTGCCAGGTATGTTGGTAATGGCGCAGTTGACCGGCTTTGAAACTTACGGCATAGTCATTGTCTTCGTTGATTGTCACGGTAGTTTTCTCTCGGTTTTTGAGATTTATTTTTTGAATTGGAATACGGTCGTTTCCCAGCGTGCGACTTGCCTTTTCCAGAAGCGGAAGCTTGCTGGTTTCGGTTTGGGTTGTAATACCCTCGTAATGACACCGCAGGGTCGGTTGACCGCCTTGGTGCGGCCTGGCTGCCTTCGGCAGGCATGTACGGCCGGTTGTGAGTGACCTGTCGACCCTCGGCAGGTAAGAACGGTCTACGAAAGACTTTAGAGCCACCTCCCAGCTTGACCACAGCTTCGCTGAATTCTTTTGCTTGGAAAACATTTTCACAGCTGGGAGGTATTTTTCGCAAAATCGCCTTGTTATACTTGTCCTTGACTGAGGACAGGGCGTTCTCTCGTCGATGCTCTATGATATTTGCACGTCTTCCACATACTAGCTGCAAGATATCTTTTGACACACACATGTAAGGACACGTATTAGAAAACAGCTCATGGACTTTGGATGTTAGCGAATCCTTTGTTAACTGTGTGCCGCTGTCAGCACTCCAGGCTAGCAAACCTTTTAGTGCCGTTTGCAAGGCTTCCTTTTGAGCAATCAACATATTAGTCAGGGCTCCGAAACTTTGATCAAGTGACCTCGATTGGCAGAATTTTGTTTCAAAAGCTAAAAGTTCATCATTCATTGCCAGATTGGTAAATGCAGGCGAAGAAATGTATTTCTTTTGGACGTCCGTATAGCGGACGCTACTCCACTCACTACTGTCGAAATGTTGGATTTTACGCAGGTAATTGAGCTTGGATTCAGCAGTGCGATTCACAGCCTCCGACGTAGTGCAATCGTCCCACTCAAAATCAGGGACATCAGGTTTAATCAGACACGAGGCTACTGAATCATCATCCCTCATTTCAAGCGGGTTGTCAGTTTGGGCCGTAGATATTGGCACGTGATGGTAGTTTCTAGTCATTAGATATTTTAGCTCGCTAACCTGTTTTTGGAGAAAATCCAACCTCTGTTCAGCCACGTCATCCTTCGTACAAGCACGTTTTGGTGTCGGAGGCCCAGTAGTGCTTTCACCATCACCATCGTCATCACTACTACTGTAAACTCGCCGTGGTCGCTTGTAGTTATGCTTCCTCCTCACGCCACTCGGTCCTGGAACTGGAGAGCCAACTTCCTGTGCTTCGCTGTTACTCATTATTCCACTAAAATGAGAAGCACAAAGTTAATACATTGGAAGGAATTCTCACTGTAATATTAAAATAATTTACTTACAGTTTGACTTGAGTTTGCACAAAAATTTTTATTTTTTAAAATAAATATATCAATGTAACTTCGAACGACTTCGTCGTTTTTTGCACCCAACTGATCGCAACGAAAGTCAAACGCCAACTGAGGAGACTTCCCGAGCGATCCGCTCGAAGTCAGCGACAGGTGGCGCCTGCGGAGTTAGCATGAACTAAAATGCTTCACAAACTAGGTAAGGAGAGTCAATACAGCGCCCAAAAAGTCAAAACGGAAGCGTCGTCTATCTCTATTTGTAGGTTTCAAATAAGTTACAGGCTACATAATACGTATTACATTTTTTTTTAAACATATTTAATTAAGTAATTAATTACCAATGACTCCCAAATGTTTTATTGTCTATAAAAGTGTGAATGCATCCGGCGTGATAAGATAAGCGATGATGATGAAGAGTTTTATCACCTGTTACTGCTATTAACGTAATGAATTCCATAAACTACAAATTTATTCAATAAAAAACTTTACGACGAGCCTTATCAATGAATTTATTTATAATTGCTATCTCTGTAACGACTTTTATTGATTGTTTTTATCTTCTTAATCCCATTTCTACCTACACATCTAGGATAGCTTCATCTTCATACATTTCAGGTTTTACGCGCGGAGCTCCAAGTACTAGTATCTGGTACATACCTTTGGAGACAACTCCAAAATGTGGGTAATCCATAAGTGACAGGTTGCAAGCCCATCGCCGCTGTTAGAATAATAACACACACAAATAAAATAAAATTTACTCAGGCGAGCTTAGTGCTGGATAGGATTATCTACAATGCTAACCTTTGGGTGATGAGAAAAACATATGAAATGTTTTTCTCATTAACAAAAAATAACTTGCATTGCACACTTTGCATTAGCAAATTGAATTACCCTGTGTACCTAATGAATTTCTGAATCGAAGACTAAGTAGGTAATATTGGCTGAAATTGCAAATGTTATCCTTTTATTGGATTTGAACCTGCACCCCATTGTCACAGTTAGACGGTAGCCCACCACAACACTGAAAATGTCCAAAGTGGCGCTAGACTAATTTATTTAAAAGCCATCTCATTTTTTATTCAAATTGAGAGGGTAATTTAATAGCTGCATTAAATACTTAATGAGTCATTAATACGATCGCTAGCGTCGCCGGCGACCGGTAGGAATTACGATAAACCTGTGATTTCAAATTGAATAATAATCTACAACCAGTGGATGCTATTATTTATTTTGTGGCTTTGCGGAATATTAATAAATCGCAATAACAATACGGCCGAGTGCAATCAAATTTTAATTGCCTACGCTTCTTAGACTTCCGAGGTAATAACTGCATAATATTCTACAACCGTTCGCTCCAGTGTCTATTCTGTGCATTTCTATGTTATATGTTTTAATGTTAAATTTGAAGAATGTGTCTGTCTGTATTCTCCGCACAATTAAGATTCCTATCCGTGATATTGCCAGATAACCGTGCCAGTGTCAAGTAAAATAAATACTACACTTTTATTGAAGCTAGTCAATAGTAATGCTGACCGTGTCATTTATTTTGAAGGAACTGGTGGCCGTTTTTATTTAAACTTACGGTTACACGGACGTACGTCTGAGGTAGGTTAGCGATTGTTTCGAATAAGTTTCAATTTTGTTTTTTCTTTCAGTCACACATTTTACATTTTAGAGTTTTCATCAATTGTTTGCCTTTCCGAGACCTCTAAAGTGATAATAGAGAGTATAAAAGATCAAAGACGCCACTGAAAACCAGCGCTGTATGGGCTTGAGCTCATACAGCAAATGCTGAGTGGTCGCCTTTTTTGTCATCAGACAAATTGTAAAAGTGTTTTAAAAAATTATGAGATAAAATAAACAATTTTCTATTCCATTCTATTCTATTCTATTCTAAAGAAGCGTCTCTATATTGGTTTACAGATTCTCGTTACCTATTATCGAATTTCCTTCAAAATATTCAAAAGCTTTTCGTTAAAGAAAAGCTGAATGATGCTTATATACCTAATTGACATTGAGACTGACCAATGAATAATATAATAATAATAATAATGCTGGACAAACCACACAGCACTGTCTAGCCCCAAAGTAAGCTACTCAAAGCTTGTGTTATGGTTACTAGATAACTGATATATTTAATACATTATATACTTACATAGATAGATATTTTTTATTATACATAGAAAAACACAAAGTGAGACTTAGGTACTGAAATGGAATGTAAAACTACGATTTTGATTATTTTTGAATCCAGTTTATATTCGGCAATAACTCCGACCGACCAAAAAATTTTAAACAAATCTCGAAAGATAAATTTGCTTCAATCACTCGAGGCAAATAGGATTTCGTTTCATTTACTTCGGCACGAGCGTTTTCAATTAAGGAGCCCGGCAAACATAGTATCGACGTATGAAGGTAAAATTAATTAAACCAAGCCAAGACAAACATGTACGTACTCGTATCTTCTCACCGGCTATGGATTTTGTCTACTTATCTACATCACATTGTACTGAAATTAAACCTCAACTATTTTGTTTTTTTTTCCTTTAGTTATCAAAAGTTGAGACGAAACTCATCTAAACTTATGTGCATCAGGCTATTCATTGCTCGCTTTTATATCGTTGTAATAAGAACCTTTTTTCTTTGGCTTTTTATAGTTTGACCTTTATTCGTGTGTACGTACAACAAATAAGGTAGTTGTTGAGCATAAATGTTTTTTGTTATATCCGTCAGTTTTAGTGTTATTGAAAATATTAGTTTTGTATTATGCATATTTCAAAACTAATTCCGATGCCAGTAATTGGTTTCATTATAATGAGCTTTATGACAGAAATTGCTTCACAAAGCTGAGTTTGGATTCATTCTAAAGAAAGAAATTCAAATTTAGAAAATTATGAACACGAAGAACGACAAATTTGATTTTTTTAAGACCCACAATCACAGACATACGTATAACATTTTTTCATAGATTTTAAAACTACATTTTTACATCTTATCAATTAATTGCATGCATACATTGAATACGAAATCCTATTTTTTGTACCAATGAGTATCTAGACATGATAAGGATTAGTAAGTTAGAGAGCGAAAAAAATCAATACGTTTATCAAACCAATCACTTTGCATTTTTCCTTTTTCACTGAGAGTTAAGAACGCATTGTCTTAGCCAAAGTAGATTTATTGTAGTCTTCCTTTTTTTTCCGACTGCATGAAGGTTGTTTACACATAAATAATCATCAGCTCAGTGGTATAAAAGTTTTTTATACCACTAAGCTGATGGAACAAGCAGATGGCCCAGTGGCAACCATCACCAAACATATCCTCGTAAATCACGCACTATAAGGATGTGCCTTACAGCACTGCCCTGCGCCCATCAATTTGAGGCATACAAATGTTAAGACACATGTGCCTGAAAAACAAATTGTATTTTTTTGAAAGTAAAGTTAGCCTCATCTTGATTTTAATCAGCCTTTTTCCTGCCGGTGTGTTAAAAATCTTTCGAAAGGACTTTTAGTAGTCTTTCGAGCACTTAACTTATGTTTTGGAAGTTTTTCGGTTCTACGACAGATTTAGGTTTCCTTACATTTTACAAATACAAATACAATATTTTTCATTTCCATAAAAATGTGTGCACAATATAAAATAGCAGACTCCGTCTTCTGCTTTAGTTTAATAAGTATTTTAATAGTAGTTTGGATATTGTATTGGATATTGTTTCATTTCTCGAAATGTTTTGCGATTGAGATAATTTAATCTTGAATTAGCTATGAATAAAATTGGCCCGTATGAATTTATTTAGTTCGTTCGGCCGTATTATTTTAATCAACTTCGTAAGGGTTAGAGCCTTTTCACATTGTAATTTGATTCATGTAGTATGTAACAAGTTTTCAAAGTTCGTAATCGGCAACTTTTAGGATTCCTTTCATAGCGATATTAATTAACGAGTGTGTGTTTAACATGAGTTTATAAATGAAGATGTTTGAGATACCTGCTGAACTTTATTTTCGTTCGTTGCTTGAAAGCTTACTTGGAGTAAAAGCTGTTTCAGATACGAATTCAATAAGAATCTTTTAGATGTTACATTCGTTTTCTGTGAAGGTATTACATAGAGATATTATTTAAAAAGTTGCCCATTACAAGTTTTTAGTACAATCTTGTAATGGGCAACTTTTTCACGCATTTTACATTTAAGTTTAGTAGAATTTATGTGAAGGGCTCGTTGAGGGAAAAATACCAGCATGCCTATTTCTGCCGCCAAGCTGTGTCGCTGTGTTTCAGTTTGAAGGGTGTGGGTGTGAGATTACAGGCACATTGAGGTTAAACATATTTATGGCTCAAGTTGATGGACGCAGGGCAGTGCATCGTAAGGCACGTTGATATCGAGCGTTACTTGCAACACGTTATAAATTTACTGTGCCTCTTTTGCGGGGTGCTGTTATGTAGTTAGATAGAATAGGCTTGCAAAGTACTAAGATTATATTCCTGTATAATAAATTAAGGTCGCCCTTAAGAGAAACACCTTGAGAGAATTGCATTAATTACGCCGACAAGAGCATTGCTCTTAAAATCAAAATCAAAACGGTCTTTATTCAGAACAATCATATAATCACTTAGAAACGTCTTTAGAGGTGAATCTATCGTATCATAAATAAGAAGAAGAAAACATTAATAAACCTAGTCGGTCTTGTGCAGGATTATAAAATTGCATGACTCCTCAGTAATTTAAGATGAAGGAAGACATGTTGACATGTTATTTTATTCAATAAGGAAGCGTCCCGAGGTACGTGTGAGTTTAGATTGTTGTGCTGGAACATAATTTGAAACCTCTCGTGGAGATCATTAGAGGGACAGGTGGAAGAGGATTTTATCTGGAAAATAATGAGCATTCGTACAGCATACTCCGCTGGGGAATAAACTACGTTGAAAATGGCGCTACCGAGACTTTCAAATATTGTCAACGTGCACAGCAAAAGCTCAAAATATAGTCAAAATATCAAGCCAAGATGCTATAAGGTTGGCAAAATTAGGGTTGAATAAGTAGTTTATGTTTTGATATGTCGTGTATTTTGTTTTGATGTTGTATTATAGGGCAACGTGGTCGCCCAGCGACAAAGACTACTAGAATATAAATCACTAGATTGGCCCCGCGGTTTCACCCACGGTGCTATAAATCCCGGTATTTCCACGGGATAAAAAGTATTCTATGTTACTTCTAATATACCTCCAAGAATATGTGTACAATGTTTCATGATGATCGATCAAACCTTAGAGGATAGAGATTTCGCGTGAAAGCGTAACAAACAAACTTACATTCAATTTAAAATATTCGTATGATTCATGTAATGACAGCTGACGACTTTTTGAGGTTTGACTGTGCTTTGTTTTAAGTTACTTACCCCTCTCTCATGCATGACTTTTGACAAGATATACAATCAAAAAATTGTAACATGCAAGAAAAAGAATATGTACGGTTTTGTTTTCTGTCATTTTGCGAAGCAACATGGCATTTTCATTTTGATTGTTACTCAAGTGTTATTTTGAGTTGTGTTGTGTAATTTCGGTGGTATTTTAACCAACATTACTTGAGGTCTTAGCACAAAGTGTAAGCGTTTAGAATAAAAGTGTATAAGTGTATTAGCATAAAAAAAAAAAAAAAAAAAAAAAAAAACATATTCATATTAATCATCCGTTGACACTTTCCACTCAAAATCATAACGCATACACATCACACACATAGGGGGGTTCTCCTGTGAAACCCTGGCTCTTAAGAGACTTGTGTTATCAGGAGAACTCCCAGAAACACACTCACACACACATTCACAGTAGGTACACACTTCCCACACACCACACTGGTTTCTCCTGTGGTGGGAGAACCCACTTACATACATATATACACACACATTACATTATAACCTCACACACACATACGAACCTATCATACTTAAAATTATAATGTTATCCGATTCTTTGTTTACCCATACTATTACAAAATGTAAAAAAAAAAAACTGGCTTCATTAAAAACTCGAGGGTGGGCGCTAATGCTTATCATACAAGATATTTTTATCTTAGTTTAGGTATTAGCGGGATCACTCAAACCTAACCTATGTTTACCTTAAAGCCGGTAATATTTATGTACCTATTATTTACTACCTATTGTAACTGTAAGGTGTCAAATAAAGATTTTTTCATTTTTTTTTTCATATTATGTGATATCGTGATTTGACCGAAAATGTTTCAAATGTTTTAAAGAAACCGCCTCCATTATCATCAAAACAATTGACTGACCCGACTTTTGACAGACGTGACTAATAAACTTAATATCTCTGATAACACTTGACACTGGCAAGCTTGTCTATAGACAGGAGCCATATAAAAAAATAAAGAAGAATATGTACTTAATTATGCGGCTCATAAGTAGAAGTATACGTTCATTTATTTGCAAAAAACACTCTGAAGCCATGGTTATAAAGCTCCTTTTAAATTTGAAGTTGATTTTCGCGACGTAGGCCTACGAGAGGGAGATATCGGATCGGGTCTCGAAGACGAATAGCTCTTAATAATGCCAAGATGCGTCCTCAAACGGGATGCCTTACTTGTTGCTCTGAGCTCTGAGATCCAGATGGACAACTTTGTATCGCGATTTTAATTTGGTTTATTGATTTTGATTACATTACGAGAGCGTTGCTACATACACACATCTAATACGACGCTTTGATCTGAAAATATTAACATAATAAATATAATGATAATAACTTTATTGTATTATGATTAATTCTGACACACTTTTATTTATGATTCACATTTATCAGGAACTAAGTATCTCGTCCTATATAGACAGACGTTTAACTTGATAACCTTAGAATTTTATTTCCGATTAACTATTTAAATAAAACAAATGTTTAGGTAGGTACTACTTCCTGTTGGAACAAGTAGACTGACGGTCCACCTCATATTGAGTGGTAAGAATCACCTATACAAATCATTTCAAGTCTCGCAAGTCAAGCAAGATAGGATGTGTGCCCTACGATGCACTATTCTGCGCCCATCAACTTTAGGCATATGACAGATGGCTCAACTGCCTGTAATTTCACAGAAACCACACTCTAATAATACTTATTTGATATCCTGCAATTGAAAACCGCAACTTGTTCTAATATTTTTGGTATCAACAACATTTATGATATCACCATAACTTTATCAAACTTCATTTAGCTTAAAAGCATCCTAGGTCAAAAATACCACTCATTGGCTGCTGTGACTTTTAACCGCTACAGAGCAGTGTTGTAATTGATTGCTGCGTCACAACTGCTGGTACGTACGTCATGACTGAGCCTTGACGGATGCTAACGTCTGAACTGCACAAAGCATGTGTTGTTGAACGCAAAGCGCTCGACAGATTTCTGACAGACATGTGATGAAACAGTACTTTATGTTAGAATAAGAACAAAGACATAAACCAATACAAACTTTGCATGCTTATCTCATCTTTGACAGCCTTCTAAGCTTAGTTGGTAGTATCTCAGCCTTCTGTGCCGTAGGCCGTGGGTTCAATCCCCACCGAGAACAAACATTTATTTTGTGTGATGAACATATATGTTTTTTTTCTGTCTGTATCAGGTGTTTTTTTTTATTTAAATCAGCTAGCCAGGTGAGGTTGTCACAAGTTTAAAAAATATATTTAACTAGCGACCCGCCCGCGCGCCCCTGCTTCGCACGGGTGCACATAGCATGCATGTATTATACATAATATAAACCTTCCTCTTGAATCACTCTATCTATTGAAAAAAACCGCATCAAAATCCGTTGCGTAGTTTTAAAGATTTAAGCATACATAGGGACATAGGGATATAGGGACAGAAAAAGGGACTTTGTTTTAAACTATGTAGTGATTTTGACTTTGACTTTCAGTATCTAGGCGGCGATGATAATGTACTAACTTTAAGTTGGTAATACGAAAGAGATATCAATGTTATAATCACAATGCATGTCCCGCACTGGCGCGGGACGTGGGATGCGGGACGGTATCGAGTTAGCACGTCGTTAGCAAGAAACTCGTTAGCGACGCGTGCCGCCAACAAGCCAAGAATTTGCTAATGACACATGCTGCTCGCGGCAGGGCGTCCATGATGCCGCGACATCTTGGGACATGTTTATTAATTCTTCAGTAATCCTGAAACTTTATTAGGAGAACGGATAATTATGTACCTACTACAGCGATATAAGCCTAACTTTGCAACTGAAAAAAATTGTGTTTTTTATGTTTTATTATTAAAAAAAAAACAGTTTGTACAGTGAATATACCTATAGGTATTAAAATTGAAGTATTGGCAGCAATTATTGCCTATTTACGTCCGTTTGTCCGTTATCTAGTATGACCGCTAGCCATGTCGTGAGTTACGTAATAGGGGTTTCAGTATGACACAATAATGCCCTGCTCGCGATGTGGTGCCCATGATCACGGAAAAAATATAACAATTCACTTTTGAATCCTGTTTTGACAGTTGATGAAATAAATGAATATAAATAAAAATACTAAATGAAAAATAATACCTACTAAATGAAAATAAAAATAAACTAAAAACAATTAAACTAAATGAAACATAAATTATACAAAAACTTTTATTAAATGGTTAAAAGTTTTTAATTTCTACAACAAAACCAAAAAACCAAAACTTTAAAAAGTAAGTAAGTAGTAAAGTATAATGTGCAATTTTTGGGCAAGCCTTTGCTAACCTTGGTTAGCTGACGTCAATAATCTTAAAAAGGAAATAATTTGAAAGAATGAGTACCGTCAAAGTGATTACAGTTCGGGCACATTTTTTTATGTTTATATCCTATCACTATCAACGCGTCACTTCAGACTGCTTAAACTATTAAGACAAGTCGTCGTTCAAAAAATATATTCAAAATATAAATACATAAAAAAATATCCCGTGTTAGTTCACTGAAGCATGGTTAGTCTTGCGAAAAGCGCCTGTTCGCGAGAACTGGGCCCGTCTAGTGGGTCTCATTCGCGGATAGATCAAGTGGCTTGACAAATCAGATCGCTTTAATGAATACCTTGTTTATCAAACTGACTGTACATCGCTGTACGAAAGATAGGCAGATTATGTAGTTCAAAGATATTTGAATATTCGATTACTTATCTTATATTTTAGTGGGTAGCTACAAATGATATTATTTATTGGAAAGGTACTCGCAGTATAACATAATAAGATAAAGTTGGTGCGCGTTGATGTCTTTTGTATGCAAAAAATTACAAAGTTATAATTTACTGTGTTTTTTTACTTTTGTACTATACGAGAATGAGCTGTAAAAGGGATTGTACAAATAAAGCAAATTATTATTGTGAAGCACTGGTGGTCTAGTGGGAGTGACCCCGCCTTCCGATCGTAAGGTCGCAGGTTCGAATCCGGTCGTGCACCAATGGATTTTTCTATCGAAAAATTTATGTGCGCAATGCCAGTACTCTTAAACGGTGAAGGAAAACATCGTGAGGAAACCAGTTACAGTATTCTAACAGCGGCGATGGGCTTGCAACCTGTCACGTATGGAATACTAACTACTGCAAAATGTGGGTATGTGCCAAATGTAATGTTTGGACGTACCTCTGACTACCCCCCTTAGACATCCTCAAAGAATCTTGAATTAGTACCTACTTGGTACTGGGAGATCTGAAGGAATATCTACCGTGCCTGGGGATCAAAGTCGTGAAGTTGTTTCAGTTTTCAGTTTTTTTTTATTGTGAATTGGATCCACGTTCCCGCAAAGAAATAAGCGCAATGTAAAAAATGCATCGATTATTTCCCATCGACTTTATTCCTCGCTGTATTCGTTAACAAGCGCCCGTGAGGCAAAATCGTATTCAAATTGACATAGTAAAACAACAGAGCCTCCGGACTAAGTTCCATAAACTCGTTTGAAACTCCCCTCTACACACTCTATCGGCGATTTTTAATTAAGTCCCTAGCGAGCGGCAAGCGAGCAAAGTAACACCATCAATTCATTATCCTAAACTCTGGCTCGATTGTTCCTCGCTCGCTACTTACGCAAACTTTCATTTTAATCAAGCGTTTAATTAAAAATTATCCGAGAAAAACAAAATAAGCCCGTTAGGGCGGTCTAAACTAATTAAGTCGCATGCGATGAGCCCGACAACAGAGGCCCGTGAGGTGAGCCTCCTTTAATTAAACTCTTGTTCCACTCCGCGGCATCGTCGCTTAGCGGAACTATTATCGCAGGACAACTATACTTTCGTGTCTCACTCGGACCCCGAAACTGATACTCTCTACTGACTCTGTTAGTTACAACACAATTTATAAGTATCGTATCACCGTTTTATTTAGGTTACCGCTCCTATTCCTATTCCTAGTTCTACGTAAAATTAAAATCTTAGTCACCATATCAGAAACAATACCTTCTTACAATTACTTGCCAGCATAATCCACCCAATTGTTTGTTACTAAACTGGTGTCTAGAACAACAAATCCGTGCCTCACTCAAACCCTAACACTGCCATATTATTGATACAAATCTGTTAATAGCACGATTAAGACTAAACCCTGAAAAAAATAAACTAAAACACCACCTTTCGACCTTCTTCAAGATCAAGCCCCCATGGAAACCTTGAGTACAATAACATGCCGCAAAAGAATTAAAACATACTGTAACAGTAAAAACTCAAGTAACGCTTAGAAAAGTGGACCGCCCCGGTTAGGTGATCCGACAACCTGCCCTATATGCCCTAATGATGACGTCTATAGACGCCCTGGCGTGTCCTATAAATGATTACTTGACCATGTACCATATGAGTAGTAGAGCTCTTTGTGAAGGGCTCGTCCGGGAAAGAACTACCACCACGCCTTTTTCTGCCGCCAAGCAGCAACGCTGTGTTTCGGTTTGAAGAGTGTGTTTGCCGGTGTAATTACAGGCACATGAGGCTTAACATTAAGTTGATGGACGCTGGGCGAGTGTATCGTAGGGCACGTTCCTATCGTGCGTGACTCACGATAGGAATGCTTTGATATAGATGATGGTTACCACTTAACATCAGGTGGACTATCTGCTTGTTCCATTAACTATATAGTTGTATAAAAAAAATTTAAAACAGTGAAAATGTAATGAAATAAAAGGCATTAAATTAATGATTATTTTGAAATAATTCATACTGATAAAATTGAATACGTGATTGTTTATAAAAAACATCAGAAAACATGCTGGATTTTCATTTGTCTACCGTAATTATCTATTGTTGTTTATCTATTCATACCTATGATTTTGTTGATATCAAAATAGTAGTAGTAGCTACCTACTAAATGATGTTTAAAAGCATTTTCTAACGCCCGGTTTCTGAAAGGCCGATCAACGTTAATCGGCTGTTAAGTCACTTGCTATTTCAGCTTTTACTTCTAGTTAGATAGAGATAGCAAGTGACTTGAGAGCCGATAAGTGTGTAAACCGTGGGTAAGTATCGAAAAAAATGATGTTTCACGTATCATCAAGATCGTCCCGCCAACGTCTTTCTTGGCCACCAGCGTCGTTTTTGGCCGGCGCCGTCATCTCCCGTCCATACAAAGTTACTGTTCAATCTAACTTTACGATATTAAAAATGTTTTCACTTGTTTAACGAACCAATGTGTAAATTACAATGAAATTAATATTAAAAATATATTTTTGGATCAGCGCTGCAAAATCACAAAAAGTTGGAAACAGAGGCGAACTTTTCTAATTAATGTTAATACCAATATCAATTAAGTTACGCTAAGAATTAATTATCTCAGTATTACGGACCCTCGTTTATTATTAAACTTTCACTAATCAATCTTCTTGTACCCACGTAACTAATTAAGTAAGGAGGTACATTGTTATACAATTACACGATTGTAGTAATAATTGTCAAAAATTATAGTGATCAACATTATACAGTGATACACTTACCCCTAATCCAAAATAACTTTTTTCAAAGTTGCCCTTTTTTCTACTTGAAGCATCCACACTGCGCTTTTAGAAACTTGTGGTTTCTATCACTACATAGTATAAAAACAAAGTCTCTTTCTGCTGTCTGTCTGTCCGTCCTTATGTATGTATCCTTAGATCTATAAACTACGCAACGGATTTTGATGTGGTTTTTAATATAGAGTAATTAAGCACTGCACTGCACTAAAGCATTGCACCCGTGGAAAGCTGGGGCGAGTCGCTAGTATAAAATTAATAACGAATTCTTTTGTTACTATTCAATATTTTACAAAAGATTAACGAAATGTTTTTACACGTCATTTTTTATCACGAATCTAATTAAATCGATTCAAAATCTACACAAATAGCTAAAAATAAAAATACACATGTAATCGGTCTACGCTACCGTAATTCAATATGGGTTCAACGGTAAAAAACCAGGTAAACGCAGTTGATCTCTTTAATCATGCTATGCAAGACTTGATGCCAACCATAAAAAAAAAACAAAAAAAAGACCGTTTATTTAATTAAAATATCAACTGAACTTTACAGAAATTTAATTGAAATATTTAGTTCATAATATTAATCTGTCCTAACTATAATCACTACATAGTATAAAACAAAGACGCTTCCTCTGTCCCTATATCCCTATGTCCCTATGTATGCTTAAATCTTTAAAACTACGCAACGGATTTTGATGCGGTTTTTTTTAATAGATAGAGTGATTCAAG
This sequence comes from Plemyria rubiginata, assembly GCA_963576535.1. Lineage (NCBI taxonomy): Eukaryota > Metazoa > Arthropoda > Insecta > Lepidoptera > Geometridae > Plemyria > Plemyria rubiginata. Next base: position 4,456,347 of record OY754906.1, read on the forward strand.
AGGAAGGTTTATATGTATAATACATGCATGGTATAGTATAAAAACAATGTGCACGTGCGAAGCAGGGGCGCGCGGGCGGGTCGCTAGTTGAAGATAAACTCCAATTCCTAAATTACTAGTTTCTCAGACAATAGCAAAGATCGCGGGAAGTCTAGACGGAGAAAGCTTATAATCGTTCTTCCTGGAATTTTTAGGGGAAGCAGAGTCCAATAGTAGACATCAGGTCTGAGGAGCAATAAAACACAAAGCTTACAGTGAAAGTACGTTGTTGAAGTTGGATTATTTGGTCCATAAATCAAAAAATGTCTATTGACTAACAAGTTGTAAGTAGGTCTAGGCTGGAATTAGAATGTCAACCGAAAATAGGTATTTGAGTGAGTAACGGTATTGAAAATCTTTGTCGTTCATTTAGGGTAGGCGCACGGTAATTGGCTGGCAAGCCGGATGCAGGCACAGGTGCTGGGTGCGTGCGCCCTCTAGCGGCCGGAAATGAGAGCCAATTTAAATCTCGTCCGTGGCGAATCGATTAATTGGAGACTCATAATAATATGCATGAAACATATTGGTAAAAACATAAGCTAAGGCATAAATGAAATTCCATTTCTTTTCCAAATCTTTGAATGACTAACCACCGGTTCCTGGAAGCCCTGTCAAAGATAATCGGCTGACAAGTCACTTGCTATTTCTATCCAATTTGAAGTAAAAGCTGATATAGCAAGTGACTTGACAGCCGATTCACTTTGATCGTGTTTTGAGAAACAGGCGGTTATTGTATTTTTTTACAGAATCAATATTACAATTAGTAGTTAGTGATGACAGCTTCTATATTAATAAAAAATGCATCGAGTAGTTTCAGTGTACGCATTATTATAACTAGCCTAATAATATGCGTCCTAGAATACCTCACGCGATTTTATGTCTTGCAAAAGGTATTACTCGTATAAGGGTGAAATTCAATTGGTTATTAGAAGAATCAGACCCATTCATGTAACCTAAGTAACATCCTAATAATTACCCAGTTTTATGTCATAACACTATCGAATAAGGTATGAAATAGATTGAAGAATGGCGAGTTAGATCCTAGAGATTTCATACATCAATTTCGACTTTACAGTTAAGCGTAGAAGGGCAATTTCGGTGTCTCACATCTCTAAATGTCGCGTGATAAGATCTGCGCCAGGGCTGCGGATCGCCACCTATTTATATTTATTTAATCAGCCTGAGCGACGGACAATGTGCCATTGTATGTCCTGATTTATTACTCTAAAAGGATCTATAATGGTCTACTCTTGTTAAGAAAGACAGGTACAGGTTCGTCGTGTCACCAGGCTTTTCTTGGTCACTATCTAAGGTCAGAGATAGGTGTTTATCATCATAATTTTGGGTGATAGACTGAGTGGTGTTCCATTGATTTGATACGCTCAAGCGAAAAAGAGTCAGGTTGCCAATTTCAGCTCTTTCATGTTCAGTATTGCTTTTGAACAAGACACTAATTTCATCCAGCGAAAGAAACTTCGTTTTCGAGGTCCCCCTAATCCAACAAATTAGTTGATAACAGATAACTTTTAAACTTATGCGTTTACTTCCAAGCATAATTATACTTTGATATTATAATTAAGCACAGGTTCATTATGGGTATGTACAATTATGAACAATCACGCATACGTTTAACCGGTATCAATTATTTTTAATTGAATCTAGATACTTACTTGAAGCAGTCTTACGACGTACAGAGGCAGGGACTGTACGACTCATACAGTCCTTGTATGGCTCTATGTTCCATGACACTTCATAAAGTTTTCTTTGAAAATTATATGTGTGTGATTTGAATTAATTGAAAGGCAAAAAATAATGACTTCGTTTTGAAAATAAAAAATGTTTTCGTCTTACAGGTGCCTGCACCTACTGACTGCTACTTGATAATACTCGAACTAACATTATTGGCCCAATGGTACGAAAAAATAGAGTAAGAGAGAACAAAACGCCAGCGCTATCATGCTCTCATCATTTCTTTAACAAGATATGTTGAAAGAACGCGGTAATATCAACAAACGAGTAAATTGAACGAAAGTTTGTCAATGAAAACATCAACAAACGAGATTTGTCGTAGTAATAACAGGTTGGAATAACAGCGCAGCTCATACATATTATGTAGCGCGCCGTATACTTGCCGTATTCGCTCGTTTTGCATTTAAATTAAAACTATTCACGGTATTAGCATAGAAATGGGTTCGATGGCTAATCGTTGCGGTGTCAAAAATGTTTAATTAAAAAGATTGATGCTTACTGCCGGAGTGGGGCACCAGAAGTACAGTCGAGTTGCAAACTTATCTAATTAGTTCGGGGTGGGATGGCGCCGAGAGGGGGGGTGCCCCCTGTTAGGCAGATGAGTGGGGAGGGGGTAGACGAGGCCAATTAGCGGTGATCGTCGATTAGCTCATCGTACGAGTGCGGCTTTTGACAAAACGTTACGACTAATAAATTATTATTATATTTATACGTGATACCGATAATTGATTCAATTTGTGGGGAAATTAGCAATTTGGAATGGCGCCTTTGATTTCGGGTGATACCTATTCATTAGCGATACATTATTTTATTTCATAAAGTTTTTTTGAAAACTTTTTTACGCATCACTACCGAATTAATTTTTGATAACAATAATATGATTAAAACTCATGAAACAGAGTTGTTTTAAACATCAACGCTAATAATAAATAAGCAACGAATTAACTGTTTAGTGGAAGCCGGTTTTGGCACCAAATTTATTAAGTATGTATTTGGCATCACATCGGTAGGTATCATAACTTTTGTGTTGCCAAGGCTAAATACATTGTTTAGGATTCATCCGTCTTACCTTAGTTGTATAAATTTAAATTTCAGTATAATCTTAATGGCTAATAAATAAATACCTACTATACTTTCCTTCTCCCCCGGACCCCTGCGCTGCCTTCTCCCCCGGACCCCTGCGCTGAGCAGACGTGTTTAACTAGTCACTATTTCATATTTTTTTTTTTTTATTGTTTCAATTTAAATAAAGTTTTCGATATTTTAATCAACTCAGATTACTAGGAGCGCATAAGCTGCGAGAGGACTAGACTAGTGTACCGTCGCACGAGACACGGATGTGTGTGATATCGGTGAGTGCATCCTTCACCAATCATTTGACTCAACGTCATCGACGCACTCACACTGCGACAACTGCGCGCCAGTCAGTGCTCGCTTGCTACGCACGCACACAACCGCTTAGCGCCTACGCGTGTATCGCCTACCTACCTGTGCTACGCACCGCCTGCTGCTTTCTGCTTGCCTGGTACCGCTCAGCCGACTCCGCTCACCGTAATGCCGCGAATTGCTCGCTCTCCGCCGAAGACGCCGGCGGTGACATTATCGCCCTCTCTTCCCTCGCTGCTGCCCCCGCTTACGCATTGTAAGTCTGACTCAAATCTAGTTGATTCACCAACTGCTGCTACTGCCGTACCTAACCTTTTACGCGACGCTTCGAGTGACCCTAACATCACCATACGAAAACGTAAGCGGGATGACATTAGTAGAGAAGAATTTATGGAAATGTTCTCCTCACTTAAAAAGGAACAGGAGGAAAGATTTACCGCCCTCATGTCAAAAGTTCAAGAAGGTATCCAGACAAACACTGAACAAAATAAGTCTATACAAGGTTCGATTGAGTTTCTTGGACAGAAATATGATGAGCTGCTTACTAGAGTAGATACCTTGGAACGGGAGAGGACATCGGACCGTAAATACATCCAATCTTTGGAGGACAGGCTGGAGCAGCTTGACCGGAACTTGCGTAGCTCATCTATTGAAGTACGTAATCTCCCGAAGAAAACGGGCGAATCAAAGGAAGACCTCCTGAATCTTGTTAAAAAGGTGGGGACTGCCTTGAATGTGCAATTGCAACCGGTAGATGTCTGTGACGTATACCGCATTAATACTAAGAATGAAACCAACCAGCCCATCGTTGCTGAGCTATCGAGCGTGTTTCTGAAGGAGAAAATCATCGGGAATGTCAAGATGTACAACAAATCATATGCCACTAATAAATTCAACACGTCAAACTTGCAGCTCGTCGGGCCAACAATACCGATCTATATTTCGGAGAGCCTCGCACCACATACGAAAAAACTCTTCTATTTGGCCAGGGAATTTGCCAAAGAACATACTTTTCGGTACTGCTGGGCCTCGAGAGGCAGAATATACCTAAGACGTGCGGATGGTGCACCTCTAGTGCGGGTAAACAACGAGAGCGACCTAGATAATATTGCTAAGAATAAGTGACTATCTCTTATAAAGCCTATGCTACATGGTTTAGTAGTTTTAACCATTACTTTAATTATCTTTTGTGTAAAAATAGAGTTGGCAATCATTTACAACACCTCTCTCTATGTTCAAATAAACCAATACATGTTTTGTATAGACAAAAACCACATCAACCATACCATACAAAAAGAAACACAAGTACACACCTTACACTTACACTCAAATTACAAATATGTTAACAAGCACAATCCTTATCACCTGTTTATTATTTCCTTCGCCATTTTGCTCACGAATACTTTGCTCATTCAAAATGGATGACACCTCTTTCATTATTGCGGAAGTTGATGACTCTCAAATTATAGATTGCATTTCGATTGGCAACCTGAGGAGTTGCCACAAACATTTGAACCCAAAAAATATCAATAACAGAAACAGTCTCACAGTTGTTACACAAAACATTCGTAGCATAAACGCTAACTTTGACCTTTTTATGGCATTTTTATCTGGCTTGGGCACTACAGTGGATGTCATTGTGCTAACAGAATGCAGAACTAGTTGTAGTAATCCACCTCCTGATCTCGATAACTATGACTTGTTTTGGACTAAAAATAAGCTGAACCAGAATGACGGAGTGGTAGCATACGTCAGACAAGAGCTGGGAGCAGTAGCACAAGAACCACCCGTCGACGATGGTAATTGCCTAATTGTTACGATATCACCTGACTATACAATTGTATGCTCTTATCGACCACCGTCCTTCCATAATGCTGGTAATTATCTGTCATCTATTGACTCCGTTCTTTCGGGTGTGGCAACCACCAATATAGTTTTCACTGGTGACATTAACTTAAATATTCTACCAGGAAATCTGTCTAGTTCTGCTCCAGATTATTTAAATATGTTGGCCATGCACGGGCTTAGACAAGGCATTAATCTCCCAACCAGAGCCGGCTCATGCTTGGACCACTTTATGATCAAAACAAACTATGATTGGAAAACTTTAGTATTTGAGCAGCCGCTAACTGACCACTCCCCTATACTTCTTTGCATAAATGATGCTAAGGTTGCCAAACTTGATTTAATATATAATCGTGTTATTGTCAATGATGAGGGTATCAGGGAATTGCTATCTAAAGAGACGTGGAATGATCTGTTCCAAGCCGATAATGTTGATATTGCTGCAGACATTTTTACAGAAAAAATAATTTCCATTGTCAACCAAAATACGCAGATCAAGACATTCTCCAAGCGATATCAACCTCTTAAACCTTGGATAACAAGAAGCGTAGTGATATGTCTAAGAAAAAGGGATAGGTTGCACATAAACGTCAAAAAATCACCAGAAAACGCGAAACTTATGGATAAATATACTAAATATAGAAATGTTTGTAACAATATTATTAAAAACTTAAAAAGAGAGTATTATAAGAACAAATTATTAAAAAGTAAAGGGAATATCAAGGAAACATGGAAGATAATGAAGGAAGTGTGCAATTTTAAAAAAACAAAGACAACATCTCAAAATCTTCTAAAAATATGTGCTGAACCTACACAATCACTTAATGAAGTAAATTCATACTTTACTACTATCGGTGAGACGCTTGCTAATGAGACTTTACATAAAATTAATGCCACAGAAAGTGAACTTGCTGATCTGGCTAGAACTAATAATTCTCCGGTAAACTCTTTATCACTGGCCCCTACAGATCCAAATGAAATAAAAACTATCATATTCGGTCTAAAATCACATAGTGCGCCTGGTTGGGATAAAATTACAGCCCAGCTACTTAAGAGCCACGTGATGTTTCTAGCTGAACCCATAGCTTTGTTATGTAACCTCAGTTTGGAAACGGGGACGTTTCCAACAGCTTTTAAAACCGCTGTCGTATGTCCAGTCTTTAAAGCGGGAGACAAAAAAAACCCCTCAAATTATAGGCCTATTTCTCTACTCTCAACATTAGCCAAAATATTAGAAAAATTAGTTAAGAAGAGAGTTATGAAATACCTAGAATATAATAATCTTCTAAGCGCTAACCAGTACGGCTTTAGAGCAAGAAAATCAACTGAGGACGCGGTTCTGACCCTTACATCGCTAATAACTTCATATCTCGACAATGAAAACAAATGTCTAGGAGTCTTTCTGGACCTCCAGAAGGCTTTTGACACTGTCTCCATACCAATACTGCTCGCTAGGCTGGAAAATGTTGGAATCAGAGGTCTGGCTCTTGAATGGTTTACAGATTACCTGACACAAAGAACGCAACGGGTACGTGTTGAAAGACATGAAAGTGAAAGTGCAGTCTGCACGTATGGCGTGCCACAGGGTAGTACCCTAGGACCGACACTTTTTTTAGTCTACATAAATGACCTATGTAACACTACCCTGCCCGGCCTAGATCTGCTCATGTTCGCTGATGACACGGTGCTTCTTCTCCATGCTAAAACCTGGCAAAATGTGTTGGCCCTAGCTGAGAATTGCCTCTCATTGGTAACTAAATGGATGGAACATAGCCTTCTAACACTGAATATAAATAAAACAAAATACATGTGCTATAGCATAACTGCAGCTGGAGATCCTGGAACCAACATACAACTAAAAATACACACATACCCCTGTAACCTCACTAGCTGTCCAGCATCATGCTGTTGTTCCACTCTGACCAGGGTTAACTCCATTAAATATCTTGGAGTCATTATAGATGATAAGTTGAACTGGAACGTTCATATAGAATCGCTGGCTGCAAGGGTAAGAAAACTTATCTACGTCTTTAAAACCCTCCGCAGTGTTGCTGAAAGTAAGCTGGTAATCGATACCTACAAAGCTCTGTGCGAGTGCATTGTAAGGTACTGCATAAGCGCTTGGGGAAGAGCGGCTAAAACAAATTTAATCACCGCAGAGCGTGCCCAACGCGCTGTTCTTAAAGTTATCCTCTACTTACCCTTTCGGCACTCCACCACAGACGTATATGAGAAAACCAATGTACTAAGTGTTAGGAAACTGTTTGTTTATGAGGGCATACGCCGTTATCATAGAAAAACAGTACCTCTCCTACCTGACATAAGTAGAAGAGTGGAGCGGTTTCCCGCACCTAGAGTTAAAACGCGATTCGCTCAAAAACAATTTGATGTTGTGGTTCCACACCTCTATAATGCACTCAATAAAGTACATAAGATTAAAAAATTAAGTAATTATGGTATTCAGAGTGTGATCCTTGCCTGGTTGAGAGGATTTGATTACGATGGCATTGAAACAATGCTAGCTAGTTTCTATACATAGGTAATATTCTTATTTCGCTTTTATGATTTTGTGGTAGGCGTTGTTTTAAACAATATTTATATAATATCAATAGATATATCTGTCTATTTATTATTGTAGGGGTAGGTAAACACACCGTAGCAAATTTTGTTTCTAATTGGTTGTTCATTACATCAAATAATAGTACACAAAAGTGGGTAGGTACAAATAAGTATAATTGGTAGGTAACAGTGATTTAAGTAATTTGTGGTACTAAACATGTTAGTTTAAACGAGAGATTTTGTTGGTAGATACTTGTATGTTTTTTCTTCTCTAACAATAGGTACTTGGTTGGATTTGCATTTATTCAAAATTATGCCTATGTCTATATTGTATTAAGTTTTTCTATTCTTTTTTATTGGAAAATGTATATATTGTGTTGTGTAATATTAACATAATCACTGCTTAATTCAATTGGAGAAGCCACTGGCTCCTGAAACACAGTTTATTAACTAGTTCGGGAGCCTATGGATTCAAATTATAACTGTGCTTGTCTTATGTCAATAAAACACATTTTTACTTTACTTTACTTTACTATACTAACCCCCGGTTTCTAAAAAATCGATCAACATTAATCGGCTGTTAACTCACTTGCTATCTCTGTCTAATTTGAAGTAAAAGCTATAATAGCAAGTGACTTGACCGCAGATTAATGTTGATCAAGCATTCAGAAACCGGGGGTTAATGTAGTAATATAAATGCTATGCTAAATGTAGTTAGGTACGTATTTTTCTGCCGTCAAGCAGCGTTCTGTATTTCGGTTTGAAGAGCGTGCCGGTGTAACACTGAGGCACACACTGTAGGCACTGAGGCAAACATACATCAAACTAATATCTGTATGCCTCAAGTTGATGAACGCAGGGTAGTGCATAGTAGGGTAAGTTCTTATCGTGCTTGACTTACGAGGCAAAGCATTGCCATTGTTATAGGTGATGTGTACCACGGAATAGAGAAAACCCTACATGTCACCCATCATGTCACCAAGTCATGAATGTGAGTAAAAATAGTATTTAACGATGTTAATTATTATTTTATTAAGTGAATGCAAAGTGGCAGGTGGGTGGTCTTGATTCAAAGTTATTTTAATTAGCTACCACTGTTGACGACCACTTAGTGTGTTCATTAAAAGCGTGTATTTTTGGAAACTAGCTGCCGCTCATGGCTTCGTTTGCGTATTAGTAGCGATTGTTAACATTAATATTTCAGACGTTCTCACTTCATTGGGCCCATTCAAGTTGTACCCCGTTCTTGAATTTTTTTCGGGATAATAGCCTAACATATGATAATCCAGGTTACGATATATATTTTCTAATCATCTAGAGATTTCATTACCCCTTTTTAATAATAGTTGTTTTCCTGAGCCTTTATTAACCAGACTTCTACTTCGCCAGCATTATGACGTTGCTGAGGAAAGGCCAATACAAAGGAGAATGTTTTTTTGGTCCAAAAAATATATAAAAAATAAACAAAAGTAGACCCCAAGACTGCCACATGGTTAGTTTGAAAGATCATCGCAAATAAAATATTTTTGTATTGAATCAAAAAAACCTGTCCTGCAGAAATCAAGATATAAGCAAATAATTAGTAATCAGTGCATTCCTTCTTTGCAGCTCTCCGCTTGGCGCTTATAAACTTCAGGTTCGATTTTGTTGCGTCTTTGCACCAATACATAAATAGTAACTTCAACTGAATGAGTCGATTAACAATGGGTTTATGTCTGGGGACCGTCGATTTTTTTTGGACCGGGGCTCATAGTAAAAAAATCTCATTTAATTGAACTAAACAGTCCCAAAATTATAACAATGAGTCATTAGGACCTTTAATCATTGGTACCTATCAACGTAATTAAGACTGCAATGACCCACAGAAATAGCTATATGATGACTATTAAAATACATAATAAAATCCCTAGAGACATCAGAGAGCTACCAATAAAATAATAAATAAATAATGCTGGACAATCCACAGAGCACTATCTAGCCCCAAAGTAAGCTATTCAAAGCTTGTGTTATGGGTACTATATAACTGATATATTTAAAACATTATATACTTACATAGATAGATATTTTTTTATCATACATAGAAAACACCCAGACCATCGGAACAAATTTCTGCAGATCGTACACAAATTTGTTCCAAGGTGGGAATCGAACCCGCAGCCTCTTGCGTCGCAGGCAGGCCGCCCGCTGCGCCACAGAGGTCGTCAAAAATAAAACATTCTTTGCTGTACTTAAAAAATTTAAAAAATGTCGGTTTCCGATGAAGTATGTGATACTAACTTTATATTAAGAACTGTACTAATCTGACCATACTTCGAGCAAATAAATTCATTTCATTTCATTTTCATTTCAATTAAAAAAAAAACAATTTAGCAAAAATACTAGTTGTATTATCCCTATACGTTAAACGTGGTGAAAGTACAGTAAATGTTTTTATAAGCTTGTAATGAAATTAAAATAAATACCCCTGTAGTGAAAGTTAATCAAGCCCGAAGTTTAATTAGAAACAACAAACAAAGCAAATAATTTTTAACGGTTTTCCGAGCGATTTGTTGAAATAAATGGGTAATTAAGAGTTTAACCTGGACGGAAATAAAGGTATTATTAGAAAACAATCCGGACACGTCGGCGGGGTTGAGGGGACTGGAGGGGGTGTCTAATTAGGGTGGGGCGGGGGTAATGAGCCGCGATCGCCGCCACCGATATAGGCGAACCTCTGGTACAGCTCGGAGCAGCTAGTTCACTTTGTCTGCTGTGAAAACATCAAGATTTAAACAGGAATGTGCCAACAAGTTAAACTTAACTTAAAAAGTAGTTTTATACGTATCATTCGTAGCTTAGCTTAAGCCTAGTGGTGAGCATAGCCCTTATTTACCTATCAGCTTCATTTTTTAATCTGCAAAATCCATCACCTGAAGGATAGATTTAAAAAAAGAGGGGCTATGCAGAACGATTTAAGTCTTCGCCATATGCCGAAATTTGTGAGTTTTAAAACCAAATAAACCTCACTTTTATTTCAGTATAATTTACGCAGTGATGCAATATTCATTATATACAACACTTAAAAATATAATTAGCAATAACTAAATATAATAGTAATTTCGTTTTGACAATCTTATAATAGAGCTCATCTGAAAATATATAAGTAGTACTTGACTTGTGCATAAAGAATGAGAACAAAGTTGCAAAATAATTGTCTCGTCTCCAGAGAGAAGTTTGGAATGAACTAGCTCATTTCCTTAACTACCTAGAGGTTTTACGCCGCGGTCGCTCCCAAATTGGCCGGTTTTGTTTTAAAACGCGGTTACCGTTTGAGTTTTGCGATTAAGGAGTTTAATTAGACAGTGTTGTTTACAACCTCATTAGGAGCCGAGGCAAAATAGCCTCAATATCGGCCGATAATTTATGATGTTGAAAAATGAGTTTCTGAACGGTAAGTAGATTCTGCTGTAGATTGTGAACGAAACAATCGCGGCCTATGAATAAACATGAAAATAATTACCTACTTGAAATACGTAGATACAACTCTATTACGTTGCATTAAGAGCGATTGTTGCTTATTGTTTTTATTACAAAGTTGACCTTCAATTGTTTAAGTAAATTACACTTGGTACCTGTAAAGCCAACGACGTCAATAAGTGTACTGTTTTGGAGTTTCGTTTTGGCTATAAAATAAAGATCGTGATCGTTAGTTTAAAAGAGTCACTTTAGCAAATGGTTTCAACTCTAAAAATAATCATGCAGATAAAGTTTAATTAATTTCATGCTTCAGTGAACAAGTGCTTTTTGCACTTAAGATTATCATTCTAGTTTCTAATTGATTGAAGGTTATGTTGTTAAAACGGTACATTTCTGATTTTTATCCTACTGGTGCATTGTAATTATAGAATGGTACCAAAGCTATAACAAACGAGGATAAATCAGCCCTGTTGAGGTCATTGTCTGAAACTAATCAATTAAATAAGCATAGTTTCAACTAAATACAATGAAATAAATAAATATTGGTGGACTTCCACCGAAGCACTTTCTTAGCCCAAACTAAGAATAGCTTGTGATATGGAGAGCAGTTAGCTGATAGATAAATAGACGTTAGAATAAAAAAATATGTATAATATATACCGTATTTAATATACCTCATTTTTATTTTTTTATAATAAATAGTCGAGTGTTGACAAGTAGGTCTATTTAACTTAAAATTTTTTAAACTTAATGTATCTTCCTATCCCATATAATAATTATTAGAAAGAGAAACAATTTTGGAATTTCCACTATTTTTATATTACTTAGGTATAATAAATAAATAAATAAATAATGCTGGACAATCCACACAGCACTATCTAGCCCCAAAGTAAGCTATTCAAAGCTTGTGTTATGGGTACTAGATAACTGATATATATAATACATTATATACTTACATAGATAGATATTTTTTATTATACATAGAGAACACCCAGACCATCGGAACAAATTTCTGCAGATCGTACACAAATTTGTTCCAAGGCGGGAATCGAACCCGCAACCTCTTGCGTCGCAGGCAGGCTCTCGCCCGCTGCGCCACAGAGGTCGTCAGGTATGTAGGTACACAAACTTAATTACTTAATGTTCTCGACTATTGATATACGTTGGTTGTAGCAGTGTGCTACAGAATGAACTGAAACAAACGGGATACTTGCCATGATTTGTGAGTTTGATTATTTCCCGAACTGACACAAGTACATGATATGCCATTCTGAGCGTCACGGGACGTCTCCACTCCCTATATAGTTGTATCGTTTTGGAGACTTAACGTGTGTATAGTCTCTAATTTTTTTTTCTTTTTCTTGACTCAATAGAAACAATACTTTTTTATATGAAGCAATACATGGCATCCAGGAATGTGCTCGTATATACACAAAAGTGGCAAGTAACCAAAAATTTACGTTATTTTAGGTTTGAGAGGTTGAGAGTTTTTTGGTTATATTATATAGGTACCTTTAATAGGATAGGCTGCAAAAACTCTTAAAATAGTTATTTGTTATACAAGAGTGCAAAGTTGCTTTTTAACCGCGTGTTCAATTTTGATGACCGAGCAAGCGAAGGATTCTATAATTTAATCACGAGCGCAGCGAGTGATTTAAAATTAGAATCCTGAGTGTTAGCGAGGGAATCAAAAGAGCACGAGGTGAAAAATCTTTGCACTCGAGTGCAACACGTAACTTTTCATTCCACCTCAGCGAGGAAATGACTAAATGCAAAAAAAAAAAGTTTACAATCACATGTTGGCGTCAAACAAACTTCCTCGTCGCTAGAATCACTCATTTTAGTTTTTTCACTTGTTTTCAAGTTTCTTGTTTTTAATATAAGGTTTAACAATGACGTGAAAAAATGCCGCGTAAAGAACACCAAGAAGGTTCCGAGTCTGAGTTTTTAACAAATTAAAAAAAAGTTGTATATTATATTCGGCACCATAGAGGTAGCAGTAAATAGGTTTAATGTTTTTTTTAATTTACAAACTTAGTGCACACGATGTTCTAAATTCAATTTACTTTATCCTCTAGAGAATAAAAACGGCTTTTGCACTCAGATATTGAAGAGCAAAAATACTCTTTCCGAGATGGTGGGATGAAAAAGGACTTTAGCAGACGTCTTGACATCATTAACGTATCGGCAAAGTCGGGCGCGCAGTTATTCGCTAATGTGACAACAACAGAGAAAGCCCGCCACAAATGAGGGACAATCTTTTTGGTTTAGGACTGTGGCACAACGGTCACGAGGTGCAAATGGCTTCTAACTTTTGCGAAAGCTTTTTTATTTTTTCCTTTTTTTTCTTCTTTATAACTTTACGCATATGAACCTTTATTATTCTGACAGTTATAAAGTGTAAATAGTTGCTAGCGTTTGTTATTTTTCTTATAATTTGTCATTCGTTATTCTTATAATTTTGTAAGTTTAAAAAATTTGATCGGTGCGTTAAAATTTTTGAAATCCTTCACATAGGTCATAATTTTTCCAACATTTTAGGTCAGAGTTAGACATAGATTTGCACGCATTTTTCCGGCGCTTCGGTGCCCCTGCTCTAGTTTTTGAGCCCTCGTTACATACAAAAATATAAAAGGTTTCCTCTTTATAATATTAGTGTAGGTAATGAAGCGAAAGAGCTTGAAAGAATCATAGCAAGTGGAAATTCGTAGTAAATATAAAGTATCCTTTTTTTTCTTTTTATTACAAATACATTTATTTGCCAAAAACACAATTACATTATATTATTTATATGTATGCATTTAATACGTCCGTGAATGTCCTAATTTCCACGAAAATAAGGCATCTTGTGAGCTCGGTGTGCCTCCCAAAAGCCGGGGGTGTATTCTAATCGCGTGTTAGCGTGGCCCGTTTTTGCGCTAACGAACAGGTTGCGTTAGGCGATGTCGAATCGGCGGGAATTTCGCCTCATTAAAAGTTGCGAGCTGCAGGCAATTTGGAAGTCGCCTTTGCACTATCACCAGTCAAATGTATGGAAAGAAATGAGGGTCTTTTTTACCGTTTGGTTTGTGTGAGATGAACGTTTGTCGAAATCTTTAAATCTTCTTGTAAAAAAAATTGGAAAGTTGACATGAAATGGCTTTAATTACTTTTTGGTTAACGTCAGAAATTAGCTGTAGTGAAAAAATGTGTCTTGTGGAGTAATTTATGACATTAAATAATGTTATTTTTTATTTCATACTTATTTCTTATCTATTACATTTTTTACTATAGCTCACAAGCTTATGTTAGGTGACATAAATATCTCACTTGTCTACAGTAGTGAAGATAAATAGAATGCCAATTTTACGAGAGTGGGGGGTTTCTTGGCCCTAAAGGTGTTCTTTGGATTCGTGGTCACCCCAGCTTAGCACACAGTTGGTAGAGCACAATAGAGTACACTATTATTATTAGCAGCATCCCTCGGTGCGGTCCCCGCTCCACCTGCCCCACTCGAATTAGTAAACAAACGTCTTTACGAGCGGTTTTACGAGCCCCGCGATATTTCGGTCTCGCGCAAGCCGTTTTACGACATAATGAATTTGTTGATGAACTAGGCATTAGAAAGTTTCGAAATAGACGCGTGCTGACCACGGATCGGCGGCGCTGCTGCCAGTTACTGTGCTTTTATGAACTATTATTCTAATATTTCATGCCCTCAATGCTACTGGATATTGTTATGACCAGCTCCTGCCAACAACATAAATAAATCTAATGCTTCTTTGACCTTTGTTGGTTTCTGTTCGTCATGAACGGATAATTTTATTAATATCAAGGTTACTAAATTAATATTTATAACGGTAATAATGGTTGGCGATTAAATGACTTTAACCCATTTTAGTTTAAATTAGGTAAATGTTGTGTTGTGTTTTTTTACTGTGTACAAAAAAGAATAAAGAATGAATAAATTAGGTAAATATAAGTCAAAAAATACATTATTAATGATTTGTTCTGAATTTTTTATGTAATCAGCGTTTATAAATTTATATAAAACAATACATAGCTGAAACTATGCTGCATTCTGTATACGAAACATTACCATCTAATGCATAAATATTTTCTTTCTTACAATTAGTCCAAAGCATCTTACTACCATAAATTATAAACTCCACATAACTCACATACAAATAACCTAATACGGAGCGCGGTTATCTATTAGTTAGTAATAAACCACTTAAGGTTGAATTATGGGTGAAGTATTATAATAATTATGGCGTCTTCGACAAAGTTAAGCATAAATTTACATACTCCGTCACAGTATTAATAAGTAGGTAAGTTGCAGAGAGCACGCGTCTCGTGCTCATAGTTATTGCGAGGTTAACACATGAGGTTAATTAAGATCAGAAGCGGGACCTATAACTAGCTAACGCCGTCGGAACGGCTAGGGTTGGTCTGATCCGGCGTGACGCCGTAATCGCAAAACGAAATTTAAATAAATAAATTACTTAGGTCTAAGAACTTGACTTCAGACTATACCTACATCAAATTATACAATCAATAATCATCTTTTTATGTAGGTTCTATTATACAAAAAATACTTACTTTTCCTTTACAAATTATTATTTTATGGAACCCTTTTGAAATCTTACCATCAGTGAAAACCTCATTGAAATCGGACCAGCCCATCCATAAATCCGTTTTTTTTCATATCAAATTCTCTCCATATTACAAGCTGTGCTTAGTTTGGGGCTAGATAGTGCTGTGTGAAAAAGTACATCAATATTGAGATCCCTATTACACGACAATAACAAAATATCAAGAACCTTGGTGGAGGACTTGTTCCTTGGTCTTTTTGTACATAAAAGTAATTGTCCCTGCTAGAAAAATCTGTCACTGAACCGACACTATTATAAATATATACAAAAATCTTTGTTTTTCCGATAAAAAAATTATATGTGTAATAATGAATGAGTTAGTCACAAAAGAAAGTTCAGCTATTCTGAAAAGCCGAATGGATGGAAGCACTACTACCGACACTCGAGTTTGCTGAGTACCCCTTAATTGATACGATTTGATCGTCATCGTAAGCACTCCCTTATTCCCGGCATATGATTTAATTAAAGTTTAGTAGGCGTAGGGTAAATCTTCAATTTCGGTTCACTAATCAAGAAAGTTTACTTATATTTGAGATTTTTATACTATTGACTTAGTTAGATAGACTTAGCCTTATAGAACAGTTGGTTATAGCTCTGCTATCTGGTTATGCTATTTATTTTGAGTTCAATCTTCACCAAGGACAAACATTTGTGTGATGAACGTTCTTTCGCGTTCTATGCGTTAGTTTAAAAGCTGAAAATGATAAATACTCAGAATAATAAAAATGCTGGCAAAAATAAACTGACAGATCGTGTCAAAAAATCAAAATAAATTCTTTTGAACGTTGTTGATGTGATGTGCCATGCTGCGTGCGATTTGACGGTAACAAGTGAAAGCCTCGCTAAACCAAATCTCGGCCAGTAAACATTATTAAAAATTCCTTTGACGGCGGTGTCTATCGAATAATGATTTGTGTACGTCAAGCCTGCGTCGCTGTCATACTTGCACAAAATTTTCACCCGAAACATTTTTACTATTTTTTGACGGCTGGACGCCGGGCAGTGCGTTTATTTATTAACGAAATTCGGCCGTCTATGAAACAAGTCTAGGCCGAGAGGAGGCCGTTCTAATGTGGACTCGATCGGCGGGGAATAGGGTGCCGGGCACTGCGGGCGCGTTGGTCGTTTGGCGCCGCACGCGCGACGTTTACGAGGCTGCAGGCGCGACGCAGCACTGCGCTTTACCCACATCAATTTCGAATAGGTTTCCTATTCGGAGATTGCGTTTTGATCGTTTTGTGTGTAAAACTGCAGCCCTAAATTAAACGTTTTAATAATAGAATAGAAATGAAACGGGCGGCCTGTTGACGCATGCATCGATGGCGCGCTCGTTTCATATTTCATTAGTTTTAGTGAGTCGTGAAGTAAAGGCAAACATTGATTGTTAGCGGTTCAGGTCGTGCGTGGACCACATCAATGATTGGAATGATCAATTACGGAGTAGTTCCAATTAGCGATAGTGCAGTGACAAATCAAATTTAACGGATCCCGTTCGGGAGTCGTTCGCTAATTAGAGCTGCGGGCGTAGTGCCTCTCAGTGGCTGCGGCTCCTGAGAACTAATCAGGTGGCTAAATAATGTAGTCGTGACGGTCTCGTTAGCGTGAGCTGAGACAGACGTTATTAATTAACATCACATCGGGCACCTCGGCTTGAGCCTCACCTCCGCCCCTCACCACTTTACAACGCGGTTTCCTCTATAGCGGAGCCAGCGTCCGTCAACGTCAACGGGGCAGGCATGCAATGAAACAATCTCGTCTTTTTCGGTGAAGATCTGGTAAAATACTAGTATGAAAAAAAACCTTCTAAATCTCATAAGTCCATTCCATCCTAAGGTTGTCTGGTAGAGATGAGATCGCTATTTAGCGATAAGACCGCCCATTGTACTCTGTAGTTTTAAGTTTGCTTTTTTGTTATATCCGTTGTGTGCAATAAAGTATTTTCTATCAATCTTCTATCTATGTGCATGGACTTTCATTTTTATGAGCTGCATAACAACACAGAAGAAGATACATATAGGAAACGTCCGTGCTGTAAACTTGTTTTTGACTTGTTAAAAGAGTGAGTGATTAATGACTTTGTTAATTTACCGGACTCCATAATACGTTGACCGCTTTACCAGAAAACTTCACAATGTGCACTTACTCCTTGTGCACGAGGTAGCACAAAGTAGCTCATGGCAATAGCTATCAGACAAGTAAATGTCTCTGATAATGAACTAATCACGGTAACTAGCTTGCTTAGCATTGGATGTATAGCTATTGATCCAATGAGTTCGGTTAACCATATTTTCTTAATACCTCCTTGAAAGTCTCTGTGGTAGGGATTAAAAAGGTGAGATGCATGTCACGTATTGCGTTTTTATACCACCTGATGTTAAATGCTAACCATCATGAAGGATTGCCTGGGGATCTATGTCGAAAAGCTGTTTCTTAGAATCGAAAGTTGGTTAATATACCATGTTAGATGATGGTAGTCAGTCTTTAAGAGTAGTAGAGCTCTTTGTGAAGGGCTCGTCCGGGGAAGTACTACCACCACGCCTTTTTCAGCCGCCAAGCAGCAACGCTGTGTTTCGGTTTGAAGAGTGTGGTCGCCGGTGTAATTACAGGCACATGAGGCTTAACATCTGTATGCCTCAAGTTGATGGACGCAGGGCAGTGCATCGTAGGGCACGTTCCTATTGTGCGTGACCTACGGGGCAATGTTGTTTATAGGTGATGGTTACCACTTAACATCAGGTGGGCCATCTGCTTGTTCCATCAGCTAGTTGTATAAAAAAAAAAAAAAAAAAAAAAAGTCAGAAGCAAGTCCAAGTATACCTATGGATAGGACTTGCCTCTGACTACCTACTTTGATTTCCGAATAATTCTGATCGCATCAAGAAATCTCAGTTCGAGGCGAACTGTAATACGCTGTTTTACTTTTGCGTTTATGAAACGTTATTTCATAATTGCAGCAAAAAAGAAAAAGTGTTTTATTTATCCAATAAATAATAGTGTAAACACGAGAAAAGCTCGTAGCTCACTCGGCTAGCATTTGAGAAAGCGTCAAAGCAAAATTTCCTATAGCAACCCTTCTTGTAAGCCGGGCCGTCCAATTAAGAAGCCAAACACAGCTTCAATTTATAGTAACAGTGACTTGGCTACATGTACAAGATGGGTTCATCTCGTGAATTTCTCTGGCAACACGACTTGTGGGGACGTCCGTGCAAACATGTCCGATCCTCAGATCACACGGCGACACTGAATTGATGACGACAAATATTGAATATTCACAACCATTCTGCCACTCAATTAGCTTCATTATTATTTCTAACTGCAAAATTATTTATGTTACAAAATTTAGCCTCTGATAGTGTGGCATTCCATCAGTGAAATGTTTTTTATTATCCACTAAGTCACTCCAGTCACATTTTTAATATTAAAATAATACATTTTATACATTATAAAAAATACTGAATGCATAAAATAATCCTTCATCTTTATTTTACATTCAAAAATGTCAGAATAAAATTAACAAAGAAATAAATTCATTACGTATACTTCCTAATTGAGCTTAATCTGTTAGTCTTTTCCATCCGCCCATTAAAACTGCCGATTCTTTAGTTACCAAATAAAAAATACAATTTTAACAATACATTTTGGGTATTAAAATATGAAATTAATAATAAAAAAGAGTAATTAAACAAAAACCATAAATTTATTAAACATTTAGCATCATAACATATTCTACATTAAAAATACGATAAAAATATTCTTTGTATTTGGCAGTGGAACGAGCAGATGGCCAACCTGATTTTAAGTGGTAACCATCACATGTAAAGCTTTGCCATCAAGTTGCAAATAACAGCAACATGCTCTACGATGCACTGTCCTGGGTCAAACAACTAGAGATAGTTGCATATTATTTTATTAGTTTCAAGTTTTTTTTTTATTATTATAGAAAAAACCTTCATAACCGCATACCAGTATCTCATAAACAATCCCTCGGGCGTATGCATTCCATGCCATTTAACACGTCATCAGCCGAATCGGGTGCATTCTGCAATGATTTACCGATCAGTTTATACTGTCCAGAGCACGCATAGCAAACACGACCAAATCGTATAATTACTGACATCTAACCGCAATTCATAACTAGCTTAGTGCTCTGGATTCACATGGGTTTAACTGGATTCGTAGTCAGAGGCTTTATTAGCTAAACTAAAAGCCATAGCTTTAGCTAATAAAGTCGTCATTTGATCAGCGGCGATGGGCTTGCACCCTGTCACTTCTGTAATACTAACTACTGCATAATGTGTGCAAATGTGCATGTGTCGGATGTTAGGATGTTTTCGAATTAGAGGAATTTATTGAAATGTAATTTACAAGTTTTTGTCGCACATTACATGATTCCCCGAAGAATTCCGTCTTGAATTCTCCTGTACTACCTCGACCCAATGTACAAATTTGAGCAAACATTTTACACATTTATGTTTTCCGAAAATTAATCAATTCATATAATATAAGTGAAAGCTGAATAAAATCCTTTCAGTGCTTTCTAACAATATCCTGTTCGTACAGAAAGATAAAAAATTGATGAAGTAGGTAGGTATCGGTTATCTCTAAACCGGAGACTACTTTAAAAAGGTGATTTTCAATAGCTATAATACGTAAATTAATTTAAAAATATAGTAGTATTTCGGTACATAAAAACACGAAATAGAGAAAACCCTAATTAAAAATCACGATACAGCATTGTTTGACAAAAGAGAATCGATACAAAGAAGTATTACGATAAATAATCGTACCTATAGTCAACGTATTTGGTCAACCGTCGAAGTTAATAATGGCAAATATGGAGAACCGGACGCCCATATTCCCAATATCTGTCTAGTTTAGTGACGTCAGATATCAGTAATCAAATTGTGAGCAAAGATTGACCGTTTGGCAGACGCTCTTCTTACCCCGGAATTCTAAATCAAATTTCTCATTCAGCCATCAGAGAGGAATTAGAATAAATTTTGGAAACTTTTTCACGCAAATTCGGTCACCTAATGGTTTTTATTATACTATAAAAAAAATTGTAAAATTTGATATATAATACATAGAAAATTCGGTATTGTACAGAACAGAATTATTCCACATAGGTGAACTTTATGCAATAGAGCATTGTGTAGTTTTGAAAAAAACTACAGGGAACATGGATGATATTGAGCTATTTTCTACAAAAGTAATATGTAAGATTGTAAGTCCTAGATTATATAAAAAAAATATATATTCGGACCGCAGTCGACTTCATTTCTAATAAAAAAACATCTTAAGAATTTTTAAGCTAGCTTTCATTCTAATTAATTCCCTTGATTTGAGTTAAGGAAAACATGAGTAAGTTAATAAAAATACGGGCGTGGATCTATTCAGCTGCAAGGACTCAAGACCGAGTAGACGGACAAAGAGACAAACGAAATTAATCGGGACTATGCGCCGACCTAACCCAATCTTCGGACCGAGAAGTTCCGATTGGCCCCGTCTTTTAGATTGACCGCCACAGAACTTAATAAACTGCTTTTGAATGATCCAGTAGCCGTTGTACGACGGAAATTGCTAAAATAACTATATTGTATCTACTATTGAATGATCCAGCAACTGTTATACGACAGCATAAGCTAAAATAGCTTGGATTTTTTTAGCTTATGCCAGATTATTTGGATTGAAACTATAAAATATATCGAATATAGTTTAAGAAGAATACATTTGTGCAATGACAATTGCTATTGGTTACATATGTGTTAGGTGTTATTTATCATTTGAATCATCTACGCAACTAGAAAAAAGGATGTTACGTGACGGTGGTAGTTTTTTAGGAGACCAAGCTTTTAGTCGATTTCGTAGCGCCTGTATTCGTGCTAAATGATAGTGCGACGGCTTTGTTTGAACCGACGTTGTCTTTAAATGCGTTTGGGTGCCCCTTCATCCCCTAAATAACTTTGAGGATTTTAATTACCTATCAAGCCATTAGAACAGAGATCCACTGTACATGGACGCAATTAAATTATGTCACATGATCTACTATTGGCCGTTTCCAAAAATGTAGCTTAAGACCGTCATACCTTAACGATTGTGTAACGAGTCAAGCGTACTACGTAACACACTACAAGGATGGTAAATAAGAGCTCAAACAGCGTTGCGTGTTTCGGTTTAAGGAGTGTGGTTGTCGGTGAAATTACAGGCACATGAGGCTTAGCATCTGTATAGTTAATTGACTCAGGCGTGACTTTGCGGAAGTCCATTGTTAAATATAAATTAACTTGAACAAATGAAGCAATATGTAGTACTAATCCACTGATCTAATCTCCTTAAGCTGGAATAAACTTAATTAGAATTCGACACGTGTTTCACCTCTCTACGAAGCATCTTCAGGAAATTTTAGCTCAGCGCTCGACGAGGTAACACGTTCGGTGCACAGCGGGTCAATTTCCTGAAGATGCTTCGTAGAGAGGTGAAACACGTGTCGAATTCTAATTAAGTTTATTCCAGCTTAAGGAGATTAGATCAGCGGATTAGTACTACATATTGCTTTGTTCAAGTTAATTTAGCATCTGTATGCCTCAGGTTGATGGACGCAGGGCAATGCATCGTAGGGCACATTTATATCGTGCGTGACCTACTAGCCAGTAATTTATTATAGATAGGTGATGGTTACCACTTAACATTACACTTATTTAACGCTTATTTAATCAACAAGATGTATGAAAAAAATGTAGAATGTACCCTAAAACACTGATTCAATTCTACCCAATGATTTTCAAAGGCTACTTTGAACCTCACATCGGATTCGTAGACATCAATTTACGTACAATGTCAATTTGGGAAACTGCGGACACAGGGCCTCATTAGGGCGAGCGGTTGCAATTAAGCCGTACGTCTTTTGCAACTTAACGAGCGCCCAAATTGGACCCCCTTACCGCCCTCCCTGGACACGCGTTTAAAATAAACATTTTGAATGTACAAATTTGGTTTTGCTGGCTTTAAATGTAACGTGCTCTACTTTGTGCTGGAATAAACTGCACGTTATTTTCATATTTACTCGGTGTAAGAAAATATCGAAAGAAGCTTGCAACCCAAATCTTTAGGTAGGTTTTCATACCATCCATACTGGGTCTAAGTGTTAGAACCAAACCATCACCACATAATAAGTTCCTACCCAATTGTGTTAAGCCGACACCCACAATTTGCATCCCAGCTATGGGGAATGGGTTTCCGATTTTAGACCGATTTTATAAATTTTGTAATCTATTGTCTACCTACACCATTTAACGCAAATAAATGATTTATGATTTCATCTTGGCTGCACAGATTTGGTCAAAGTCTTTTCTAGAAATGCCGCAGTTTAGAATTAAGATGACAATCTTCCTGCCCTCATCCCACGCAAAGTGGGATTGGCACAACAAGAATTCTTCTTCCACTCTCTGTCATCTCGGTGCTCACTTCTTTCTTACTCATGTCATCTTTCTCACAGTCCATCCAACTTTTGTGCGAAACGTAATGTTTGAACGTACCTCTGACTACCCCCTTACGACATTCTCAAAGAATCTTGAGTTAGTACTTGGTACTGAGAGATCTGAAGGGATATCTACCGTGCCTGGGGATCAAAGTCGTGACGCTGTTTCAGTTTCATCCAACTTTTCTTTGACCTACCTCTCTGTTTGAAACCACACATCTAACAATTTAAGATCAATATTAGCATACTTTTTTTAAAGAAAGCTCTGAACAATATAGCATGTCTATTTTTAGGTAGTCCACTCAAACTCATCACAAAATTGCTGAAACTACAAGGCTGAAAGACCTTACAACATATTACTTTTTTTGTAAATAAATAGGGTAACACAATTTTTTTCCCGGATCGAACCCACAACTTACAATGCATAAAATGCAATAAGGTAAAGTAGACCTACGCGGTGAGGCTGTAAAAAAACTTAAAATCCCAGTTACTCGCACATAGCTTGCAAATCAAAAAGTTGGTTAGTTAGCGAAAGTGTTATCGGGAACGGGTAAGAAGTTGGTATTTTGCTGGAGTCTCGTTAGGCGGCGGGGGCGGGCGGCGGCTGATTGCCGATTGAGCAGCAATTGCCTTGATTGACGGCGCCCGCACGCCCTAACGAACCTGCTTTCAACGTGGACGTGCCGGCTGCGTTCACTCTCTGCTCTGTGTTACTCTCATCTTCATCACACAAACGTTTACGACACTTTTTGCATTGCGATTCAAATTTGGTACAAATGGTATCTTGGGTTGGCTTAACTGATAAAATAAATAAAACATTAACAGTAATTTTACACAACGTCATCTAACTGTAAGATGAGTGAAGCTTATACTATGGGAACGAAACTCTCTATCTATCTTCTATCTAAATATATATAACTCAAAGGTGACTGACTGACTGACTGACATAGTGATCTATCAACGCACAGCCCAAACCACTGGACGGATCGGGCTGAAATTTGGCATGCAGATAGATGATATGACGTAGGCATCCGCTAAGAAAGGATTTTGATCAATTCCACCCCCAAGGGAATGAAATAGGGGATGAAACTTTGTATGAAACTTTGTCAATTTTAATAATAATAATACTTTTTAACGTGAACGAAGCCGCGAGCAAAAGCTAGTATTATAATAAAGTTTTTTTTAATAATGATTCCCTCTTCATTTGTCTGCATTTTTTCCACGATCATTAAACTTTAAACGATGCGTGACAAGTAACCAACGCAAAAGTAATAAAAAGATGTAATACACGCAAATAATTAGCAAAACCACTGAATAAGACGTCTTGTTTATTGCAGCTTTGGTTTAACAAAAGAGGCAATAAATCATTATAAAATTCGTTATTAAACCATCCTAATGTTTATTTAATGCTTTCGCCGCTACAGCAAGCACGGCGCGTACCTCCGACTAATTTCGTACACACATAGTAATCAGCACGAACACCATCAGCGTCTTTGAGCAGCGAGACCGCAATCCATCATATCGAGACAAAAGGAAAACGCCTGTATGCGTGAGAACGCGTTAATTTTGTCAAGGAGTCTCAATCGGGAAAGGCGTGCGGTGTGAAGTCGCACCGCGCCGCGCCCGTCGTACCTGAGGCGCGGGGGTCGACTCGTTAGTTGTTGTTTGCCGAGTGACGCGGGTCAATCAGCAGAGACATGCACGGAACCGCACTTCTTCATCCCCTCCCCCCGGACCCCGGACCCCACAGCCTCAGAGCACGGGCCCGCTCGTTAGGCCGCGCCGTCTCTGTCAACTGTGAGACGAGCTTTATCGAATCTACGACGCACGACCCGCGCCGCGGTCGGCCCGCTCTTCGCTCTAGTTTGACTCACAACCGCCGGTAAACAAGGGAAATCAGTGTAAAACGAATTTATGCGAACGTCAAATACAAGCTAAAATTCCAATGCTATTTATGAGTTGGTATTTGTAACAATAAATCAGCGTTGGAGCTTCTTAAAAGCGAAAGTTGAGCCTGTAAAAAGCGCATACTTAAGGGAGAGTACGGCTGAGATAATTGGATGAGATTCCGTGCATTTGGCTAATTAACACAGGGAGGCAGCTGTGAACCGCCTGAGGATAAGCGACAGGGTGCAAACTTGTTGCCCCTGGCGTCATCTATGTATTGACGACGAAAGTAATTATATTTTCGACAGTTTTTTTTTCGGATTAGTGAACTTATTACAGCGAGTGCTTTTTCATTGCAACTAGCAATTTTATACTAATTTATTACGTGAAATTAAATAGTAATTAAAATTAAATTAGTTAAGTATGCTATAAGTGCCAATAAATAATGCATGGAAACAGCTTCAACGTTATAAAAATTAACAAAATAATTTTCTTTTACAACAATTTACTTTTCGACGTGGTTTTTGTAAAAGCGATGAAAATAAACACTCGTAATTGGTAGAAAATAACCTCGAAGGGCTTTAAAAGATTGCAAGGAAAAACTGGTTCGTTTCTATTGGAATAGCTACACGCCACGGTATATTAAACACGACATATTTATCAATAACTCTTATGGTTATTGTCCATTTACGGCCATTCATTAGACTGTATCAGACGTAACCACTGCTATGGCTGCCTGCGCGGCAATAACTTAGCTTTCCTAATACGTATCCGCAGTATAAAACATAGAAGGTTAATTGACAACGGACCTGTTGCAAAAACTTTGTTATCTCCTCCCCAAATTAGTCTTTAGCGACCTATAACAAGAGCAATTTAGCTGGTTTGCGAGACGTCGCCGCCGATCGGCCGTTGTGTGCAAAACTGTGTACTTTTTGTACCTCTCCCAGGTAGAAAACCGCAACGGTTCAAAGCATTTTCATAACAATGCGCCCGCGGCTTTCTCGGTTTACTTTTTTGGGTGCTTGATGCGTTTGACAGACACGCCATTGTCATCGTCAGATGACGGACTAAAAACTGATTAAATCGATGATCAATGGGAAAGATCGATAGGGAGAGCGGAATTCAGTGCCATAAATGGTACTAATTAGGGATCTGTAAGAACGCGGGGAGTCTACAGAATCTATAAAAGATGAAGTGAAACTAAGCAGTGCAACTGTTACTTACCTCGTATAGTCGCTTTTGCATAATATCATCCCGCCTTTGAAATAGAAGGAGCGTCCCATGTCCGCAAGGGCCTGGCCGCAGCAGGTACATTTCAAACAGCCGTGATGCCAGTATCTGTCGAGTGCGTGCAGGAGGAACCGTTCTACGATCTTGCCGCCGCAGCCGGCGCATTCTTTCAACGCTGGGTTGTTGTTGTTGTGGTACTGCGAGTCGTGCCCGTTGGCCGCGAAGGCCGCCTCGGGCGACGGCGGGTGGGGCGAGCTCAGCTCACCGTACCCGTGGTAGTGCGGGTTCATACTCAGCGCGCTCGCTGCCAGCTTGACGGTTGAAGCGGGGACCGCTCACACTCACACCACGACTACACGCCCTGTAACAAACCAAACATCCGCATAAGGAAATGTACATCAACTGTGATCCGTTCGGCCCGCGGTCCTACTCTCTGGGGTAATAACTTTGACCTTGCGGATTGTCTTCTTTTGCCGGCAATCCTCAGGCGAACGGGTTTGGATGTAGGCCTGCGGGTGGCCGCGCTTATAAAATTTTCCAATTAGCAATTTCATACAATTAGGAGCGGGTGAAGGTGGCGGCGGGCAAGGAGAGGGGGCGAGCGAGGCGAGTGCGTCAACCCGATCCAATTAGCTCGTGGCCGGCGGAGCGACGGGACGCCCGCGTCTCCGCAGCCCTGTCGCGTCGCCATAAAACTTAATTAAACGTTTAAAAACAAGTATTCATTAAAGAATAATCAAGCTTATGTAGTCATAAATAACCGGATAGTCCCGCGCGCGGAACGGGCGCCGTAATTAAGACTGCACAGAGTTGATCAAACGCACTGATTTGAAACTACCCTTCATTAAGAGCGCGAGTCGGGCGCGGGAGCTTCCGCGGTGCAGAAACTAATTAAGAATAACGGACGCTTTAAAAGCGTAATTAATTTAGATTGTAATTCTATTTCTCTGAGAGTAAAGTAGACAATTATTTCAGTAGCCCTTTCTTTTGGACCGATTTGCTTTGCTGAATGTAATTTGCTTAATTTCTGTGTCGGACAGAATAAAGGGTTGTAGCAACGTTTGGATTAATATCTTACTGGCAGCGCGTCCGTAGCGAAGCGTAAACAAACAGTCCATCCGTTTGATTCTTACGCCACATTTCGTATTAACTTTCAGTTACAGTTGCAGTAATTAATCAGTGATTTAAACACGTGGTGATATTGATAAATGTCGGGTATTGCCACTTAATTGATGAGGCTTAAAGTTTTAATTGGCAGCTTTTTATTATATATTATATTATGATATATATTATGATACTAAACTAAAGAAAGCTGTTAAGGTGTTCAGTAATCTTTACTTTATTAATACATAATGTTAAGGCTTATTTTTGACTACATTTTGACTTACAGTGACGGTGGTTGGTAGGTAGGGGCCAGTTATTGGCGTGTACCGTGCACCGTGTTGCGTGCCCACTAATGAGCCCCGTCGCGTGCACTCCATAGATAGGACCCGGAATAGGCGCGAACTTAGAACAGCTTTTAATGTCTTGTTTGGTCAATTTTCTACAAACGATTTTTTGCTTAATTAGAGTTCAACGCGCTCATTAAAAAATGTACCGTTAACACTTTCACGTAATTTGAATATGTAACCGTAGATGTAACCCAAATGGTTATTTAATTGTTGAAGATTAATTAGCTTTCTGTAACTAAGTATTAGGAAAAAGATACGGAAGAAAAAATATATAAATATGTAGAATTTCATATTTTGAAAAAACAAGTGCAAGGTGGCAATCGAGTTTTTGATGTAATTTTGTTCAGTAGTTTGGCCAAACGGATGGTAAACGGTTCCGTAAAACGTGGTTTTACGGTATCGTCCTTTCAGCGAAACTAGTACATAGTATGACAAGAAAGAATAAGTTTCATTCCAATAGGCCAGTTTCCCAGTTAGGCAACATTTCCCTGGTTTCTTCAGTAGTAACAGCACAAAATGTGCTCTGAGGCTCGATTACAACTCGTTTGACAATAATGAATGTACTCGCTACGCTCATAAATAAAGGAGAATTTTGTATTTGGAACACGATATACAATGTGCATAATTACTTAAACTTATGTCTATACTAAAGCACATCGTGCCAAAGCGAAAGGTGTTTTGTGTCTATTACATCAAGGTTGGGAATATTATTGTTTGGTGGTACGTAAGTTGCGTGTTAGGCGCAGGGGTGGCTTGAGAACCGACAGGTGCCATTTTCATTATTCAAGCCCCATTGATTGGATACTTTGTTGCCGTTTAAAAATCTTATTAGCAACCAACCGCCCGGTAACAAAGCGATGAGCCCCTTCTATTTACAACGTAAGTGATTTTTTTCAATTACAACGATGAAAGTTCGAATTTTTCGGGAAGTGAAACCGTTTGTCATTCTGTTTAGTGGATGTTTCCGTATTATTTGCTCAGTTAAGTGGTGGCAGTAAATAAGATGACAATGCGCAATATGACGCAGTCGTTTAAATCATGAATACAACATTGGTTCATATGTCAAGTCAAAGTCAAAAGGTTTATTCAATAAAAACTTAAGGATCACTCCACGCGACCAAAACCTGAAGAACAAATAAATAAATAATGCTGGACAATCCACACAGCACTATCTAGCCCCAAAGTAAGCTATTCAAAGCTTGTGTTATGGGTACTAGATAACTGATACACTTAATACATTATATACTTACATAGATAGATATTTTTTATTATACATAGAAAACACCCAGACCATCGGAACAAATTTCTGCAGATCGTACACAAATTTGTTCCACGGCGGGAATCGAACCCGCAACCTCTTACGTCGCAGGCAGGCTCTCGCCCGCTGCGCCACAGAGGTCGCAAACAACAACAGGCAAGAAAGAAATTACGACTTGGTTCCTATTTGTATGATCCTTGTTACAATGTATTAGAATACAATATTGAAGTTCCAGCGTGGTGCTAATCGAATTTACATACTGCGCTTTAAAGTAAAAATACCTAATGCATATTTAACAATCCAAAAAAGTCCAAAAAAACAATGGTATGTACAGCCATTGCAGACATGTTAGCTGCCGATGGGCAGAGCGACGTATGAGTTCAACGTATGAGTATAAGGTTGTTCATCCATAGCAAATACGAATCAGTACATAGTATAAAACAAAGTCTCTTCCTCTGTCCCTATATCCCTATGTCCCCATGTCCCTATGTCTGCTTAAATCTTTAAAACTACGCAACGGATTTTGATGCAGTTTTTTAATAGATAGAGTGATTCAAGAGGAAGGTTTATATGTATAATACATGCATGATATATGCACCCGTGCGAAGCAGGGGCGCGCGGGCGGGTCGCTTAGTAAACCATAAAACCACTACAAAATAGACATACGTAGCCGATACTTATTTTAATGATTTGCGTATTTATTAACAAACAAACATCTATGGTCATTACTTATTACCAGAGGTCGGAGTAGGTAGAATGATTTTACGTACCTGCATCAAGGTTTCTTAGCATGGATAATGGCTCTTTTTCGGGAAATCATTCTACCTACTCCAACCTCTGCTCTAATGAGCACGTGTGTATTAATAAATAAATAAATAATGCTGGACAATCCACACAGCACTATCTAGCACCAAAGTAAGCTACTCAAAGTTTGTGTTATGTATACCTACTAGATAACTGATATAATATTTAATACATTATATACTTACATAGATAGATATTTTTTATTATGTGTAGAAAACACCCAGACCAACGGAACAAATTTCTGCATATCGTACAAAAATTTGTTCCGAGGCGGGAATCGAACCCGTAACCTCTTGCGTCGCAGGCGGACTCTCGCCCGCTGCGCCACTGAGGTCGTCCACCACGTGCATGTCGCCACTGAGGTATTCTGGTTGAGGATCAAACCTACGGCCTACACTGCAAGGCAGTTAGAATGTCATAGTGAATGTCGTACACTTCTTGCACTATATATGTAGATGAAAATATGACTTGTATGTTTGTTCCTGCAGTGTACAATAGCAACGGTCACTTACTCAAACCTCTCAGTTTAGTACACAAGCCGCCACGGGTAAAGTAATTAAGACGCAACCGCCAGTGGAATTAAACGCAAAACGGAATGAGAATGTGAGCCTAATTAAGGCCGCGAGAGGAGAGATGGGGGTGCAACCCCCCTTTTCTTATGCTGACTGTTGCATCGGAAATGTTACTGACAGATTTGGTGCATCTCCAGACATTTATTCACTAATAGACTGAACTGAAATATTAACTATAGATTGTAGTATTCTGGCATATTTCTGTTAAGTTTTTAAATTATGTCAAAACTATTTGCGCCCCGCGGTTTCACCCGCAAAGATTTAAATCCCGGTATTCCCACAGGAAGTAGCCTATGTGCTATTCCAGACTAGAATCTATCTCTCTGCGAATTTTCATCCAGATCCGTTCAGCCGTTCCGGCGTGAAAGAGTAACAAACATCCATCCATCCATCCATCCATCTCATATCCTATCCATTTCTTACAAACTTTCGCGTTTATAATATTAGTAGGGATTAGTCACAAACAGATACAGATCGATCTACACAGATCCAAAGAGAAATGACGCTTACAACAAGGACATAAAACGCGTAGTGTGATGCGTAACTGTGTGCGTACCTAATATGCTTTTTTAGAATATCCAGTGATGTACCTATATAAATATGTGCATTTTAAAGCCAGTTCTTGCTAAAAGGATCTGTAGTTTTGAAATTTTCCAAATCAAATAAGTATTTCGTACAAAATCATGCAAAAATTAACGCACTCCTCGCTCGGACGGCGCGGCGAGTCGTAAAGTGTACGGGTATTGTCGCGTGCGTTTACTATTATATTATTTTTAATGAGGTTTCGTAAATACATGGGCGCCGGCTTTAAACTGACTAAAAAGATACGGTACATACCGCACTCATTTACTGACTCATGACCGTAATAGTTTCCTTGGATTCTCCATGTTCGCAAATGGATAAAGAAAATTAAATTATCATAAAAATATGGCCATAATTGGTAGCAATTCTCGATTGAATCTAATTAAATAGCACATTTGTTTAAATAGAATATTGAGACAAAGCGAGGACATTTGCAATGTAAGTAATATGAACCAGCAAGGTCTAGCATTGACACGCAATTAATTGCTACAACTACTTGTTATACTCACAAAAGGTTTGTATGTCAGGAGTAGGTCACTTAATTGTCCCTTGATCACTTTATTAGTTAAGAGTTATCCTACTACTATCACAAACGTGAAAGTTTGTGAGTATGGATGGATGGGTGGTTATTTGTTACTCTTTTAAGCCGAAACGGCTGAACGGATCTGGATGAAACTTGGCAGAGAGATAGATTATAGTCTGGAATAGAGGTGAGTAGTAGGTGGAGGTAGTGGTGAGGTGGTGAGGCATACACTGAGTCGAGACGCTTTTGGTGCTGCAGCACACAAACACTTATATATCTGAGAAAATAATGTATAATCTGTTTATCCATTAAATTTTATTGTGTTGGATATGTGTTTATTTAGCAACTAAATGTCTGTGAACCAACCCAGCATCAGATGGATGATTTTATAGCGGAGTGCCGACTTTCGCAGTTTATCTGTTTGTTCAATCTATTAAAAAAATGATATCGAACAGTCTGACCACTACTAGATTTTCCAGTACCTTGTGCTATCTTCCTAAATAAGTGCATGTAAAACAACATTTTCAAAATGCGAAACAGTTTCCTGTACATTTAAATGCATTAAATTAAGTCCAGGGATGTGAATACTCGTTCAGAACAAGAAATAAGTAATAATTATTTATAATGATTTCTAGTTCTATTTGTGTGTGTTCTTGTTTAGACGTTCTCATGATTTCTACAAAATAATAGTAAACTGCGCTCATTATCCGATATTATAATGAAAAATAATGATTGTAACATTGTGTTTACAGTGGGAATGGTACATCGATCAAACGGTTTTTGTCTCGGAGACATAATTTACGTATAGGTACGGACAGTACCATAAGTCTGAGTTTTGTTTTTGGTATTTAGTTTTTCGAAACGTACATTTTGTATACAGACAGTTCTCAACACGCCCGATAGAGGCGCTAATCGAATCTCCATCCAAAAAGGCCTGACATTAAGTCAAAGTCAAAATAATAATTTATTTATTAAATAAAACCACAAGGATCACTTTGAAACGTCTTAAAACTAGGTTTTCTAGGTGCCAGTTCCACGCGACCAAAGCCTTAAGGTGAAGACAAGGCTAATGTAACTCTCGCTCGCACGTTTTGACTTGTTGAAGGATATAAAATCACTAACCCCATTTTCGAAAAATCGCAATCAACCATTTTGTGTGCAATCACATTGCGCACAGTTTAGTAAAAAAATCATTTTGATCGATACAAGTTTTCCTACTTAAAAGTTTGCTTTTCTAGTTTTCGTACATAAGCAAACTTTTGAGTAGGAAAACTCAAAGTCAAATTTTTGCTAAACTGTGTGCAATGTGATTGCACACAAAATGGTTGTTTGCGATTTTTCAAAATTGTATTTAGTGATTTTATATCTTTCAAAATGACGAATCGTGCGAGCGAGAGAAATATTAGGTGTTGTCAACGCCTCAAAGAACAGGCAACAAACTCGGCTTGGTTAAGATAAACTTAAAAGGAAAAAATAAAATCAAACTCCGGATTTGGGTACTGTATTAAATAAAGAGTAGTAAATAAAGAATATCCTACTAACCTTATAAACGTACATTTTCGTCACTTTTGCAGTTATATTGGCATATCAGTTTCGGACACATTTTGTACGAAACGCATAACTAATTCATCGGTAACATCCCTAATCGTTCTATTTAAACGTCAAAATGATGTGCAAACAAACAGCGATCGGTGTGTGCTCTAGGATGAAATAGAATAGATTTTTAATTAGCACACAGAAGGTATGAAATTTTACAAAAATACATCAAAATTAAAGTAAAAAGGGTTTTTTCAATTGAATCGCAGAGATCATTTAGAAACGTCCAATTCCACATGACAAAGCCTATGATACAGGCAACAAACCTACAGAAAAGGTAACAAACGAAATTATTCCCTACTTACGGCCCAAACAAAAGGGAAGGTATCTAGGGTAGGGTCTATCCTCTAAGGTTTGCTGGAAGAAAACTCTTATTTAGGGTTAAGCTCGCCTTTGTACATGACGACTATGTATTTTTTGTGTAAATAATTTTGTGTACAATCCCAACTAATATTATAAATGCAAAAGTAACTCTGTCTATCTGTCTGTCTTTCTGTCTGTCTGTCTGTTACACTTTCCCGCTTTAACCTCCCAACCGATTTTGATGAAATTTGGCACAGACAATCTTTAGACCCTGAGAAAGAACATAGGCTACCTTTTATTGCGAAAAAAAGAGATGAAGAGATTAAAAGTACGCAGACGCAGTCGCGGGTACCAGCTAGTAAAGAATAAAGAAGGTAACCTACCTTAATATGTGGTACACATAAAATAATAAAAACATTTAAAATTAAGCCTACGCTTCGATCGCGTCAGGAACTGGCGAAAGCATCAACTGTAGATATTACGACGACCGACGTTTGAAAGTGATATTTGTGATTAAATAAATACATTTGATTTTCATGTTAGCCAAAATAACAATGTACTGGACAAAACTCAAAATAACAGATAACTGGACTTAGCGCGTTCTGTAATACTGTTACTCTGTGGGTCTTGCGGTCGGTTTGAGGTCACGCCGGATGAATGCCGGGCCCCATTAACGGTCATTATATGCAAATAATATTACACATTAGCTTGTACCGAGCTAATGCGAATACTATGGCTATTACATCAATTTTTTATGAGTTTAGTGAGCTTTTCAAAGCTTCGACAACCTTTTTTTATATAAAACTAGCTGATGGAAGAAGTAGATGGTCCACATTTTTTTACAACATATAGGTAAAAAGATTGACCGCAATCTCACCTCATGTTAAGTGATGATGCGGTCGACGATGTGGCACGTTTACCTAGAAAATACCTGTTCACTCTTCTCTTGAAAGCATCCAAATTGTACCTGATGTTAAGTGATAACCATCACCTATAACAAAGCATTGACTCACAAGTCACGTTCGATAGGAACGAGAGATGAGGTGCAGGTTCGATTCCCGCAGCAGGACAAGTATCGGAAGTTGGCACACCAGAGCGAACGTAAAGTTAATCACCTAATGAAGCATGACAATTAACTCAAAAACTTGGAATCGCGTCCGATTGGATAAAATTAATCAATGGCGAGCCGGGTCCCGATCTGTTAGAATGCTAGGTTATTCCCAACACTACCCACTATTTATAATTCGTATCAGCTTCTGAAAAAATCACTCAAGTTTATTCAATCTTATTTGTGTAAAATAAATCCAAGATAAACAAAAAATAAACTTAAATGGCATGATAGTCGATTAGTTTACTTACATATTCATAGAAAATTTTTGCAGGATGCATCACGGAAAGACGGCATCCGCTTCTTTGGTTACCTGGTTTTCTGGTTACCATTCGAAAACCTTTGGTACTTTAACCCCCGGTTTCTGAAAGCCCGATCAACACTAATCGGCACTTGCTATCTCTTTTTTAATTTGAAGTAAAAGCTGAAATAGCAAATGACTTGACAGCCAATTAGTGTTGACCAAGCTTTCAGAAACCGGGGGTAAGAGTTGTCTGTAATGAATGTCCTATGTTCTGTCTGTAATATCTGCTATTTTTATCTGCGATCACTTTTATTCTTAACCTATATCTTCCCACAGCTGGACAAAGGCCTCCCATAGACTTCCAGTTCTATCTCTAGATTCATTCTTTTATAACAAAAAGTGAGCGAGTTTATTAAGAGTATGTTCAGAACGCTAGCGGAGGACGTTAGGAACGAACCTAGTCCGGCCCGTCGCGTCGCGTCAATGGAATGGATATTTTATGTTCCCGTGGGCGAAGTGGGCTCCAATTTGTCCGCAGTTTTTTAATTAGTATGGATGTGGGAGAAAACGAATTGGATTTATGTATGTGTTTATGCGGTGCAACTGGGAAAAATAAACTGATAATAGATGAAAAAATTTGTATTTTTTTATTTTCGAAACCTCTATAGATGTATTAATTTAAAGGTGTGTTGCAGTGCGATTTTAAGCAAATCAAAGGATGGTAAGTACTTATTCAGCCTCTGTGAACCCACAACTGGACAGGCCTCCTCTTTAAAATACCATTCTCTCAGGTCCTTTGCTTGTCTTTGTCGTGAGTATGTTTATCTAGTTATCTTGTTAATGCGACCTTTTTCTTAATTTTTTCAAAGATGGAACGCTATACTAGTGTAATCATCGAGTTCGTTTGCTTGAAGCTACAATATACAAACTGTGATCACCTGTTTTCACTTTAGGGTGTTCATTTACAAAAATCTTGAGATATTTCTTAGTAAGCGTCTAAAATGTGAAGGATGACTGTGTAAAGCTAATGTTTTGGGGTTGCTGGAATATGATTAATTTTCAAATGGGGCGCTAGACGTTTGAGATTCTCTAGTCTGTACCTGTACCAAATTTTGGGGCTTTTAGGCCCTGTAGTACGGGAGATTTCGTGATGTGTGAGGAGCCTTACTGACTAGTAAGGCTCCTCGTTTAATAATAAAGGTAATTATTTTCTTTTAGTAGAAGGCATTGTACTTCTACTTAAAAATAACTGCAAGTACATTAATTTATAAGACTTACGTGTTCAGGCTTTCAATTGAGCGAGTTCCAACAACCAGCTACATAAAACCAGCAAAAAGCTTACAATAACCAATTTATTAACCCATTATTAAAACGGAGTCATTCAGCGTGTAATATCCACATTCTGTCATCTGTCACTAGAGAATGTTAAATGAATGCTTTGTCGATTATAATCACTCGTTAGCGACAATTTTGTATCACTTATGCTGTTTTGTCGAGGGAACAGGTGTCGTGCGATGAAAAACACGATAGCTGTGGTGCACTTCACGTCTCGCTATTGGTGTTCGCTTACTCGTCTTATTTAGCTAAATGCATGTATGAAGTTACTTTATTCGCCTATATTTGGCTAATTTCTACGAACAAGACGAAAACGCAGTTCGCAAGCATTCGTGTTCAGCGGGTTATCGGGATTCATTGACATATCAAGTGGTGAGTTTCCATGCTTGCCAAGGCTCGCCAAGCGTCCACAAGCACAAGCGTGAAAAGAAAGCGTTTCGGCGTTTGGCTTGGCTTGCGTGTGTTTGTAGACGCTTGGCGCCGATCCGGTCGTGACAGTTTTTGAACACAGATCAAAAAGCGTTTACGGCAAAAGATTGCGACGCGTTTACACGCTGGCGATTTGTTTGCTAGCAAAAAGATTGCAAGTATGTCGCATATGTTCGTGTACCATCCACACATAAGTCGCCAAAATCATTTCAAAGACCCAATTTTAAGTTTTGTTTTCGTATTGTTTTTCGTAACGTCAGACCTTTTGTCCCCATGCAAAAAAGACTTGATGAAAAACGAGAAACAAAATTCTGACTTGGGGTACAGAATTCATATTTTGTCACAATAATTATTCATTACATTTACATTGCACAGACTACAAGTTTTTTGACGAGAATTTAACCATTTGGCTCTTTGTCAAAACCATGTTTATTTTGAGTGCTTTCTGACAATTTGTGTCATTATTGAAAGTCAGTTACACTCTTGACAGTTTCCGCAAATACTCTCATAGTGTCATCGACCTCGGGACGCACAAAGCTATAACACACACTAGAAAATGCATTATTGTAAGTATGCATTCTTATCTAATTCACAAACACTGATAAAACTTCCCATTGAAATCATCAGTCATTGCACTTTGAATATTGCGTAAGAATTAAGGTAGTTTTTATCTATATTAATGTTTTAATGTAAATTGATATGTTTTGGGTAATTTTAAATAAGTACAGTCATGTAGCTTGATTTTACATTTTATTTGCCTGCCAATTGTTAATTGATAGTTTCAATTTCAATCTATTTATTTAGTGAACATAAAACAGAGGTAACAATATCGAAATAAGAACATTGAAAACTGCATAAGTAAAACTTGTGTCGCTGTTTTCAGCGACCGCAACCTTCGGCAAAGGAGATAGGCGTTTCAAATTAAAATAGGTAAGTAATTAGGTATCCAGAAAAAGAACTGAAGTAAATGCTAAAAAACTTGTGAATCAAACTCACAACCTACCCCAGAATTTAGAACCTGATGATAAAAAATATACTTTTTATTTCGTCTGAAGTTAGAACTAGAAACTAAGCCACAGCTTCCAAACTTCAAGACCAGTTAGTATTGCTATTTATTAACCAAACAGTTAAAGTCGAGCGGTTAAGTAGTACCGTTACGTGCATGCGTTGTCAACCGCAACATTAAATTGACTAGATGAACTCAAACGGTCTTAAAAAACGAGGTATCAATAAACTCAAGTTGTTTTTGTTTACTTTTAACGCTAAAACAGATTTTAGTGAAATAAACAGTAGATAAGATTCAAAGTATCTTTTCTCTTCCAAGTTACGATCTATATTTTTTCAGTTTGATCCCAATCGGTCTAGGCTGTGAGACGTGATGGAGTAACTTTACTGAACCTACCTATATATTTGTACTAAATATTTAATAATATTAAATAATAAAAATAAAAAAAAAAATTTCGTCCAGATACGTTCAGCCGTTCTCGCGTGATTGAGTAACAAACATACAAACTTTCACATTTATGATATTAGTGGGAAGTGGGATAATTATTGTACCGTACGCAACGGTCCGCAGATAACTCAACTGTCTCATGGACATTTTTTACATTTTGTAAATCATTCATTGTAATTTTCTTTGTGTATTAATATTATCAATCGTTTTTATTATAACCGTATTCAGACAACGGTCATGTCGGATTTACAGACATTTATTAATATCGGACAATTAATAATCTTTGATCAATCTCATCGCTCGAAGCCATTTGTATTATAAAAGGTCCAATTACAACGAATGTAGCTAATTTCAATCAAATACCTCTAATTAGCTGACATGAAGCGTTCTTTGTGTTGCCGCTTAACAAATGTTTCAATTGATGTTGTTAATGGCCTGCCTGTGTACAGAAGACATATTACTATCTATACAAGTTTCACTTCCATGACACGGAAATTGGCATTATCTTTTGAAAATAATTTAGGTATAAAAGAAAATGATTTTCGCTAATTATAGACCAAAAAGTAAAAATAATTTGGTAAGAAAACTTGGATTAAATTATATACTTATCTGCAAAATTTTGGTATTTGCTATATTTCTATTCGTCATAAATCCCAACTAATATTATAAATGCGAAAGTAACTCTGTCTATCTGTCTGTCTGTCTGTCTGTCTGTTACGCTTTCCCGCTTAAACCTCTCAACCGATTTTGATGAAATTTGGCACAGACAATCTTTAGACCCTGAGAAAGAACATAGGCTACCTTTTATTGCGAAAAAAAGAGATGAAGAGATTAAAAGTACGCAGACGAAGTCGCGGGTACCAGCTAGTATAGTAAATAAGTTGGAATCTTGTTATTGAAATGTCAGAGCGAGAATTACTCAAGCGTTTGTCAGCGTTTACAAAAAGACTGATGATGATAAGACCGCCTATTCGTTATATATCAGTGTTTTATCCTCGTCAATGACAACAATTCTGATACATTATATGATACGTCTTTGGTAGGTATTTAATTAATTTTTGTTATATCGGCGTGGTGATCAAACAGATAATTTAATAAAAATGATGGATCTACATATTTAATCTGTGGTTACGTCATCGCTTATGTCTACTCGACAAAGGTTGATTATTAGATTAGATAGATTTACACATAACGTCACAGTTTTTTGAAATACAATATAATATGTATTTCAAAATGTAAAGCAATATGCTCCTCCAAACAGTTTTTAACTTAATGTACTTGGATTGAAGTAGATTTTATATTGAATATCTATTAGAAGTGACGACCTGTGATCTCTTTATGCGGCTAGCTTTACAGGCAGTCACGACATTCGGACTAGTGCATCAGATAAATCTGAATAGTGGCAAAATTGAAACAAGATTAGAATCCTAAATTACCAGTCCGTTTCAAAATCAAAAGTGTCTCAAAGTGGGGTACAAAATTACTAAAAGGGATATAAATAGAATATCCACAAACCCAACTCCTAAACTTCGAACATAGTTGTATTTTCAGTTCAGGAAAATGTATGTTACAGCAAAAGTGGCTTTTTGTGATTACTACCATACATACTTAAATCAAATCGCATTTTACATATAACCTAATATTAGTGACGAAAATTGTACTTATTTTCTTTTGAAAACACGTCAGTGTCTCAGAATGTAAGACCATCAATAAGACCAAGTGACAAACAGCCTCATTAAAATATACTTACCTCTGATCTATGCCACAATTGGGCCCACGATTCGTATAAAATCAATTTATCAGAGCCAACTGGGGTATTAAAATCACCATTACAGACTGACGGTCGTGTCTTTGATAT
This sequence comes from Plemyria rubiginata, assembly GCA_963576535.1. Taxonomy (NCBI): domain Eukaryota; kingdom Metazoa; phylum Arthropoda; class Insecta; order Lepidoptera; family Geometridae; genus Plemyria; species Plemyria rubiginata. The sequence goes on from OY754906.1 coordinate 4,496,125, forward strand.
TAATATAACGACTTAAACATTGAAAAATCGCCGTGGTTTCATAACAAATGGCCAGACGGTGATTGTAATCGTGGATCTGGTTAATTACTAGCTCATTAGAGTCGTTAAGTCTTCGTCCGAGGCCACGGCAGATGTCAATCTGCCTTCTCAAATAATTTTGGTTTTCAAACTAATTATAGCTACACCGCTTGTTTTTTGTTTAGAAAAGAAAGAATGAGGGTTTAATTTTGGTATGTTTTCCTCAATTAATTTCTACACGTGCTTTAATAATTGGTACTACAAAAACGAATAATGTTCATCGTTCGTATGATAAATAGCTACTTCAAGTTTTGATACCTACTCTATTTTCTGTTGCCATCATAATCTTATTAAAGAAAAGACGGACTGCTTAACTGATTTAGATGGATATTGTAATAAAATTTAATACTACCTATCTCTGATACCTATAACTACCTAGTAGGCTATTTTTATCCCGTAAAAACAAAGAACCCTAAACGTAGGGTTCGTATGTTTGTGCTAACTCTAAACGTAGCGTTCGTTTATGCTATCCCGTAAAATCCCGTTACTGTAATTTTTACGGGATAAAAATAGCCCATGGATGTTATATAGAAAATTAGCCGTTAAAAATCTAAAATAATGATGTTATCAATGATCAGTTGTTACCACGCGAGAGAAGCTGCGGGCAGTCGCTAGTATTATAAGAGTGGACATTTAAGAATAGGGTTGATAAAAATTAACATTATGGTAAAATATTTAAGTGTACGACAAAAACTGACACACAGTATTTTATTTAAAAATAAGTTAAGTTTAAATTTTATTGAAAAGTACATTGTACAAATCGTGAAATTCAGTCAGTCTGTCAGCCTGTTTTTGTGATGAAGTACTATGTGTATGTAGACACACTTCAACACCGTGTGACGAGGGCATTAAAACTTTTATTGTACTAGACGGGATAATAAGTCCGTTTTAACATTCTATTTGATGGACATTTTGATTCAATGTCTGACAGTCACCAGGTGGTCCCTGGCCATAGTACAGCGAGATAAACAGAAAGTCATCGTAATTAATGCGACTCTTGTCGGATTGATTGATAGTGTGCTGACTGCGTCAACCATTTTCACTGTGGCTCAGGTTAGTTCGTAGTGAATTTGGTGCATCATCATCATCAGTCTGAGAAGACCAGTGCTGGGCAAAGGCTTTCATCAACATTTTTCTAATTTATTGACCGACTTTCCGCGACCTAACTAAATAAAAATGTCTAATCTCCATCATAATTCATATTTCAACCGATATAATTGCGCTGGAACTTGTTGATTTTAGGGACTGGAACTTGTTAAAACTTGCGACATGTTTTGAATACATAGGACTGGTTATCAGTATTGAATATATTAGAAAATTAGTAGAAAAACTTTGTTTTAGCGTGTAGGCGAATGACCTCCGATTCGGATACTATACACTACTAAGAATCATAAATCATTTATTGTTTGTGAATTAAGGTTACAATAAAATAATTAGAAGGTAGGTTTACGAAGCACAATAATAATCGCTGTATCTCTACTTGTTTTTACTATGTCTTTTGGCCCTGACATTGTAAAGCCGTGCTATGAATGATACAGAGAATTTAAATTATCTTCGTCTGTTGTAAAATAGACGGTTAGTGGAGCGTTTTGTTTCTTGCATATGTATAGAAATTGCACGATTTTCTCCACAAACTGAAGGACGAAGGAATCTAAAGCTGCGTATAACTAAAAGGAACTAGATTATGGAACTTGTAGGTTAATTGCATTGGATCGACACCATTGGAACGATCGTGGAAACTCAGTGGATGGAGATGACGAAGACTCAAAATCTTTCTTCCTGAAAATGGATGGCAGAGGCCTATGTTCAGTTTCTTCAGGATGATAAAGAAGAAAAAGCTAATGAAGAAGAATGATGATGAAATCTCACAGTATTCACTCTCCTTCAGGTGTGTTGGCGCAGCCAAACGCGGAGACCGTGGTTTCTGAAAGCTCGATCAACACTAGTCGGCTGTCAAGTAACTTGCTATTTCAGATTTTTTAATTTGAAGTGATTAGATAAAGATAGCAAGTGACTTGCCAGCCGATTAGTGTTGATCGAGCTTTCAGAAACTGAGGGTAAGAAAAACAAAATTGGCGTAAAATTCATTCTGTTTTATATTTTTGTCAACTAGTCAAACATATTCAACTATTAAAAGGGGTTGAACGGAGATTTTACCAAATCATTACTACCTATTTGAAATCTTAAAATAGTAAAATCTCTTATTTTCATTTTGTCTCACGTAACAAACGACAACTAGGTACTTAATAACTCTCCTAGGCAACGTTCCAAAACTAAAAGGTGTTCCAAAAAAACGAACGTAAAGCAAACAACTGGTGTAAATCTAGAACAGTAATGAAGCGTTATTGGTATGATAATAAAAGCTAAATTGATTAGCGGTGGTCCCAAGTGTCCCGGAGCAGGTAGGCCGCATTCCAACCCTGCCCCCCGCTGCCCCCTGCGTGAGACGAGACGGGACGTACATACTGCTACCTCGTCTGTGACAACGGGAGGTACGTATTCATACTGCTATCTCGTCTGTGACAACGGGAGGTACATACTGCTACCTCGTCTGTGACATCAGGGCGGGATGGGAATGTTTGTCATAATCTAATGCCAGAGAATTAGTTGTATGATACAAAACGAGACAGTTGTCTTGGAGATAAATGATTTATAGGTTTTAGGCTTGGATTAAATCAAAAATTTTAGGTCATTAATTTTTTCTCTTGGAATTTCTTAACGCACTGACTGCCTCTAATGTTATTATCGATGGCACATTTCATCATTTTTTATCAAACTTTTAGAAAAGAAAGCTTCTTTGATTTAAAAAAATGTATTTGATATTTTTACGTTTCCGAAACATGGATGTTTTGCGATTTTTCAGGTGGCGCATACAATATTTGATCGAGTGAGCGAAGCGAACGAAGATCTTACAATCAACTTGGGCGATTTGGCATTTTATGTATGTATGTATGTTTGTCCGACGATGACTTGAGAACCGCTTATCCGATCTGCATGAAATTTGGTAAGTCGATAGCTTGTACTTGAGAAATTTACTGGTAAGTATATGAGTAAAATCGGATAAGGTGTTATTAAAATATGGGGTTTTTTAAGCGGACAAAAATTAATAAAGTTACACAAAAAATTAAGTTACATGTCATATGAAAGGGCTTGGTTTGAACATTCCAAAACCATTTTCATTTTTTTTCTATGATGCCCGCTTTTTGAGATACAACAAATAAATTAAATTGAGATAACCAATGACCCAAGAGCTTCCATTTCTAAGAGTTTCGTTGACATCAAGGTTTTTCTACTGGTCGACCAGTTTCTTTGCTTTTTAAATATTTTTTTACTGAAAATAAATTAAGAAGGTACATGGTTATCATTAAACGGTGATAGCAACCTGTTCTGATGATGGAGCCAGGGTCTGTTCAACGGAACTCTTCAATAAATAGGCCAATTCAGTTGAAACTTGGTTAACATACTTAGTATGTAGGTGGCAGACAGAGACAAATCCAAACACAATGTTTGGACTTGCCTCTAACCACCATTTACTTAAATTTTCGGAGCGTTCGCGTCGCGTCACGAGATCTCAGTTCGGGGCGAACTACTAGTTGTTATTAAATAAGCCCGGCTGCCCGAACTAAAAAGATGTAAACAAGATAATGTTTTAAATTACTCTAGGATGGTTAAATTCAGTTGTTCAGTATCAGGCTTGTGAAATGATAAATAAATAAATAAAAAATTAATAATGCTGGACAATCCACACAGCACTATCTAGCCCCAAAGTAAGCTATTCAAAGCTTGTGTTATGGGTACTAGATAACTGATATATTTAATACATTATATACTTACATAGATAGATATTTTTTTATTATACATAGAAAACACCCAGACCATCGGAACAAATTTCTGCAGATCGTACACAAATTTGTTCCAAGGCGGGAATCGAACCCGCAACCTCTTGCGTCGCAGGCAGGCTCTCGCCCGCTGCGCCACAGAGGTCGTCACAGAGGTCGTGATATAATGTAATAACCAAAGGCAGTCGGAGGTTCGTGTATGTTATAGGCTCTAGCAGTTTACTGACGCCTTCGGCACTCGGTTAAAATAGAATATAAGCAAGGTTTTGTTGGAAACATACTTCCTTGTATTACTAGTAGCCCGCGATCAGACCTAAACCAGACACATAGTAAAACAAACAAAGGCAAACAATAATAGCGACGTGTGAAGAATGCCCGAGAAAACATTATAAAAAGCTTTAAAAACAAATATACACCGTTTTTACAAAACTAAACATAACTAAGATGTTGATTAATTCAATCACTGTTTGAGTAAATTTGTAAAGGTAAAACAAATCACTCAGATATTTATCCCAACTAATATTATAAATGCGAAAGTAACTCTGTCTGTCTGTCTGTCTGTCTGTCTGTCTGTTACGCTTTCCCGCTTAAACCTCTCAACCAATTTTGATGAAATTTGGCACAGACAATCTTTAGACCCTGAGAAAGAACATAGGCTACCTTTTATTGCGAAAAAAAGAGATGAAGAGATTAAAAGTACGCAGACGAAGTCGCGGGTACCAGCTAGTATCTTTATATATCAACAGGTGTAGCGAGAGGTACTTTGACAGGTATCAGCTCCTTAACACAAACAAGTTTATTACTGTACAAAACGCAAAATAGCAATATCTGCCGATATCGCGACAACTAAGATGTTGATTAATTCAATCACTGTTTGAGTAAAGTTGTAAAGGTGAAACAAATCACTCAGGTATTTATATTTTTTATATATCAACAGGTGTAGCGAGAGGTGCTTTGACGGGTACCAGCTCCTTAACACAAACAAGTTTATTACTGTACAAAACGCAAAATAGCAATATCTGCCGATATCGCGACTCGAATATCTTGCTCAGAATGTTCAGAGTGAAATAATGTATTTGCAGAGCTATTTATTTTATTGTGCTACGACAGTGACCATTTTATTGAGGAGACTGCGTAGGTGTATTTACATATCCTACGAAATGGTGCAAGCTGGAGTCCGAATATTCGGCTGAAACTGCGGCTGAAACTTAAAAGGCTGACGACCGACAAACAACTTCTTACACGAACATTACAACATTTTTAAAATTATAATTAAGTAGTATTATTAGGTGTAACAATAATTTCTTTTTTACTTTTGACCATGTAATATAGGTCTAGTCAGAAATTTTGAAGAATTTCTGCAGGATTTAAAAAGATTTTGATTAGACATATAAAGTTTCGGTCAAATACGAAACCGAATGTTTGCCGGACACTACTAGTAACTACAAATTTAAGGCCGCCCATAAAAATTCTACTAACACATTTCCTACACTTTGATTCGACCTATTTACACAGATCAAAGCTGAAGGAAATAAAGTTTATTCAATCTTCCATCACAACTACGTAAATTTCTCAGAATTAATGACTCAGATCACGTCTGCAACCATGTTTATTTTCACGCAGAACATTCGTTAGACATTGATTTCTAAAATTAAAAGATTATTGCCACGTAACTCTGAGTTTGTGTCATTCGTTTGAACACTATCAGGTTAAGTTCTTTTCAAGAGCTGAGACTAATCATTAACAAAAAATGCATTCGAGACCATGCAAGGCCCAGTAGCTTGGTTACATGACTTTTGGCATTTTTGGCGTTAGTGCTGCATTTCCGTGGCTCATATCAACGCTCTCTCTCTCTCTCGCGTTACCGCACGCATTACCTTTCCCGAATTTTCCATGTCCCTGCGCATTTGAGCTAACTGTAAACACTGTATGACGTATCGCACCATATAAATCCGAATAAAATTTTCTACCGTCCTAAACCTTATATCGGCTACATAGCCGTTTGCGGGAAAAACCGAAAACGCCGATTTATAATCTGATGTTCACCATAGTAAAACTAAAAGCTAAAAATTAAACAAATAGATAACAATATGTAGTGTTATATAAAACAGATAGCAAAGTGATTTAGCTCGCGTAATTACAATAAGCACAATGATAAGTGAACCAAAATGTCATGGTTGTTAATGCGAATGTGACAATGACAGTCGAAGGAGTGTGAACAGCTGCTAATTACTGCGACACGCGGTCGCTAATTGTGCATGGTTAGTGCCCCCCTTATTACGTAGCTTGCGACAAGTGTGCTACAAGCATACCTAAATAGGCAATCACTATCACTTTTGTTATTAAAAAAGTGACGCTTTATCCCGTGTCATAAGTGTTAAACTAGGGTAAATATATGCACATACCCGTACTATACATATTACCTAGATGTTTCTGAAGACCAAATTGAAGCATTATTGCGTAACTACCGTGATCGCACACCGGTCGCGAATTACGTAGTAAAGCCGGTGTAATGAGTGGGCACTATCATCTCCTGTGTCGGCGATCGTCACGGAATGGTGTCACATTGTGGAGTGCGAGAGATTCGCGCGTCTTCACACATTCACAATGTTTACAATTTCCAGTGAATCAACTTGGAAAAAACATAGGCACTTTTAGTTCCTTCTTCAGCACTATTTATTGATTTAGAAATAAATAATATTTCCCTCTATAAAAATAAACTTTTATAAAAGAGCTCATATTAAATAAATAAAATGTAGATTAAAATATAAAATCAAAGTAAGTTAGGATTTAGAAAGTGTAAAATGTCTCATAAATAATAATTTTATCTAAAAACTTTTTAGATGCGTCTTAGCCTCCTAAGTTGTAGTTGTTAAGAGTTTTATACGTAACTAAACAGTGTTTAGTTCTAAGTGTTATTTTGTATTTTTATTTTATTTTATTTTAACAATTTTGGGAAAACTTACAGCTAGGCGGGTATACATTAGGTTGTTTATAATAAATACATGCAGCATGCAAGGTTGCTACACATATGCTGACGGCCAATTACAAGTTTCCGTTTACACTAGTAGTAGCGTTATTGTAGTTCTTTATTTACCATAATCTTAAACCTCAAGGTCTGCAGTACTGCGTTTGTTACATTGTACAAAATAGCTAGAGTTCGCGTGATGGCATCCCCGTCTCATGAATGAACAGACTCCATTCAACCAGTTTGGTCGCGCACTGATTACCTTCTGGCCACTTTTAATCTTATCTAGTTGGAAACTCCACGTGAACTTGAATTGGAAACTCATTGGCCCGCTAGGGTTGCCAGTGTTGCAGCTTTCTAAAAATCTAGTCATTTTTGGCGGTATTTTTTAGGATTGTCTTTATTTTTGTTGTGTTTCTTTAGAACAGTGTGTGATGAAAAGATTTTAAGAGTTCTTTTGAAAAGTGTGATGAGAGGATGCTACGAGTAAGTTAATTTATTTAAACTCACTAAAGTTATCTTTAAGGCAATTCCTTATAGTATTACATATAAGTTCGCCTTTGTACTGTTATTGATATGCACAATAAAGTATTTTTAATAAATCAACCAAAATGAAATTACAATCAAATTAGTAGAAAAATCTTTTCTTCATTCGGTAGTTTGTAGTACAATAACGATTTTTCTTTTATTCATACAGGGTGTCCGGAAGGTCGATGCAAAGCCGAATTAAAAAATATGAAAATTAATGAATAATAGCAACTCCACGTGAAGTGGGATAAGACCAGAAAGATGATGATGATGATGAGATAGACGTCCAATAGCCGTAAATAGAAATCCAGCAGCTGGCAACCCTGTCCAACCAAAGAACTGACCGTCGCCTTCCTCTTCCATTCACACCTTTTTACGATGTTTTTGTGAATGAAGTCGTGTTCGGGATAATTATTGAATTTGAACGATTCGCTACGAATATCGATGGCCGGAAGCCAATCGCTCGCCCGATTGCGTCGCTGATCACATTCCGACGATACGAAAGTAATTTTATGGTTTTTAAGATGAATCTCACTGATATATTTGATACACTGTTTTTATTTTTTGGTTGCCAGTGAAATTACAGGCACATGAGGCACATGTGTTTGCCTCAAGTTGATGGACGCAGGCAGTGCATCGTAGGCCACGTTCCTTACGTGAGTTGCGACTCTTACGAGGCAATGTTTTATAGGTGATGGTTATCTTTTCTTCTCTTTAAAAAATGTTTTTTCTTACAAAAGTTTTCTTTCTTTCTTTCCCCTTTCTTTCTTTCCCCGTTCTTTCTTTCCTTCTATCTTCTTTCTTTCTTATCACTTAACATCAGGTGAACTTCTTCTTTGATTGTTCAATCAGCAAGTTGTATAAAAAAGACACTTTTCACGACATCCACTGATTTCAGAATATGAGGATCTGGACTGACATATTTATTTTGTGACTATATTCTATATTCCTTCTATCACCATATTGGAGAATTCCTATACGCAATTAAACAAACGTTAGGTATAGGCAGGTAGTTAGGTACGCGTACTCAAAATGTCGAGTTTTCTATAGTGCAATTGGGTGCTCGGGTGTCGGGTGGGTATTAGAAGGGCATTATAAAGCGAATCAGTGGTAATAACGACGGGATCTAATTAAATTGCCGCCAATAATAACGGTGGCCCCCTGCCATCAACCCCTCGACATTTATTATTCCTGCTACACAACGCGGGAACAAGTAGTACGACACAGCTTGGCGGTTCTACTGAGTTTATACTCTGATATAAATAAAATAAATAATGCTGGACAATCCGCACAGCATCATCTAACCCCAAAGTAAACTACTCAAAGCTTGCGTTATGGGTACTAGATGACTGATATATTTTATACATTATCTACTTACATAGATAGATATTTTATTTATACATAAACACCCAGACCTAAATAGGAATAGTTTTGACAGATTCACCAAAAGAATCGTCTTACACCGGGTTTTTCTACTAGGGAGTTTGTGTGTCATAGTCCAAGATTTGGTTTTTTCGGGATTAGACGGTTGTCGATGATATCTGTTTTTTGTAACTTCTTTAGAATATATAAAAATGTTATGTATTTTAAAAAACGTTGTCTAATTTCGAACTAACCATATCTGGGACTATGGGAACCAGATAACTGATGTTAACTATTTATTTTATATCCTAAAACAAAATGGTGAATTACAAAAAAAAGCCAGTCTGCTGAGCTGATTGATAAAAAGGTACGTGCTGGTACTTTTAGTGCTGAGTGCAGTACCTCAGAGCTGTGTTGCACTATATCTGACATATTACGGAACAAAATAAAAATATTTTGAAACTCTTTCCGATGTGCGAGACCGATTCAGACGTGTGTATTTTTAGAAACATGTCTGATTAGTGGGTCGGGACTTGGGAGTCGAGGCCAATTAAAGGGCATCTGCTACAAATCTTTGCGTGTTTGAGACACGTAGGATTTGTAGGTAAGCAGATGCCATGGATCTAATTTATTGTATTGTACTCAGAATTGTTTAAAAAAATAACAATAATAGACCGTATCACGACGGAATAAAAATTAAATTTTCCAAGTTACAGCGATTCTAATAAATGAAATGTAACGAGATTTCATGGTGAAGTTCCCGTAGTTAGGAGAACTCGTAATGAGGTACTAGATTTTTCCTGTTATTTTTTTATACACTTGCTAAGGATCAAGCAAGTATCCCGCCTAAAGCATTGTCGCTCAAGTTACTCATGACATGAACGTGTCCTACGATTGAATAAAGCGTAGGGCACGTTCATGTTCTATGGGATGCGTCTATCAACTTATAATATCACTTATATAACTTGTATAAAAGATGCTGCCTGTAATTTCACCGGGAAAACACCCTTTTGTAATAGATTCGTAGTTTTTCCATAGTAAAATAATAATTAACCTTTATAAACATCTTCCATTGCCAGTGTATCGAAATTTTTTTATACGTTTTTGTTTAATATAAACAGTTAGTATTAATTAATTTAATTGTCAGTGTCAGTTTTATTAACAGTGATTTAACCTTTCTTTAACTCTTACAGCTAAACTAATAGCAGCTCTGCCTTCTGCGCTGTAAACTGTGGGTTATATTTCCACCGAGTACAAACGTTTGTGTAAGGATCAGATAATTATTTATTCTGTCAGATTATTATAAATATGGATGTACGTATTAAAAAAAATGCACAATTTACATAATTTGCTACCTGGTTTCAATAGTATATTTGCTTAGTTTGGGTCTAGATAGCGTAGTGTGGAATGTTCACCAATATTTATATTTACTTAGGTACTATTTATTAAATTGTTGTAACACTCTCGACTCACGACACGGCGCGGCGGCGGCCCGGCACACCTCTAGTATATTGTGTCTATCCCAGTTTCATTGCTCGCCCGGGAGTACATCTGCCACTCTCCCCCCACACCCGGCCGCGTCCATTAGTGTTTTGTGAATGATTTAAAAGCTCTTTCGGATAACTACTCTGTAAGTGAGTAATTTAAGACTAGCTTCCCATTTTATCAGTGCTCCCCAAATTTGAGTGCGCATTAAAACATTAGTGTTTCTGTGTAGGGCTTTATGAGTAAATGGATTGCAATCTCTAATTTGCTTTTCGTTTGGATAAAGCTTGAGTTGAGATGCTTTTAACGAATTTAAACGAGTTCGTGTTTTGAGGAAGCAAATATTTAGAATAATACATTTTTCTGTCTCCATGATAACATTAATTTTCAACATTTGATTTCATTTGATTTCCTTTTTTTGCAGATAAAAATTACAGAATTATATAATATTTTACACGATGAATTCTACACCTATTTTGGCAAAGGCCTTTAGAATTTAGTTCATTATAAATTAAAGTATTTTGTGAAAATGTGCTAAACGCGGTTAAAGAATGCTGGCTGAAAAAAAAACACCCAACCTGGATATTAGGGTTACTTAGAGCCGATTGCTCATAGACATGCCACTACCCTGTACAGAACCCACTGTTTACCTACCTACTTACTGCCTTCAGAAGCAATGACATTAACTAATGTATTTGTCTTAAATAGTATAATTAATTACACTGCATTTCCAGTCGTTCAATTATACAATTCTAGGAAATAGTCACTAAATCTGTACTAACTTTGCGAAACAAACGATCATAATTCGGTGTTTCCCTTCCCAGCCAGCGGGCGCGGGGAAAACGGAACAAAATCCGTCATCTCCGGCTCGTAAACAACGCGCATATGAATGCGGCTGAAATCAGCTAGTTCACTCATTACAGTCAATTTATTGAATCATCGTTTTTCACTTAAAAACACTTCATTTTAGAACCAATAATTATTCATGTACCTACTATAGTTGCGCCCCGCGGTTTCACCCGCGCAGATTTAAATCCCGGTATTCCCACGGAATAAAAAGTAGCCTATGTGCTATTCCAGACTATAATCTATTTATCTGCTAAGTTTCATCCAGATCCTTTCAGCCGTTCCGGTGTGAAATCTATCCATCCTTCCATCCATCACGAAGTAGGAAGGATCTAGTTCAAAAGCGGATTGATGACTTTGCAAAACAGGAAACCAGTTTTGCAAAGTTATCAATCTACTGTTGTGGTGTTGGTTGAGTCTATGGGCCCGTGGGTGTTTTTTATTAATTATTTTAAGCCAAATTTTTTAATTATAGGTTGTACCCCTTTAAGAAAAAAGCGTTTGTCAGGTGGAAAGCGTTTACCTAGCGGCGTTCATAAGAACGCCTGCAATACCAGTGCCTCTATCTGTTTCAGTTTTCAGTTTATATTATACGGAGTGAGCTAACGGTTCGATAACTCAGATGTAGGTGCATGTAAATGAGAGTTATGCTAATTCATCGGCGGGGGATGGGAGATAAGATAACGCTTTGTTTGCGCCCGCCGGAGTCACGGCTCATGGACCGCGCCTAATCGCTTTAGGGTTAAACTTTTTGGACTCGCCACTCATTAGCAATGATATAAAACCACGATAAAATCGTGTTTTATGTTACGAATTATAAATGCAATATTAATTGAACGTAAATAAGTATTTATTATACCTTATAGTATGGAATATTTTTATACAGGTAGAGACAGATTAAAAAATAAAATGGCATTTCAATAAAGTGCAGAGTTATATGATTTTGGTAAAATAATTGTACTTGTGGGAAACCTGCTGTAGTAATAGATCGCAATTAATTACGAATTTAAAACTATTGGAGAAATTATACTTTTAGTTTGAAAAATATATAATATTCATTCAAATCGGCCTCGAATGAGACGCATTTTACCTAATAGTTAATGTAACTATACAACTAATTAATATTTATATAAATAAAAAATTTGATTATAAAATAACACACACATAATAACTTGTTATAACTGAGACTTCGGTGTTGAATTGAAGATAAGATAATGCTTTGTTTGCTTCCGCACCGGTGTCACGGCCCATAGAAAAATCGCTTTAGGGCTAGGTTAGTAGTTAAAAATTTTAATCTTTGCACAACTCCATCTAAGATACCTAATTTAGTAGTTACTGATCATGATACATGCTAAATTAATGACCAAAAATTTAAATAAAGCAAATATTTAAGAAAAAAATCAGCACTTTGTATTATCTATAGACTGTTTTATAAATAAAGATTAATTTATTAAAAAAAAACAGTCACTGATTTATATGTTTTAGAAAACTATGCACATATTCACTCTAATCTAATTATATTGTCGTAGTAGTTCTTTGTAGAACGAAGGCAAAGCAGCTTTTTTAAAAAAATGTTTCTTATATTCATAATACAACGTAAGTAATGAAATACAAGCCATCACACCTGATTTGAGATTAAAACAGTTGTAATACGACGGGGTTGGAGATAAGATAAGGTTTGGATCTCGCTGATCACCGGCAATCGGTGTAGCGTAAGGATCCCTTCCTGGCCCGTTATCGTTGAGGGTTAAGCTTTTTAAGGTTCGCGTGCATCCAATACTTATCATCAAAAACCTATATGCTGGATTTAACTTTCACAAGACGCAGTAAAATATCGACGTCTCTTACCAAATGGTAATGATAAACAGTGCCAGGGCCCGTACCACCATCTCTTGAAGAATTCTTATTTCAATATTACTTTTATGTCAATGTCTTATATCAACTGCATAGAGTCGGCTTTATGATCAAAAAGTAAAGTAATATTGAAATAAGAATACTTCAAGAGATGGTGGTACGGGCCCAGGGCTAACTCAGAGCTATGTTCTAACTATAGAGTTACGCTTTTAAGAGTGTCGGTAATTAATAACCACTGGCATAGCAACCCAGTCACCAATATAAAAATAAACATAGTAAAAACAGCTACTAAGGCAAGCTATCGCTTTTTACTTCTCTGATACCAGACCTCCACTCATGGAGGTTTTTTCTCACGATTATTATACAGACAATTGAGGCTTCAAGTGTTCTCAACATAGAGACGAAATTAGGTATGATCAATGTTTACTGCAAGGTAAATACTTAGCCTTTGATTTATGTACGTAGTGTTATTCAAATGTATCGCGTTATTCAAATGTAGAAAATTAAACATCTAGAAAAATCCAACTCAACTTGCTTAAAAATATTTGGGCACCACAGACTGAAATCCTTATCTAGGTTGTAAGAGTAAAAAATACATAAAGTTATTATTAGTATAAATAAGAAGAAGTTAATAACTTCAAATATTTTGTAAGTCCCCTGTACTGAATTAAGCCATGATTGAGATTTACTTCGTCAAATGGTCCGTATAATTTAATCCAATTCAACACATGGTTCGATAACATTGCTAAGCTTGAGAAAGCTCAAAATCGTTCTTTCCTGGCAACGATCCTGGAAGGCCATATCCTAGCAGTGGGCTGATGGTGGAGGTTGTAAGTAAAGAGTAGCAAAAATAGCACGAGTTTATGGGGTTGGTTCCCTTTGTGTCGAATCCCCTTACGTCGAGTCTATTGTTCTTTCAAAATATCTGTGCGAAAAACTCGACATAGGGTAATAAAAGCGAGAACTTTCTAGGCTCGACGTAAAGGGAACCAATCGTTTATTGATGCAATAGTATCAATAAACGGTAGTCAAAAATATATGATACGATCTAATCTAAGGATTATATACTTAGTTGAAATCACGATGGTGGTGACGATATTTCGTAGACCTTCAATGAGCTCAATGCGTGTTTTGTCACTAAACGATAGCTGTCATCGAATTGACAATAGAGAAGATTGGGGTAAATTGGGAGATAAAAATAATTCATCCCTAGATGTGTAGTTAACGAGCGACGCAGCGGGGCTTCCCCTATCTGCTTCCCCTGCAGACACTGCGACGCCTGAACGAGAATACGAGATATTATTATAATTATTATTGTCAGGTTATCTGAACTAGGTACGTTTATGCAATATCAACTTAAAACATCAAACAGTATATAAATGTAGATACTTATCAAGGTTTAGGTTGATCAGCATTAGGGAAAAAAATATCTTAGGAAGTTTTTATCAGAAAGCTAAAATTCAAAACAATATTTTAAATAAATAAATAATGCTGGACAATCCACACAGCACTATCTAGCCCCAAAGTAAGCTATTCAAAGCTTGTGTTATGGGTACTAGATAACTGATATATTTAATACATTATATACTTACATAGATAGATATTTTTTTATTATACAAAGAAAACACCCAGACCATCGGAACAAATTTCTGCAGATCGTACACAAATTTGTTCCAAGGCGGGAATCGAACCCGCAACCTCTTGCGTAGCAGGCAGGCTCTCGCCCGCTGCGCCACAGAGGTCATCTCATCATCATTTTGGGTATAGTTTGATGTTTTACCAATTCCTACATTGCCATTTAGCATATTTGTTCTTAGATTTAATTTATCACTGTTATCTTATGATTTACTTATGTAAAAGAAAGTAATTTCTGATGCTGACAACAATCTTTAACGCCCCATAGAGGCGCTGATCAAGTCTTTATAAAAAAACGACTAGACGATATGGACCACGAAAAACAAAACTCAGAATTGGGGTACAGTTCACTGCGGTCTTGGGCTACCCTCATCTATCTACAAATACATGGATCAGATCTAAGAGAAAGCCGTTGATCTATCGCACTCTAGCAATTAAAGGTACTGATACACGTGCTTATTTTCAAGCCAAAAGCATGCTTTTTTCGAGCCTTGCTCAATAAAAGCACGTGTGAACAGGTCGTGCTATTAAATGAGCATGCTTGTTTGGTCGTACGTCGGTTGATTTTTGAGCATGCTCAAAAAAGCTTGCTTATTTTTGAGCACGTGTGCCAATAATAGTGCAATGTCATAATGATGGTAACTATTTAACAGACGTGGCATAATGATGACTGAGTAGTACCTAGTTAGAAGCAGAAAGTTCTAGGCATAACGAAACTACATAGAGGTAAACAAGCAGATTTTTCTAAATCGTGTTAAATATTCATAACAAACAGGTAGCGGCGCGGGCGCAGGTCACTCATTGTTCACGCTGATGAGCAGGCACCGAACAAAGAGGGCGCAAGTCATGGCGAACAATGCTAATATGCCTGAACAAAATGCCTTTTACAAATGATAAATAACACAGCTTCAAGAGTCACTTTATACCTATTTAGTGTCTTCATGTAAGTAGTGTTTGTGGCAGGATTTAGACGGAGTAGTTTTTCCCAGCAATCAATTAGGCTGGGTAATACTAGAGTGCCGATTAGTGTGCGTATTATTGTTTAAGATTTTCATTAAGTACATTAAACATTTTTTTACTCATAACCATGATTTCAGTTTTATTAATACGTAAGTAATATTTTTTATTGTAATCTGTTTAATTTTAAATTATTTATTTATATTGTTAGGTACTTATTAAACTTCTATTTCAAATCCATGCGTAAATTGAACATTGCTCGCCTGATACGGCAAAACACATTGATCATATAAAAATTGTAACATTTTTATCAACATAAATAAATTGATTTGATCCTAACAAACACCTGAAGTAATAAGTACTGCAGTCCCAGTCAACCTCGTTAAAACTTTACACGTCTCAGAAGGTACAAGTTCGCATTATTATATGATTTTAAACGACCGCCGACTACAAAATACACGTGTTAAATAACAAAATGTTGTTATGCCAAACGATGCACTAGATGCTGGATTGCCTAATAATACCATAATCAGCTTAAGGGCCCGGCGACAGCGGCTCGCAGTTTCGAGGTGCGATTGGTTATTATTTCATTTTATTTCATTTCGGGGAGGTTGTTTAAAAGAATAACTATCCAGTGACACGCATAAATACTGTTCGAACACAAATAACACAATAATATAAGGAAAACATGCCCGAATCAGAAATCATTTTAGTATGTTTGGCCTTACGTTTACCTAATACCAAAATGATTTCTGACTCAAGCACATTTCATTTATATTATTGTATTATTTGTATTCGAACAGTATTTATGCGTGTCACTGGATAGTTATTCTTTCAAACAACCTCCCCGAAATGAAATCAAATGAAATAATAGCCAATCGCACCTCGAAACTGCGAGCCGCTGTCGCCGGGCCCTTAAATAAATTTTCTGCTAGATATAGGCCTCCCCTAACAATTTCCAGAAATAACGATTCTTAGCTCTCTTTATTCACAGATTTTCAGAGATGCTCTCAATAAAGTGAATTGCCCAATGTTAGGCAATTGCTGTTTTAACGCTTTCAATATGATTTACTTTTCTTTTACCTTAGTTATAGGAAAAAGAAGATGAGCACATCAAAATTTGGTATTTATAGAATGACAAAATAATAATGGTTTGCTCTTTATCTCGTCTTTCTAATCAACTTCAGCTAAATTCAGTGTTGATTGAGTAATTTCGTAATTATCTTCTCATATTGGATGAATTCGGACGACGGACCTCGACTCCAGAAATTATGCAAAATAAATTTTTCAAAGCCTGTGTACCATGAAATCACCTAAGATACTTATCGCCAGAATTCCTGCTATAACGATACCAATGCGATAGTGGAAGTTGTTTCGCATACAATGAGGACAGAGATTCGCGAGAAAACGCATTTTACGGAGTACCAACTACGTTAAGCAAGTACCATGCAAGTACCTACACTTGTACACGTGAAGAATCATCATCTACAGCCCGACTTCGGCCATCACTGGGTATGGGTCTCTCTTATTTAAGTATCCCAGTTAAAAATCACGATAAGAGATACAAGTATACTATGGGTCTTTGATATGGAAGAAAAACAACTCAAAGATATAATTGATATCGTTCAATATAAACCGAGGCGGGCTGCATACAGATAAATAAATAAATAAAATAAATAAATAATTCTGGACGATCCACACCGCACCATCTAGCCCCAAAGTAAGCTACTCAAAGCTTGTGTTATGGGTACTAGATGACTGATATATTTAATACATTATATACTTACATAGATAGTTAATTTTTTTTATTATACATAAACACCCAGACCAACGGAACAAATTTCTGCAGATCGTACACAAATTTGTTCCGAGGCGGGAATCGAACCCGCAACCTCATGCGTCGCAGGTGGACTGTCGCCCGCTGCGCCACTGAGGTCGTCAAGATATTGAGTTTCCGAATTCAATGACCCACTGAACTCGGCGCACCCCAAGCAAAAATGCTAGTAATTGATTGCATCGACGCGAGCTCATTCCACTGATTGTACAGAGCTTCGAATTGCATATTTAACGTATAGGAAGGGCCCTTGTGAACCGTTGCCAATTTGGATGGGCACCCCAGTGGCTGTCTACCCTGTTTTTATTACATTTATATTTGGTAGTATTATTATAAGATGCAATACGTTGGGTATTTTAATCGGACGCAATCAGTCGGGCATGTCTACAAGCAAACGTATGACAAGTCATTTAACACTTTAAGTGGAATTTTGTTGCAAAATGATCTGTTTAAGGGCCGTTGGCGTGTCGCTATCAGTGTGCAAATATCCCGCCTTCCGGAGATTAGATAAAACACAGAAAGCGGACGGGTGTCGTTGCGTGGGAAGAAACCAACAATTATGATGTAAATAACCGTTTTAATTACAAAACATTTGGGCAAATTATAAAACGCCATTAATCTCTCAAGAACAAAGTCTGATGCATTATGAATATTTTTGCACATTCGAGGTCGTTCAATGTGACTTGTTTGTTTTATTTAAATCGTGTATCTATGCGCTTGATATTTATATTGGTGTGCGGAATCAATGTCATCATGTGTAAATGAATGCGCATAATTTGGACAAACTGTCGGATTTGCAGGAAACGCGAACAACCGAATCCCCGATCGTCCGGTATCTATGCAGATCTAAATTTAGAGAGTAGGTAATCGCTTGTTTAATAATATAGGTATGCAGTAAGCGTTGACACTATAGAGGATGGAATTATAACCAAGCATCGATAAGTATTTGAACCAACGAGATAGTTGGTTCGATGAATGCTGAAATTTAATAAGTTTATCGTGTACTGTGTTGCACACTTTGATGATCTAACAGAAACAACTCAAGTAACTCAACATATCTAAAAAGAACATCATGAGCTTTGCCTTTCTCAGAGGTCACTATATTACTGTTTTTGTAAGTTTACAATGAATGATAGTGATTCAAAATCGACGAAAGTTAGTGCTAGGCTCTGGCAGTAGGTCACGGATATCGTCATTCATCACCGCACCGCGGCAACAGATGCCTCATTGTGTCGAAAAAGGAGATAAGACATGCTAAAGCAACGGTTTTATAAAACCCTGGAGCCGTTGTATGGTGGCCGTAATTTGTCAAAAGTTTTCCCAAGGATATCTAAAGTATTTTACGGACCACCAAAAATTACATCATTTCCGCGAAAAAAGTCTTTATGATTCGGATTCAAACTTCGGTGTCTATTCGTATATTAAGGCTCCGGTGACAGCGACTCGCAATTTCGAAGTGCGATTGGCTATTATTTCATTTTATTTCATTTCGGGGAGGTTGTTTGAAAAAATAACTCTAAAGAAACACGCATAAATACTGTTCGAACACAAATAATACAATAATATAACGGAAACATGCCCGAATCAGAAATCATTTTGGTATTAGTATGTTTGGTCTTACGTTTACCTAATACCAAAATGATTTCTGACTCAAGCACATTTCCCTTATATTATTGTATTATTTGTGTTCGAACAGTATTTATGCGTGTTTCTTTAGAGTTATTATTTCAAACAACCTCCCCGAAATGAAATAAAATGAAATAATAGCCAATCGCACCTCGAAATTGCGAGCCGCTGTCACCGGACCCTTAACTATCGTAATAATATTCATCATTTTACCTTCTTCATTTTTTTCTTCAATTCATCCAATCATAGTCAGCAGGCAACAGTTGATATAAAATTGTGCAACATTAAACACAATTGCACTATTTGCTACAGATTCACCACAATTACTGCGCAATTAAGCCTTATAAAATAAATTAGGACCCAACAATGAGTCAGCCCCAGATGAACATGAAGTACAGGCATTGTCTCGCATTATAAAATTAATAATAACAGTGACTCAGTCAGAATAAATCAAATAATATCGCCTACATCGCGGGGAACAATGAAAACAAAATATCGTTTAAGTAACGAGTAAAACGCAAGACAATGAAAAGAAGAGCTAAAGTACAGATCACCATCAATCAGCCATCTGACTTTGCTAAGCTCATAATTAATCATGGAATATAATTAAACGATGACATCGCTCTATTGCCGCAGTATTCAAAATAATTGATCGCGATAATCTTATAAAAGGAAATTTTAATCTAACCCTTTTGATTATACCCTGGTAGTTGTAAAGCATCTTCAGAAAACCTACCACCGCACCGGATACATGGAGATCCGCAGCAAGGCAACGCAACTATGTAAAAGGTCCCTGTACTTAAAATCTTAAAAAGAGTAAAATAAAGTTAAAAATGAATAGAAAAAAGAGACAAGGAGTTCTCTCCTTGTATATCTTTATTTTAAGTACTATGTTTCACTTTATTTAGTATGGTTTGGACCAAACCACTGCTGCAGAATGTGTCCAAACTTACTTTTTTTACTTGTAGGTGTGTCGGTTGCCGATTTTTAAGATCTCATCTTCTTAATCATGAATGATGTTCCAAAGACTCGATGAAAGTCAATGACAGCTAACGTTCATCATTAACAGTCGTCTTATCAGGGAAACAAACACACACACAACCACTGAACCGATCTGGAATGAAATTGAAAGCAGGTAGTGTGGCATTAAACATTATAAGAACTGACTTCGTTTATCTTTGCGTATGTATACACAATCTTCTTGAATTTGCGAGTACTAGATCTAGACAAAAGAAAGATAATGTTAGATTTGAAGCGCCTTGGCGGCGGCGGCGGTGTCTGCCGTAGTGTAATTACCTAGTGACTCAGCACGGCTTAGTACCCCTGCATAGGATCCGCGAACAAACTTGTTTTAATTAATTTCGTGTCTCGAACAAGCCTTCAGTTGATTGTTATCTACTTAGTTGCTGTTAGCGCTCCGGACGGCGCCGCCATAATGAAGCAACAAATTGTTCTAAAGTCAAGTTATGATTGCGATAGCGTACCACACGTAGCTAATGTATGGATACAATCATTGTTTTGACTCGCTCTTGTCCGTCGGCAACGGGCCTTACCTACTAGTATTAATTATTAGTAAATAGGTAGGTATTTACATCTGTTTTGTACGACTAACACAGTGCGTTGGCAACTTTTCACGTTCTAATGACACAACTTTTTTTTATTGGTAAACTTGTTGTCGGAACCTGAAAATACATCAATAATGCATCCAAGTTTACTAAAAACTATCAAAAATATCATAACTAAGTAAAGATTGGCTAGTAATTAAAAAAGTTAATTTCTCAGAGGAGCGTTGTTTTAAAAGGTAGGTATAAACATGCTCCTGAAATTGAATGCGATCATGCTACGAGTAGACCATGATAAATCGGCCAAGGGTTAGTATCGGCGCTATTCACCGCGGTTGTTTGGCACGCGTCTCCATAGCAACCAGTGAAATATGGCCCCGTCTTTACCACGCTTATTGCCGTTATTAACTAAGGATACCTATTAGTTTGAGCTCGTATTACAATATGTGTGCAATCCGACTGTTATATCACTTATAGGTACTATTGATACTCTGATACCACTCGATGAAACCTGCTTTCTTGCTAATTCTTACCAGTTTTAGGAGCTGTATTTAGAAACCACTGATGCTTGCACCACCGCTTGCTTGTATTTCAGCGAAATTAGCTGTTTAATGTGCAGAAGTCACGTTTAGATAACTATTACAGACAATCTTAAGAAATTTGCATAATCATTAATTAATTTGTTGGTCACTAGGAACTATCAGATTGTGAATTTATTTCATAGAAATCGGTTATCAATTAATTTATTGCAAATTATTTTACGGCTCAAGATAACACAATTATAACATTATTTATTAAATATCGGTCTGTAAATAGTAATTAGTACTAATTACACCACAAAACTCCTTCGACAATCAAATAAGATGACTGGCAATGTGGCAGGCAATACATGAGCGGCCGCACGCAGAGAGAAATTAAGATACTCCATCTCTGTCTTGACGGGTCAAACTGCACCTGTCTCTTACTTTCACGTTTTCTGGGCACTTACAAGTTATTCAATCATTGACATTAAGATGTCTATAAAACTGCGACAAGCAAACATTAAGATTACGGAAGATAAGGACATTGTTAGTATTTCGAAATAAACACACGCGGCAAGCAGCGTTTCAGACATTAAAATCCTCTTTATTATAATAGCTCCCAACCTTTATGGACTGTAAAACGTCAAATTATAAGTGTTCATAATAAGGCAATAAATGTGATGGCTCGCTTGTAGCTTTTGTTAATACAGCAAAGCTGGATACCCTCCGCCTTCAGCTTTTCTTTATTAAAATTCTTTTTCGATTTTAAGAATGCAACAACAAAAATAGAAGCTAAATGCTTGTTCCTAAATTCTCCAAACATCATTATTCCGAGAGACCCTCCTTAACTACAAAACAAATAGAACTATTGACTTTGTTTATTTTTAGATGGTAGTTGAATTGCCTGTTCCTGGAACGCTGGTTACACCCATAATCACTCTGTAAATATCGTTGGTGAAGTTCTAATAACTTTGGTCAAATAAAATACCTATGGATTCAATTGAGCACAGCGAAGAAAGAACAACATACAATATTGAAGTCGGACACACAGGATAATTAAGAAGTTTACTTGTGGTGTACAAATTAATTGTCATTGGCTTGTAAGTTGTATGCACGCAATCGTAAGACAGGTTTTTGGAATTTTGTAAGTGAGAGAGTAGCAAACCATAAACCGTTATCTGGACTGAGGACTCCTTGAAATAGGCTCTTGAACTTGCCTCACAATTGTATTGTCCGAATTCGGTCTCAACAATCTTGATTTAATTATGAATATGCAAAACGTTCAATGCGAAATTCGTTTCCGCCGAACGAATAAGTAAGCAGCTATTATAACCTGTAATCGGAACCGGTTTCGTCAATGTGGACTTACGGACCGGAGAGAGGGCATGCGCGATATCAAAGCAGGTGTTCCATGAGCCTACTGCCTCAATGAGAATTCCAATTCAAGCCTTAAATAGCTGGTCAGAGATTTACTTAGTCGACGGTCTATATGGCATTCGAGTCGCCTGAAAAAGCCAGTAGCAATAATAAAACATCTTATTGTGCACATTTGATCAGAATAGAATTTGAAATGTTTTATTTATCAATTCGAGTAGAGCCTTGGCTGAAAATAAGGTTACTTTATCCTTCTTTATAAACGAACATCATGATAATGAGATTCGTCATTGAAAGTCCGATTTTTCCCAAAAGTTTAGGGACATCGGGGAGTCCTGGGCCAAATTATTTTTCCGTCAAGATGCCGTGTGGGCATTTGAAGATGAGCTTGGGGTGGCGTGTTTATAACGCGTGTTTAATAATTTAGAAGCCCACCACCGTCTCCCTCTCGGCGTTCTTGAATAATGGATGCAACAAAATTGTGACTACATATACCTTCTATGTTTTTCAATACCTTTAAGCACGCCCAAGGAAGAGTATGAAATTGTAGACTTAATATATTTTGTTTGTACAGTAAGTAGCAGTAAATGAATTTTAACAACTTTTATTTTCAGATGTTTGCCTGATTCAGTTTTTGTTCTGGATTGAAATTGATGGACGAAACTGGGGGTTCCACCTAATTCCTCTTTATTTAAATAACTTTTCCTTTTGATATAATATTCGCCATATTCTGTTTTTAGTTCAGTCGGGGCTTCCTTAAAAACGGTTACCTTCATAATGACGTGTTTACCTAAAAGTAATATCCAACAACTGCCACGTATCCGCTATATTACGGTCGTCGTGGCTTAGGGAATCAAAGCTTCTATAACCGAGACATGGGAACGTACACCTGTCGCGTATTTAGAGCATCGTCTGGCTAGAGAATTTAAATACAGTAAGTAGCAGTAAGCATTTTACGTACCTGTATTACCTAGCTACTTGTATATATTTTATCAAACGTAAATGATTAAATATTCTTCGTGCCGAAGAAATCTTCAAGATATTTTTGACGGGTGATTTTTTCGAAATTGCTGTTATTAGTTCAAAATTAAGTGAACTTTTGCTTTTCTTGGGCAATATCCAGTTGATATGAGCGTTTTATTTGCATATTAAGCAACTCGTTTACTTGCTCTTTAAATGAAAACTAATGTGTTGGTAGAGAGAGTCAACCAACTGGAACTGGTCGGCCCAAGTAAAATGATGGCCGTTTCAAATCTTTATAACTTCTTGGTAATTTTATGTACACTCAGCCAGACCATAATCATTACTAGCAGTTGTGGTTGTTGACCTGTTTTATTTCTTGGTAGGTCTTTTACGGTTATATATATACTCTGTAATTATTTTATTTGACGATTCAGTTGATCTTTCCGTGCTGGGGTTACTTCTGTTAGTTAGAGATGACAAACTTGGTATAACTCATAGTCATACAGTAGCCATTACATTGTTGAATCCATGTTTACTCTACGTATAAGCACTTTTTATTACCATAACAGATGGTTAGGATTATTTTGAAATCAAAGTCTTCGCCATCCAATTTTGGTTCTAATATTAAAACATATACAGCGTGTAATTTGCATGAGGGTGCAGCAGAATGCGTTTAATTCGTTAATAAATCAGGCTGCGGGGGTGGGGTGAGTTCATTAGACTGATCGCCCGCGGCCTTCCGGGGAGCCCGGCCGCCATCCACCGCATTTCTGTTGCTTGATGTATTCCATTTGGCGATACCATACGATGATAGATGCCTTCGCTAATTTGATTATGCCATTACCAGGTTGCGTATGTTTATCCATCCACGCTTGCGCTTCCATTATCTTCACATGTACATATTTGATCGATGTCTCTACAAACAAAGCTGCAGCGTAAACACCACGTAACATCTAAATGAGAATCTTACTTAAAATAAGTAATTAATTGGCTCTCATAACTCGGGCTTATCGCTAGCATAAATTAAGGTGGATTTGCGGCGCGGCGCCTCGTCCACGCACGTAGTGAAACTTTTAATTGCATTGAGCTCTATCACTGTCGTCAACTGGGAGCTGTGAACGAACACCCAGAGATTGTACTCTTCCAACTAGAGTTTCCAGGAAATAAGCTTTTAATATTATAATCTTCTTTATTAACAAGTTTCAAACTCAAAGAGGATGTGTCTATTGCAGCATTAAAAATTGTTAGTACCTTCCGTGATTTCCAAGAGAATAAGAAATTTCCATTACAAAAGTTTTCATATTTGGCCTGGCTGAAATTAATTAAAATTTTCAAATTAAAATTGTCACTGTGTATCCGGCCGGCCAGCATAAATATAATACAATAGAGGCCAGCACCGGACGAGAGGACTCATTAATTTAGATGATTGTACAATTATCTAAATATAAGCGGAGCGAGACGACGGTACTGAGGGGGCACTCCAACCCGAAAACGAGGGAGGGGTGCGGGCACTCGTTTTTAATTAAACCGACGATGAAATGAACTGGTCCGTATAATATTGCTTAGACATGTTTTAAATTAATTTCAACCCGTCTTATTACGAATGATTTGAAGAAATAATTTGGAGTATGTGACGAGGTTTCTATTCATTCGCTTTTATCTATAAGAGGAACTCAGGAACTTTTACAAATTATATTTTAAATCATGTGTTTATGTACTCTAGATTATTGACTGTTATTATTAAATCATGTTCTAGTTCAGCTTCTTCAATAATCATAGATACCGAAGACTCGAAGCAAAATGGTGATTTGAAAAATACAAATAAATTGGATGGTAAAATTACTTAGGTTATCAAAAAGAAGTTTTAGGTATTTAAGTACTTCGAAAACCACTTGAACTGTTTGTTGATACAATAAATCTATACGCATTAATACTATAGCATGTCTGGTCATTGATATTTTAATCACGACACAATAGGTACTTTCTTTGATATTGTTTATTTAGTATCTAAAATATGATATTCATCATATTTAGTAACATTAAGCTCAATTTTGGCAATAATTGGACTAAGTCCTCGATAACAATTAGATAACAATTTTGGCAATAACTGGACTAAGTCCTCGATAACAATTAGGACCTTAGCGTGACGGAGCGTACGAGCAAGGGTTGGTGTATTCTCTATTTGTTTTTCGTTACAGCTTTAATGAAAAGTAGGTTTATTTTAAAGAAAATTGATGTTCAAAGTAAATAAATCCTTAATGGTTTAATTATCTCTTCGTAATTGAGTTTCACCTGACGGAGAAATAATTAGTGTTGTGCTCACAAGTTACTTGGTGCTTATTAATTAAAGATTTGAAGATACCAGGCTGCTGGGTGTTCGGTTCTGTTGACATCTTCTTTGCAGATAAGTTTTAATTAAGTCCAAAAGTTTGGACCGCTTTAGTTCTATTGAAGTAGGAAACAATTTCTTGGGGAATTTCATTTCGCTTAAACTCATCTGTGAGATTTGAGTCATCTTTTGATAGTTTGAAATTTCCCGTGGTTAGGACTCTTTTGGACGAACCCACAAGAACACAACTAGGTATAAGGTAGTGTCTCGAATCTCCACTGATGGCAACGCGTAGGTGTGAGTGAACGCTCAACCCGGTCACTGTCGTCAATCGCAACATGTAGGTAGGTTCTATACCCGACTCTCAATTTACACAGTCAGTACAGTAGACAAGTTATTTATTTAGTTAATTAATAAAATCAATATTCAAAATTAAAACCTATAGGTATCTATTTATGTTGAAAGGTATTTATTTCTGGGGTTTACCTTCATAACTTAATAATTAACTTAATAATTTTGCATAATCAATTTAGACTAGGTTAACATTTTCCTGTTTCATCTAACATGAAAACACTATTCCTATTAAGTAAATTAACTGAGAATATGCAAATAAATCTACAATTTATTCTTCTTCTTTTATTTTTAGCTGGTTTCACTAATTGAAACAATAAGACCACTGACATTTCAGTCAGGAGAAAGTCAACAATGACAGCTGTCTACAATGTCCACGTGGTCTTCGATTGTACTGTTTATATCCTGTTTATCATTCACATGGGCCGCAGTAACAGAAACTACAGCACTACTGAGCTCAGTATAAGCTCAATTGTCTACAAATAAATCCTTTATTTCATTTTAACATTTCAATGTCATACAGTATACTGAAGTTTACGTCCGCATGCAGTTTGGCGCTAAAACCGTTCGGTCTCACGGCAACCAGTCCTTGAATAGTTACCTAACTAAAGGCTTTGTCCTCTGGGGTGTCAGCGCGTCCAGGCTCGGTGCCTCGAAGGGACCGCGTCGCGCCGGTCTCCGGACCGGCAAGATGCACCAAACAAAAAAAAACTTAACAATAACAAAAAACACAATCAACGTATAAACTCCGAAACTGCACCACCGAATGCAGTCTTTCAACCTCCGAGTCCAGCAATAAAAGAATAAGCACTTTAAAACTTTCTTGGGCAACTTTAAAACAAAACCGCGCTGAGAACTTCGGAAAAAGTATGCGTGTAAATGGGGATCTGCGACACTTCCCCGTGCGGCGCTTCGGTCGCGACTGAGCACGCGGCGGCGCGGGGCCGGCGGCGCCCCCCCGCCCTCCGCGCCCCGCGCCAAGCACCTCCGCGCGGTATTATTTGATTAATTCGCCTCCCCCTTGTATACTCGGTGAGTCGTTACGACGAAGGCGACGTTAAGTTTTTAAATTTCAGTGAGAGGGCCGCGACGACACCCGCAACCTTCACCTACTCCATAATGTTTTAATTGAATTAATTAAGATCGACGGGCTCGACCGAAGATTAGACGTTAATAAGCAAGCCCGGAAGCGCCACCGTCCCGTTCCGGGGTAATTACTGCGGGTTGCTTGGAAAAATCTCGACTGGAAATAATGAGTATTACCTACCACGGTACCGAGAAACGCAAGACCCGCTAATTGGAGTGCATTTGCATACCGAAGTAAAATAAAGTCTAAGTGAGTTATTTTGACGACTTGACGTCGTCAGACGTTAACAAACAGCCTGTTCCAGATAAATGACGTTATTAATTAACAAATATTTACATAAATGTAGGTTTTTTATTTTTTGTCTCAAGAGTACAAAATCTCAAATCTCAAATAGTTGGGCTAAACTTGTCTTGACATACTGCGTATGTCAATACAAGCTCTCAATTAAAATATGCGGTGATGATGCACTAGTTTTGTTTTCCCAAACTTTGAAAATAACTGCTGCCATTAAGAACTTTGCTTACTTTTTCAGCGAAAGCTGCTCGTCTATAAATAATAATTAATTAATTAATATAAAAAGTAACCACCTCAATGATAGCTCAACGATAAGAATAAGAAATGTCCTCCAATATTTAAATATTTACAAAAACTCTTTCAAGAAACTTCAAAGCACTGGA
The DNA here is from genome assembly GCA_963576535.1 of Plemyria rubiginata. Classification (NCBI taxonomy): domain Eukaryota; kingdom Metazoa; phylum Arthropoda; class Insecta; order Lepidoptera; family Geometridae; genus Plemyria; species Plemyria rubiginata. Next base: position 4,524,001 of record OY754906.1, read on the forward strand.
AAATACTCTCATACTACTATCAAAAACTATTTTTCTTTATGCCAATTCTGGCAGACGAGCATACGAGCCACCTGATGGAAAGTGGTCACCGTCGCCCATAGACACCTGCAACACCAGAGGCGTTGATGATGCGCTGCCCGCCTTTGAGGAGATAAACCTGCCTTTTGGTCAGATCTGACTCAAAATCAGTCCACTAAGTAAAAATGTTACGAGGTAAAAAAAAAAAAATAGGAGAATTGATTAAAAATTGCAATTGAATTGAAACGCTGTATCGCTTTTAAAAATGTCATAAAACAAATCCGAATGTTGATGATGCTGATGAATGTTTCCCCTTCTCTATATTACAAGCATCATTAGGCGTCAACGCTTCTTAACGAAGGCTTTTAACCTTTAAAAAGCTTCCACATCCGATGCAATGTGTAAGCCAAAATGACCTGTATAAAAATGCACAATTTATTCAACAGGAAACTCGTTACTGGTACAGCGTCGGGTTACAAGAAAAAGGTCGGACTCGGCCTATTTCGGGTTGATTCAATAATTCCGTGGATATCGGCTAATTCGGCCCGGCTCGATCGATCATCGTGCGCGGACGCAGCGCAGGTGAGCTTTTAGTGCACGCGCATACATACCCCTACTAAAGTTGCTCACCATTCTCGTAAAATTTCATATAGTCAACTACTCGTCGATATCTGTCGACTTGACTTACAAAAATGCTGACCACAATTTTTACTAGTACCTACTGTATGTATTAGGCCATCCCAATACTATCAAATATCTTGTAGCAAAAAACAGGAATAAAACTTATTATTCACGACTTATTATTCACTTATTGACGACCTCTGTGGCGCAGCGGGCGAGAGCCTGCCTGCGACGCAAGAGGTTGCGGGTTCGATTCCCGCCTTGGAACAAATTTGTGTACGATCTGCAGAAATTTGTTCCGATGGTCTGGGTGTTCTCTATGTATAATAAAAAATATCTATCTATGTAGTAAGTGTATAATGTGTTAAATATATCAGTTATCTAGTACCCATATCACAAGCTTTGAATAGCTTACTTTGGGGCTAGATAGTGCTGTGTGGATTGTCCAGCATTATTTATTTTATTTATTTTATTTATTGCCCACCATATAATTAAAACAAACAAGTAAGTACTATAACTATAGTAGGTAAGGAACAATGAGCATCCTCTTCGTAAGGCAATCTTCTAGACAAGGATTTTAATAAATCGTTTAATGACAATGTCATGTAATAGTATATATGGTAATGTCATTCATTACATACGATATGCTTATTAATAATTTAATATAATTTTGTACCATTTGAGCCACCTCGTTTTTGGGTCATAAACGTTGCAATTAGGTTTGTAATAAATTGTACCTTTACACATGAGTCAGTGTAAAAAAGTTTTTTTTTTTTTTTTATACAACTAGCTGATGGAACAAGCAGATGGCCCACCTGATGTTAAATGGTAACCATCACCTATAAACAAAACATTGCCCCGTAGGTCACGCACAATAGGAACGTGCCCTACGATGCACTGCCCTGCGTCCATCAACTTGAGGCATACGGATGTTAAGCCTCATGTGCCTGTAATTACACCGGCGACCACACTCTTCAAACCGAAACACAGCGTTGCTGCTTGGCGGCAGAAAAAGGCGTGGTGGTAGTACTTCCCCGGACGAGCCCTTAAAAAGTACAAAATATTTATTGCAGTAGACTTGAGATATAAAATATTTGTTGTATCTCAAGTGTAACCAGTCATACTGTTGTATAAGTTTCATAGTAAGGGCTTTCCCAGCTCTTTATATTAATCTTTGTTTAAACTTAATGGGCCTTATTAATCATGGCTATTACGTCTAGATGAATTTAACGGTTAATCGGTGACTCACTTTACCATAGATATCGAAGCTTTTATTACGAAAACAAAATGCACTTACACAACCTACTCGACACTCTAATTATAATCACAAAATTTTTATAATAAACTGTAGTGGTAACAGAATATAGTTGAGTTTCGTTTGTGTTTGAGCAACAGATTAGAGAGGGCATCAGGTGATTGTAATAATGGTACAGACTATTATTTTATCTACGGTATTGCTTGGTTAATTAGCATATCGAATGCACCTTTTGATAAAATCGGTGTCTAGTAATGGTGTTTTTTCTTCGGTCTGCACTCACCTTTATTTAAACCAAAGACCAGCTTTTAATGAGAATGTTTTATTTGTTTATAGTTGAATACTTAGATTTACATTAAATTAGTCGAACAGGGGCTGACTTATACATTTTTGTCTAATATTTTAACAACACAAGCATTAAGACTTTATGGCACGGTCCAGTATATATTTTCTAATGTGTTTTTATAGGAATAGTTTTTTTAATGAAAATTAGCATACCTAAATAAACAAAAGGTCTAACGCCCGGTTTCTGAAAGGCCGATCAACGCTTGCTATTTCAGCTTTTACTTCAAGTAAGATAGAGATCTTTTATTTTCGTTATTTTGAGTCGTCGTGAGGGCCCGTACCACCATCTCTTGAAGCATTCTTATTTCAATATTACCTTTATGTCAATAGTCTTATGTCAACTACATAGTCAGCTTTATGATCAACAGCGACCCGCCCGCGCGCCTCTGCTTCGCACGGGTGCACATATCATGCATGTATTATACATATAAACCTTTCTCTTGAATCACTCTATCTATTAAAAAAAACCGCATCAAAATCCGTTGCGTAGTTTTAAAGATTTAAGCATACAAAGGGACATAAAAAGCGACTTTGTTTTATACTATGTAGTGAAAAGTAAAGTAATATTGAAATAAGAATGCTTCAAGAGATTGTGGTAAGGGCCCTGGTTATTTGTTTCAAAGTGATCCTTTAAAGATGGAATTTCTTTTTGATTTCGATCTTACAAACGACGTAAAAACACGACATAGAATATGAATAGGTAAGACCTTACTTCATAAGCTCCGAAGTCCTAAGCAACAGAAGCATCACTCCGGCTTAGGTATATTACATACACAAATGCATGTACTGTTGAACAAGAGTTACAATTAAGGGTGCACTGCACCGATGCAAAGGCCTGTGTCCGCTGTGACCGTCACAATACGCCAAATGACGGGCCAGTACGCAAATGAAGAATATTGTCGGACTCCCTGAATACTCCTTAATGACCCGCCGTATGCTAGACTTCTCACCCACGGCACCTGATAAACCAAAAGTAGCTGAGCGTATCATGTGTATTGGAAAACTGAAACGGCTTCACGACTTTGATCCTCCAGCAGTGCAAGTACCGTTCTTATCGATCGCTTAATTTGACATTTAGAATCGTCAAAATTCGAAAAACTAATTTTTGACGATTCTAAATGTCAATTATGCGATCGATAAGAACGGTATTTGCACTGCAGGTACGGTAGTTCTCTTTGTACCAAGTACAAACTCCAGATTACCCTTTTTGAAAGGCTCTTTAAATACTCTTAGAAGAGATTCTTTGGGGATGTCTAAAGCGTACCCCCCTTTAAACGTCGCTATTACTACATAGTATAAAACAAATTCACTTTCTCTGTCCCTATATACCTATGTCCCTATGTATGCTTAAATCTTTAAAACTACGCAACGGATTTTGATGCGGTTTTTTTAATAGATAGAGTGATTCAAGAGGAAGGTTTATATGTATAACATGCATGCTATAGTAGAAAAACAATGTGCACCCGTGCGAAGCAGGGGCGCGCGGGCGGGTCGCTAGTTCTCATATAATCTGGAGTCAGAGATGTACAATAAAACATAGCTTTTTGACACATACCCACATTCTGAAGTAAGTAGTCGTTACTCCATTTTATTTCACAATCAAAATAAAAAATTAAGCAGTAATTATTAAACTTACAGAGAAAACTCATTATAAAGTATGGGTTATTTTAAGAAACTGAATTTGATGAAATTTTTCATTGCAATGTCAGGAACATTTAATCAAAAAGATGAATGTAACAGATTTTTTAAATCGTAATACCGGATTGTTGAGGTATATTTTGAATAACCGATTTGCTTAGCTATTTTTGGTTGGTTCCTCCATCCACGACCTGCACCCACACGGAATTAGCGCAATTGTCAACTCTATTAATTACGGGGTCATTGATGAAATCTGAGTCACAGATCTAATAATCAATATTTGAAAGAAATTTTATCCTGACACAAATACGATGAGCGAAACGCAGATAGCACGCATGAAACTTTAAACTTTAAGTCAGCGTATGACTGCTCAATTTTATTTAGCAAATTAGTACTTTCAGAGCCAAATGCACTCAATTTATAAGCTAGTATGATAATCATTAATGCCATATTATATCTTAAATCAGTACAATAAAGTTCATTTTACATTGGCAGTTAATTGAACGACATAGGTCTACCTACCTGAGTATAATGTTCGTAGCAAGTACGAGTAAATTAATTGTCTACCCCTTAATTGGAGATTGAGGGTGTTTAACGGGATGAAATCAAACAGAATTTGCAATTGTAGCGGTATCGAGGGCCAGGTAAGTAATGATGATTGCGATTGTGAAACTAACATGCAGACATGAAACAATAGGTGTACCTAGATCTGAAAAATTTGCAACTCTTGCGCAGTCGCCCGCACGGTCATCTAAAACAGTTCCTTTCCTACTCGTGGCTTCGTTCCTATGGTACCTCGATATATTTATTTATAGCATTTCTTGTATACATGTATAAACTAGTTGCGCCCAGCGGTTTCACCTGCGCAGATTTAAATCCCGGTATTCCCACGGGATAAAAAGTAGCCTATGTGTTATTCCAGACTATAAAGTTTCTCTCTGCCAAGTTTCATGCAGATCCGTTCAGCCGTTCCGGCGTGAAAGAGTAACAAACATCCATCCATTCATCCATCCATCCATCCATACTTACAAACTTTCACGTTTATAATATTAGTAGGATCAATGGCTCCAATGATTTTTATGAAATTTAGTATGTATGGGTTTCGGGGGCGATCAATCGATCTAGCTAGGGTTCAGCAACCGAGCAAAGCTCGGCCATCCAGATATTAATAACCATCAACTGCCACAACATAATGCCTGTAATTTCACTGGAAACAACAACATGTTTCATACAAATCTGTCCAGCTATGAAGGCTTAATTGCGAACAAAATTCAGTTATCAACATTCAAAACTATAAACTTTGTTTTTAATGAAAAAAAGGAAGAAATACATCTGCACAATGTATTCGTAGCACTTGCGTAGGCGCACGAAGCGCGTCTATGTCTTTTATATGGTATAAAAACATTGGTAATAGTAATAATACATTGCCGGTAAATTAATAACTAACGACTGAACGGATCTGGATTAAACTTGGCAGAGAGATAGATTATAGTCTGGAATAGCACTGAGGCTATTTTTTATCCCGTGGGAACACCGGGATTTAAAACTGCGCGGGTGAGACCGCGGGGCGCAACTAGATATCTATAAAAACGGCAAAAAAACACGTATATTGTATGAGAGCCCTAGATGCAACAGAAATGCGTCGTTGAAAAACTCAACTGTCTAACTCACGGTTCATGAGAAGCCTGGTGACAGACGGGCAGACAGACAAACGGATGGACAGCGGAGTCTTAGTAAGAGAGTCCCGTTTTACCATTACGGTACCGAACCCTAAAAATTACTTGTAATGCCACATTACGGATAAGCGCTATCTAGAGAGAAAAATAGTGATGTCAAAATCTCAAAAGCTCTTCTTGATTCATGACTATTTCGTAACCTATGACCGTGGCTACTTCTGTCTGACAGTTAACAAATGTAAACACTATCAAGATACTTTCATTAGTAGGTAGGCACTTTGCCCACTACTTTTATGGTAGGGTCAAGCACTACTACAAATGTTACGTCAATACATTCACATAATGAGTTCATTGATTGGTTGAAAGATTTATGTATGGAGTTAACCTAGACCTCTGGCTGGTTCATAAAGAAAGCGATGACGGGGTGCCAGACGGGGCTGACCCTACGTCCTTGAGCTTACAGAGGGGACTTTCGATAGCTATGATTGAGACGACATGATAGGAGCAATTTGTCGAACGCGATCCAAGGTATTAATATCTTTCTAAGTATATGTATTAAGCTAATTATGTTATTCAATAAGACATTGTCTGAATCCTATGACAAAAGATAAAGTTTACTAAAAATAAAAACCTTAAAAATAATAATAATATTAATACAATAAACATAATAACTAAAACATATTATTAAGAGGAGTCCCTAAGCTAATTTGAATTAACTAGAAAATGGTACGTAGGTACTTGAGTTGATTATTATTATTTATTTATTTATACCTAACTAGTTGCGCCCCGCGATTTCACCTGATTTTAATCCCGGTATACTCACGGGATAAAAAGTAGCCTATGTGCTATTCTAGACTATCTATTTCTCTGCCAAGTTTCATCCAGATCCGTTCAGCCGTTCCGGCGTGAAAGAGTAACAAACATCCATCCATCCATCCATACAAACTTAGTAGGATTCTCGGAAAGGTATAAGAACGTTCTAAAAGATGACAAGCGCTAAGCCTTGACAGGAAAGGTACCGGGATGAAGAGGCGAGGACGAAGGAGCAGAGCGGGCGTCATCGAACGAGCGCGCATTACATTCGATTGTAGGGCCAGGCGGCCTAATTGCCAGCATTGTGTCGGCATGCAGATGTGAATGGGCTTTGATTTGGGACCGGGCGGGGGCCGGGGCCAGGGGACAAATCGCTCGTTACGGCTGCAGGTAAACTTTCATTGAGCGTCGGAAGGCGTCGGACGTGAGAGGCGGCCGACAAAATGCCCTCGTTATTCGCCGCCAAATCACTCGCTCATTGTACTCCGGGAAACGGTAGACGCGGTCGCCGAAACGAAAAAGACTTTAATGAGGCGTGAGAAAGCACCAAATGAGCGATTGTGCAGCCCTGTTTAATGAACGATTGATACTAAAGTGGCGTTCATTAGCGCGAATCATGGCAATATTGTTTCGAGTTGATCGGATAACGGACCATAGAGATGTTTGCTTTTAAAATGATGGATATTTCGGGAATTTGGCCGTTCATCGAACAACTTGTTGCTTTATAGAGGGTGAGAGAAAAACTGGGTGTCGAGAGGCATCCCGCGCCCGCCGTCCGCAGTGTCCACTGCCATACTCGACACCACGCCAATTAAAATTGGACTCCTAGCGTTTTGTCATGTAGGAACCATGCACGGCATAGGTACGTTAGATTTAGCTAGCTGTGTTGAATTTTAATTGAATGAATGCTTTGGAAATGGTTTAATTGGTACAAAACTGCGGGTAACGTTGTGAAACAGAATAAAATATGTATTGTAATATTCAGGAAATACGTATCTGCATAGGTATTCATAATACAAGTAGTTAATTATTTAAAACAAAAAGATTATTAGGTAAACAAGCAGCTGCTACCGCTGCAGTGCGGATGTGTTTATTCATGCGTGATGAAATAACTAATAGAAACATCTAGGTCAATTACGTACGATCATCGTATTGTCACCTCTGCAAAATTATCATGTACCTACCTAGCATTAGCAGATAAGTAATATATGCTTATTAAATTATTGAGGTCGTAGTGAAATCAAATAATTAAATACCTACGCTACATGAGAAATCTTTCACACTTACTGAAATTATGAATGTTTTTTTAAAGTCTCTTAATTCTTGCGAGAACGCTTTTTCACACAGAACACTTTTTATTATATAACTAGCTGACGGAATAAGCTGGCCCACTGGCGGCAGAAAAGAGCGTGGTGGTATTACTTCCCCGGACGAGCCCTTCACAAAAAGCTCTACTACTCTTAAAACTTGCAAGATACTTCCTCCACCTGACCTAACAAAGGAACTAAATAGAATATGTTTGTACAACGTAAAACTGCCACAGCACAATCAACAGTTACTATGTTTCGATGTCAGTAGGACAGGTGGTGAAGCCCAAGCACAACGGCAGACCTTGTTGCCACACCATGGTAGCCATGTTTCAAATTAAAAATTTAATTAACGGCTTCGAATATAAACAGTTTGATGTAGTCCAGAAGGCGACGGTGGCTAGTTTAACATCATATTATCATTACATTTTCAGTGGTGATTTATAGGCGTAGTATTGGACCCCTCGATCACAAACCGTAGATGTTATTTATTTATTTATTTATTTAGAATGGCATCAGCCAATTACAATTAATACAGATAATTAAAATAAAAAAAGGAACTAAGATAAAAAACGTCATACATAATTGACGACTATACCAATACTGCGGTCACCAATCTGCCTACCCAGTGACAGCGACAAGCCCCCTAGGTAGACCTATGTTTACCAGTGGAATTCTTTTCTCTAGAAAAAAAGATTATACACGATGGCTTCAAATAGCAAGAAACCGATTGAAACTCACCGCATCAGAATTGCGTAAATGCTGACACTAATATAGAACGGCACGTATGACGTACGAAAACTGTGCGAGTTCCCTCGGACTAAGTATCAAGTCAGAACTCAAGTTCCGCGTCAGCTGCTTACAAAGTGGATTAATAATCTTACGGTCGTGTTGCAGTCAGGCTGCAATTAATTAGTTATATTCCACCATTTGCCATGCCATTACATACTTTCACTTTGGGTCTTAGCTTAGCTCAAGACATTTATTTCAATGCTAGCACAGAACTTTATGATGCTTCGATCTATTAGTTCAACTTACAGCGAAGACAACTGCTGCAAGTTTGCATAGGCAAACATTTATGTAGAAAAACTTGTTAGAATTTAAAGGATATTTTTACTAAACTGTTAGTAATCTTTAAAATGATCGAGAATTTTGAATTGATTTCTTGTTGAATTGAGCGATCGAAAGACGGTTGTTTCGCGCGTTTTTATAAACAGATTACATATTTTTTTTTATATGTACTTTAAATAAAAACAATGTTTCTACTGACAATCCAGTGACCTCCGTTCTTTTAGAATTTGATACCATTCAAACAATCACGTTTTTGGTGAAACTGCAGTCGGCCGACCGTGAAGAGTGGTGTCAAATTTACATTCATTCTAAAAAAAAAAGTACCTAAGTATGTTACTGTTATACCTACTAATGCATACTATCTGACGATCTCAGTGGCGCAGCGGGCGAGAATCTGCCTGCGACGCAAGAGGTTGCGGGTTTCCCGCCTCCGAACAAATTTGTGTACGATCTGCAGAAATTTGTTCCGTTGGTCTGGGTGTTTTATGTATGATAAAAAAATATCTATCTATGTAAGTAAATAATGTATTAAATATATCAGTTATCTAGTACCCATAATACAAGCTTTGAGTAGCTTACTTTGGGGCTAGCTGGTGCTGTGTGGATTGTCCAGCTTTATTTATTTATTTATTTACTATCACCATATTTAAGGCATGACGCTCTGATAGATAGGTACTCCAGTATTCCTTTTTTGTTAGCACATGAAATTAAATGATCAAAATAAAATGAGTTACATATTAAAAGGATTTAGGAAATGTAATACCAAATTGTCTCTGTTAGCATAAGCACGTAAACCCCATGTTCTTCACCTGTCAAGGTTGGCTAGTGGTTATTGCTGTCTAGAATTAAGCTCTCCTTTTGTACAAACTTTGTTTGGTGCAATAAAGAATTAAATAAAGTATCTAATGTTGGCACTTCTCTCACACGGATATTCGATATTCAAGTTTTTATTTGCTCAAGTATTTGTGTATTTGTCTAGTTCGTTGAAAATAGGCAAATAAGGCGAATTTTGAAACCTATGCACGTCATTACAGGGCTTGACAAATCATTTTTATTAATAGTGTACGTGTTTATATCATGCTCTTATAATATTGCAATCTATAAATAAATACGGCTAATACGTGACTTTACACTGACCTAGTTTTTTAAAGTAGGTAAGCTACAACTAAAGAATGTGTCCGCTGGCACTTTTTTTACTGTCTTTATTTAGAGTTTTTCACATTAAATGAATTATAATTTTACACTACACTAGTTCAAAAGGTTTAGTTATTTTAAGTTTTCTCAATATGTCCGTGTTGTCGAGGAGCTGGACTCGACAAATCATAAAAATAAATAAATATGCTAATTTGTATTTGCAGCGTTCAGGTAAATTATGCGAAAGCATTAAGGGTTCGCTCATTCAAAATGTACCATTGAACTTAATCACGATACGTGAAGACAGATTCGCACGTGATTTCAATATTTCATCTCAGAGGCATTCACAGTGCGGTCTCGGCCCTCACGCGTTCCACTCCTGCAATTACGCGCTTGTGTCATATTTACAGCCCAGGTAATTGCCATTCAATTACGAGACCGGCCCGCTGTGCGCCCCTGACTCACTCCGCATCGGACTGCAATGAAAACTCTACTGTTCACCCCTAGTATTAAGAATCAATTTAACATACAGTCATATCTCAAAATTCAGCTGTTAGTATTAAAATATTGTAAGAATGGAACTGGAATGAAACGGTTTGGTAAACGCTTTGCGAGCGTGCAACACATTTATGATATTAATGCAGGATAGTTCTAATCTCAGAGAAAAATCTGCATTATAGTACTGGTAAATAAGCTGTGTTATTGTGTACTTGAGCAAGAGGGCCGATATCGCTGTCTCTTTCACACGCACTGTGCACCCGGCCTGCCATCAATCATCGAACACCCCCCGCCGGGCGACTGTAGGGTTGGGACACCTCACATAGCGGGTATCTCAGGCAGACAATACTCGATAAGTGGGCAAACGCCACGCTAAATTGATTCTGAACCGATTCGAATCCGGGTGATGTTTAGTCGAATTAATCCACCTTGTCTGGTTGTCACTTATGCAATGTTGATTGTGAACTTCACCTCTGTCGCAATGTAGCAGGAATTTATTTCGCTAGTCTTTGGCCACGACTTCAACCCATTATTAATTGTTTTTAATGTTTTTGCTGTATATACTGGCCTTATAAATGTATTTTAACATTTTTTTTTTATCAGACTCTGATCTTTCAAAATATTTAGTTTAATTATTGTGTTTATCGCGTATTGTTACCTAATTTAGAAAATATAAATTAATGTAATGTAAATTAACTAAGTTCCAAAAAACCACCAATAGGTATATTGGATATTTAAACAGATGAATTAAATTCAAAATATGAGGTTGTGACCAAAGAACAGCAACTTCATACTTACTACCTATCTTATTAAATTAGGCGATTTTTTTGGCATTTGTATAATTAAATGGAAATAAAATATCGATAATGTGGTTATTCTGCGTGAACAACCCTAGCCGAGGAATTACGAACTCGCACAGCACAGGTACGCTATCAAGCTTTTGTACCTTCACCCGGCAATACTCGATCCTCTGACCAATCTCTAAATTAAATGAATTACATACCTATTTCAATGATACATTCTGCCTAAGACCCGTTTCTATTTTGAGAAACATTTTAACCTCAAGTATAAATCTGATGGCGAATATAAAGCGTATAAAGACGTACCCCAAGTCTCAGTTTTGTCTTTTGTTTGTGGAGATGGAGATTCGATAAGCGCCTCTATCGGACGAGTTGAGTACTCACGAGCCTTCATACAAAAGGAATGACGACGAAGTTCAATATTAATTTATTTAAACAATACGACGAATAGTGTATAATATTTTAATTTATTCAAATTAATACATTTATGTAACTAACAAACACACTGAAATACACATAGACAAGTAAGAAGCTACATGTTTATTATATATACCTGCGAATATTACGTTCATTGCCAAAAATAATGACAGATTAAATTATTGTCGAATTGCCTTGGGATAAACATGAAGCACGAGTTAAAAATACATTAATGTCTGTAGATACTACAACGTATGTGATAGATATGAATTGTTGCAATAATTATTATTCAGGGCAAAAAAGGAGGGAAAATTATACAGGGTGGCCAAAAAGTCGTGGATCAAACGCAACTAGGGGTTAGATGGGGTCATCAGCTGCAAAAAAATATTCTACGGGAGGTCTTTAAGGGCAGTCTGTGCAGAGTTATAATTTATTTGGTGTTTTTTGTTTTTTCAGCTGATGACCCCATCTAACCCCTAGTTGCGTTTGATCCACCACTTTTTGGCCACCCTGTATAATTATTAGATAAAACAAACCAGAAACACCTTCGTGTCCTTAGCGTCCCAGTCACGGTAAATATCCTCGTTCATCTCTTACTAGTGCCGACCATCTCAATATTATTAATGGATGTCTAAAAGAGGTAGTCAAAGGTACCTACGTCCAAATATTTATCTGGGCTACATTTGCAGTAGTCTATCGCCGCTGCTGGAATACTTACTGGTTTCCTTACGATGTTTTCCTTCACCGTTTGAATCATTGGAGATTAATTTAGATAATTTGAGATTAATGAATACAAACTAAAGTACCTAATATAAACACGAATAATAGACAGAATGAACTGGATTTTTCGTTGTAAAAATCCTCGGCTTGCTTGCTTCAATTACGCTTACTAATGAGTTGACTCCGCGCTAATTAGCCGCTAATTACTCACGGGCTCACCTTGTACTCGCTGAAGTTCGTTTTACACGAATTTCTTGTTTACTCCCTAATTATATCTCTAATTAATGGATATTGAGTGTTTGTGCTATGCGGATCACGTTTCTCGAATTGTTATGATTTAGTAAAAGAATGATGTTGTTATTTTATGGTCTTGTTTACTTTCAGATGTTCTTCGTTACGTTGGTACGTCCGAGTTTCCTTCGGAACCTGAGGATTCAAGTAAATGTAATCTGCAAACCCATAAAGAAAATACATATTTCATTCACTTTGCGTTAAGAGCCCGTCGAAGAGGTACCACGATGTCTATTTTTGCTGCGAAGCAGTGTTGCTGTGTTTCGGTTCGAAGGATGTGGTCGCCGATGAAATTACAGGTGCATAAGGCGTTTGCCTCAAGTTGATGGAAGCAGGGCAGTGCATCGTAAGGCTCCATTCTAAATATATATAACTCAAAGGTGACTGACAGTGCACTGACTGACATAGTGATCTATCAACGCACAGCCCAAACCACTGGACGGATCGGGCTGAAATTTGGCATGCAGGTAGATGTTATGACGTAGAAAGGATTTTGATCAATTCTACCCCCAAGGGGATAAAATAGGGGATGAAAGTTTGTATGAGATTTTCAAAGTAAACGAGCGCGAGCAAAGCCGCGGGATCAGCTAGTCCTATATATATAGTACGTGACATGTGAGGCAATTCTTTGTTAAAGGTGCTGGTTACTTTACATCAGGTAGACCATGTGTTTGTTCCATTCAAAAATGGCATAGAAAAAGAAACATCTTGGTTTTAATAGTTTTGGTAGAATAGTTCATGTACAAACCTAAAGCCAGGAAATGGTGTAGCGTAAGTACGAGAATTATAAATATAATAAATAAATAAATAATTATGCTGGACAATCCACACAGCACTATCTAGCCCCAAAGTAAGCTACTAAAGCTTGTGTTATGGGTACTAGATAACTGATATATTTAATACATTATATATACTTACATAGATAGATATTTTTTATTATACTTAGAAAACACCCAGAAAACAGAATACAGCAGAATTACCGACTATCAGCCTTAGAGATAGGCTCTGTCGGCTGCAGCTTCCTCGGCCATACGTTACGGCCGGATACAGATAGCAATGCTTTATCGCTCACTTATTACTTTATCGCGTATGATTTACTGCTCAAACACTCAGTAGTGATCCGTACAAGTATTTTCTATTAATGTTAATGTACGGTATCGAATGATCTTAGCGACTACTCGTGGATCTAGCTGTCTCTTGGTCGCTTACTAAAATTGTTTTCCTAATTTTTAGATTGTTCTGGACAGCTTTGACCAAATGCAAAGGGTATTTTATACGCGGGTGGTTCTTCTAGGCTTTGGTCACGTGAAACTAGCACATTTTTTTTTGCCCAGGTGAAATCCTTTATGGATACTAATTAGCCGGGGGAGCTAGAGGGAGACTTGACCTAGTTGTAAGACGTTTCAAAGTGATCCTTGTGATTTTATTGGATAAATATATTTTGAATTTATGAATTTTTCTGAGTAAACTTACGAAATTTTGTTTGTATTAAATGCATTTGTCCATTAAAAAAATGCAAAAATCTACTACCAAATACTAACTAAACACGAGTGCCTACATATTTCAAACTTTTAGATATTTTTTCGGGAAGTGTGGATGAAGAAGGCTTGGAACCTTTCTTCTTGAAAATGTATAGAAGAGGCCTACGTCCAACCATCAGTGGATTTCTTTCTTATGATGATATCATTTTCACACTAGTTGCGCCCCGCGGTTTTGCCCGCGCAGATTTAAAACCCGGTATTTCCGCGGGATAAAAAGTAGCCTATGTGCTAATCCAGGCTATAATCTATCCCTCTGCCAGGTTTCATCTAGATCCGTTCAGCCTTTCCAGCGTGAAAGAGTAACAAACATCTTACAAACTTTCGCGTTTATAATATTAGTAGAATATTAGTAGGATGTCACCCAACCCAGAGGCCAATAAGTCGACCACAGACTTTATCTCACACGGAAACGCCAATTAGTCCGACTAAAAGAAAAAGCTCTCAGCACCATGTAAGCATATCGCCCTTCGACGTATCTCTGATGGAGCGCTCGTGTCACAACACTTTCAATTATAAGCATTACTCTTATCGGAGCCTTCATTATAATCAATGGCGTTGTAAGTGTTTGTAAGAGAGGCTACATTATTTGCCGTCACAGATTGGAGCCCCACTCGCCCATCACTTGGCGACACTTGAAACTTGTTCTCGTCAACGTAAGAAGGCACTTTATTTGTGCAATTTTAAACCTTAAACCAGGTATGTAAAATTAATTTTACCAAGATCATTTGTCGTATACACGATGCTTAAAAAGTTTGGGACCGTTATAGAGGCTGTGAAGGAATGGAAATTTGTGAAGTGCGACTCGTATACGGTTGTTACTGACTTGTATTATTCGGTACTGGTTTTACTCTATTTCTGCTCTTTCCACAAACATCTATTCATCCCTTTGTAATTTTTTTTTCATGCTAGCTTTGCAATAAAATTTGATTTTTAAGAGTTATATTTGATATTTGATACACATTTGATATTTGACGAATAATTTCAACAAACAAATGATTTAAATTACTTTTCAATTATTATGGATCATTGACATCTGAAATAAATCTTCTTCTTGTCGTGTCACTAGTTTCTTTCGAAAATAGTGTGGTGAAAGGATTTTAAGTGCGCCTCAAGAGGCTCCTTTCGAGCACTTGACACATGAAATTCTGAAATACTTGAATTGAATTCTTAACACTTCATGTATTCTTGCACACCCTACTTTAGGTCAACGATCTAAATGGTTACCTAATTAATCGCATACAAGACAGCAGTTCTTATCCTTCAATCTCATATCCTACTAATAATTTATATCTCTATCACGGTCCGATAGTTGCATTGTAGAGTTGATGAAGTTGTACTGAGTGCGCGTGCGCACCGTGACTCGCTATGGTAGTGTAAGCTCTCGCCTCTATTTTCGTTATTCTCATATATATTCTCTTTCTTCTTTTTTCTCATATATTCTCATATTTCTCTATTTTCTTTATTGCATACAGTAAAGCTTAGTACTTAAACTTTACAAAGGATTTAGATATCAGGTGTTAATAATACGAATGTTAATGGTGAATATCTGGGTGACCGAGCTTTACTCGGTTGCTTAACAACGCGATCTACTGTAGTAGCGTAGAACGTGATAGTATTATTAGCCAAGAAGAGTCACGAAACGTCATATTTTTCAGTTTATGTTTTTATTGCCTAAAACGGTTTTTTTTTCTAAAAATTAATCCTAGCTATTTCGATTTTTTTAAGGCGAATAAATTCACTTTAAAAAGTCGTGTAGACGTATTTGCTTTTCAGGCAAAAGATATTTATTCAACTGAATCATAGGGGGCATTTTGACCCTGGCATTAGCTACGAAGTTTTAAAGCTTTGGAACATATTTTCGCCTAGACTTGTTGGCATGATAAAGCTTTTAAGTTCAGCTTCTCGCTACTAAACATTAACCGCCGGTTCCTGAAAGCTCGTTCAAAGTTGATCGGCTGTCAAGTCACTTGCTATTTCAGCTTTGTAGCAAGTGACTTGACAGCTGAGCTTTGATCGAGATTTCAGAAACCGGAGTGATGTAGTTTCTGTCAAGAGAGAAAACACAATGAGCGCCTCGACTACTCGCGAGATGGTATCGGCGCGGGCGGCGATACATCGACCGCTATCGCCATCTCATTATTCCACGCGATCCGATTAGTCTTCTCGTCCTGCCCTTAGACGTGCTTTAGCTGTGAATTAACCCTTTTAATATGGCTTTTACTTTATTTAGTTATTTAAAAAACTTTTGCTGTGGTTTTTAAACTAGAAAGATAGGTTAGCGTTCTTTATAATTTCCTTATCCTACTTGCTGATGGAACAAGCAGATGGCTCACCTGATGTTAAGTAGATACCACCACCTACAACAAAGCATTGCCTAGTAATTCACACACGATATAAAAGATGACAATACATGAATAAGAAAGTTATGAGTACGAGTTGACGTATTCCTAATAGAGGAGTGGGGGAAAAAAACTGTTGTGGTGACCCCACTTAGCTTGAATTAAGGGCAGGCACATGATGATGAGATAGGTTGAAAAGGAAAGAAAGTGTTCAAATTATCTACATAACTGTACTTAAGGAAACGAACGATGAATAATGGTCTTATGGCGATCTAGTCCAAACGCTATGTGGACTACACAGCATTTGGACATACGATGTAGTCATGTCGACATTCAGTCAGAAAGCGATGTAGTCATAACTGCTATCTAGTCAAATCGAGATGTAGTCTCAAAGCTTCTTATCCAAAGTAAATACGCATACAGTTTTGTGTAGATATTTGAACGACCAAACACACGGCACCATCTAGCCCCAAAGTAAGCTACTCAAAGCTTGTGGTATGGGTACTAGATAACTGATATATTTAATACATTATATACTTACATAGATAGATGTTTTTATTAAATACATATAAAACACCCAGACCAACGGAGCTTTCTGCAGATCGTACACAAATTTGCTCCGAGGCAGGAATCGAACCCGCAACCTCTTGCGTCGCAGGTTTGCCTGCTGCGCCACTGAGGTCGTCAATAATACCAGAAAATATCAAAGAAAACATTTGATGGGTATCTAGAATATCCCATTGGAACTGCAACAATAAATCAATTACAGAAATGAGCCGAGAAAGATTTCTCATCACGAACCAAAGGTATATTGGCATCGTACGATAGCACCCTCACAACCTGCTCCATCAAAACTCGAGCTCATTACTCAAAATCAATTAGCGTTATTAGTGCGCGTCTTCGTTAGCCCGTGATGGAGGGTAATTTATTGGCATCTCTTAATTAGGGATAAGTCTAATTGGAGGCTTAGTCGTAACGAGGCCCTCGAAATCTGACGTCCCGGGGAATAAATTGGTCGGCCGGGCCAGCGCACGCACTCCACTCTATTACCAGTGTGCCTTTAGCACGGAACTACTGGGACTGCACTATTATTGAATAACCTGCACCCTAATCGTCTAAATCTCTGGTTATCTTAATCGGCATAGGTGAGGGAATATGCAGTATCGTAATGGCACAGATGAACTTGTTATGTAGTTCAGAAAGTTTGACACTTTTTTTTTTTTTTAATTTTTTTTTTTTATTCTTACAGCGCTACCGAGCAATGGCGAGCTCTCTTCATGGTGATGGGCTTCAAGTTAGATAATAAAAGGCCTCGGATTACTATATTTTTTATACAGCTTGTTGGTGGAATAAGCAGATGGCCCACCTGATGTTAAGAACCATCACCATGCCTATAGTTTCGAAGTAATCAGAAAAATTCTGTAAACCAAACTTCCTCATGAAGCTCAACGTTCCACTTAGGTGCACTTGGCTTTGGTTGTCTCTGCGCGTTTCAGAGAAACTGAAACCGACTGCTAAATGGCAGATTTAACAAACTGCTAACTTTATTACCAAGTATTAGTTACTTATTGAAATATACTTACCTACTACACCTATATTGAAATATAGGTGCTAGGTTTTTTACACAACTATTAGCTGACGAAACAAGCATATGACCCACCTGAGTGGCAACCATCACATTTAACAAATCACTGCCTCGCAAGTCACGTAGGTACGATAAGAACGTGGATACTGCACTGCCCTGCGTCCAACTTTAGGCATAGAGATGTTAAGCCTCGTGTGCCTGTAATTACTCTGACAACCACACTTTTCAAACCAAAACACAGCAACGCTGCTTGGCGGCAGAAAAAGGCGTGGTGGTATTACTTCCCTGGACGAGCCCTTCACAAAGAGCTCTACTACTCTTATTGCATTAAATGCATAGGTAACTAACTTCCGTGCGATTCGATTACGTGAGGGCCTCGTGCTGCAATAATGATATTTTGACGTGTCAATTCGATTTATGTCCCAACTCTACTCAGTTTAACGACTGCTCTAATAACCTTCATACATCGACAAACCTGGCTTAAAGTGCTTAAGGGCCCGGCGACAGCGGCTCGCAGTTTCGAGGTGCGATTGGCTATTATTTCATTTTATTTCATTTCGGGGAGGTTGTTTGAAAGAATAACTATCCAGTGACACGCATATATACTGTTCGAACACAAATAACACAATAATATAAGGGAAACATGCCCGAATCAGAAATCATTTTGGTATTAGTATGTTTGGCCTTACGTTTACCTAATACCAAAATGATTTCTGACTCAAGCACATTTCCCTTATATTATTGTATTATTTGTATTCGAACAGTATTTATGCGTGTCACTGGATAGTTATTCTTTCAAACAACCTCCCCGAAAAGAAACAAAATGAAATAATAGCCAATCGCACCTCGAAACTGCGAGCCGCTGTCGCCGTGCCCTTAAAGGGTATAATAATGCGGACTTAGTGGACCAAATGCTTTGATTTCCTGAAAAGCGGCAACATCCTTCAAACAATCGTTAATATTTTTATCTGTGAACGATATTTTACCACGTCAAACTATTTATTTCGGTCGTGTTATAGCGGTAGCTGTTTATATAGCACGCTTGCTTTCACGTTCGCGACTAGCGATACCACAAACCGTTCAAAGTAAATGAGTATGAGTATTGATTCTAAATTTTGCACACGAGTTATGAAGTTTATGATTATGAGGCTAATTTGGTTTAAACTATACAGGGTGTAAAAAGTTAACTACAGAAAAGTTAAACAGAAAAAAAGATCATTGAAAAAATGGGATTTAGCTAAAGTTGATCAATGTTATTGCCTGAATTATTTTACTTCTGTTGTTTTAGAACTTTAGTGGTCAAGGATATCACAAGCAACAAGCATTTGAAAACTGGAAGTTATTTAGTATAGCTATTTTTTTCTAATCAAAACACTATCTTGCCCCAATCAATGCTATGCTTGTACTACGGGACCAAATAGCTGAATACAAGAATTACTCACAGTACCTACAGCTTTGCATTTTTGGAATTAATAAAAAAAAATACGTTTATGCCACAAGTGTTTGTTCACGGTGAGAAACGAACCGGATTGAACCCACAACCTACAGCACAAAAGCCACAACACTGAGCTATGAGGGTTGTTCTTATGTACCTTGCACGCCTATTATTTTGTTGGATATTAGCTGTTATGTTGGTTGAGTTGCGGCGAGCGCTAAGCGGTGCGGTCAACGCGGTCGGCGCGGTCGCTCAAAGCGATTCCAATAAAATAAAAGAGTGCACAGCAAAGCACACAAATAAAAGAGCTGAGACAACGGCATGATCAAGTGCACCGAAAGATGTAATAGGATACTCTGGTGTTTTACGAGCCGTCCGCACGTGACGGCCACTGATGCCCGCGAGATATAAACAAAAACTGTTACAGGTTAGAAACGATAGATTTTGTTGTCTTAACCAATATTGCTAACGGTATTTTGCCTCCGTTTTTAGACTGACGTTTCGATTTGATTTGATAAAGTATGTTGTGGAAATGAATAAAAATTCTTTATTGTATACGCACAACTTACAAATAAACAAAATTAGAAACAAATAATAACAACTATGTATGTTTAATAGGGGGTCTTATAGGTAAGAAGCGATCTCTTCCAGAAATGATTTTAGTATGACCTAGTTAGAGAGAAGTGAGAGTGAAGTGAAGATGCTGAGCAATCCTTTTCCATCTCAAAACAGTGTCTCGTGGCTCTACAAAGCTCCGTAAGTAAAAAATGTGAATAATATAATCACCTTTGCTATAAATTATTAATTGCCTGCTACTGCTGAACTATTTTGAGTATACAGTTGTATAGTATTGGTACATTATTATGACGGATGTAATAGTAGCAGATATAATAGATATAATATACTATATGATGTAATATTACCCTAGTACCTTGCACGAGGAATCATCCATCCTTACTGTGACCTTGCTGAACTGTGCTGAAGCAAATTACTTTTTCATCCCACCATCTCGGAAAGAGTATTTTTGCTCTTCAATATCTGAGTGCAAAAGCCGTTTTTATTCTCTAGAGTATAAAGTAAATTGAATTTAGAACATCGTGTGCACTGTGTGGATTGTCCAGCATTATTTATTTATTTACTAAGTTTGTTAATTAAAAAAAACATTAAACCTATTTACTGCTACCTCTATGGTGCCGAATATATCATAAATTTTTTTTTTTTGTTAAAAACTCAGACTCGGAACCTTCTTGATGTTCTTTTTTTCAATTTGCTTTGTACGCAGTTCTTTACGCAGCATTTTTTCACGTCATTGTTAAACATTTTTTTTATGGTTCCTGTCTATCGTCAATCTTGCCAGTGTCAAGTGATAGAGATTATATGCTCATTGCTATGTTTCTAGTCACGTCAGTCGAAAGTCGAGTCAGTCAATTGTTTTGAAGAAAATGGTGGCGGTTTCTTCAAAACATTTGAAACATTTTCGGTCAAATCACGATATCACATAATACACTTTCATTTCAAATGCTTACACTTTGTGCTAAGACCACAAGTAATGTTGGTTAAAATACCACCAAAATTACACAACACAACTCAAAATAACACTAGAAAAACAATTAAAATGAAAATGCTATGTTGCTTCGATAGATGACAGAAAACGAATAATTGTTAAACCTTATATTAAAAAGAGAAACTTGAAAACAAGTGACAAAACTAAAATGAGTGATTCTAGCGACGAGGAAGTTTGTTTGACGCCAACAGAATTGACTGAAACTGTTAATAATGCGCAAATGAGCTTTCTCCCTCAACAATCACGCGAGAAGTATTTTTAGTCATTTCCTCGCTGAGGTGGAATGAAAAGTTACGTGTTGCACTCGAGCGCAAAGATTTTTCACCTCGTGCTCTTTTGATTCCCTCGCTAACGCTCAGGATTCTAATTTTGAATCACTCGCTGCGCTCGTGGTTAAATTTTAGAATCCTTCCCTTGCTCGGTCATCAAAATTGAACACGCGGTTAAAAAGCAACTTTGCACTCTTGTATAACAAATAACTATTCTTCCCTATGTTTATTATTTCAATAGAAATATCTTGCATAGAGATAAAAACTTGCAGTTCTTTTTGCTTATAAATATTATTTGACTTCCACTTTTTAAGGAAACTCGTCCTGTTAGTCTGACGACTACTCCATTGAATAACAGCAGTGTGGAAGGGCGGGGCGTCCCGTAGAATATTCTGTGTTTGGCTGGCGGCAAGTGTAGAAGCTCCTTTATTGTGAAGATACTTGGCGAGCCGGCCGTCGAGACCGGTTAATCTCTATAATTAGATTAGTTGTTGATGACACGGTATGTGGAAATTGTTTGTGTTCGCAATAATGGGATGATAGAGTATGAGAGGCTTAGATAAACGAAAAAACGAACACGTCAGAGTTCGTAAAATGGTAGAAAAATCATTTATCTCAAATGAAACATAAAACAGCGAAATACGCAATTTCATTTAAAGTTACATTACTTTTTTCTGTTATTTTTATGTAAAAGCCAAACTGCTAAACCGATTTTAATGATATTTCTATGGGACCCATTGGAAAGTATCCTCTCAAGAAATCAATTGGATTGGGAAACTCCACCTTTTTGAAGTCCTTTGAAAAAAAGTTTATATGAAATTATATTCAAAGTCAAAATAATATATATTATTTAATAAAATCACAAGGATACCTTTGAATCGCCTCTAGGTGACTCTAGGTGCCAGTTTTTTTTATACAACTAGCTGATGGAACAAGCAGATGGCCCACCTGATGTTAAGTGGTAACCATCGCCTATAAACAAAACATTGCCCCGTAGGTCACGCACAACAGGAACGTGCCCTACGATGCACAGCCCTGCGTCCATCAACTTGAGGCATACAGATGTTAAGCCTCATGTGCCTGTAATTACAAGTCAATGACAAGTTCCACGCGACCAAAGCCTAGAAGGACAGGCCACAAACTGAGCTTGGTTTCTACCGCTCTTTTGTATTTTAATTTTATTTAAATTAATAAAAAAATATTAAATCAAATCACAATCATCACAAAAAAGCCAGGGTGTTTAGAAAGCTAAATAGGTGTTAATTTTAAATTATACTCTTTATCTAGTCTGCTTAGCCAAGACAGTTAATTTTGCAAATGGGGTGACAAAACTTAATGCTTCTTTGTTATTCACATAAGTTAATTTAATTTTAACTTAAATTTTGATCTTTAAGTTATTAAAATCAGCAGCAAGAATGTTAAGTAGGTATGTAAATAATTGGATTAAATAAAATTATTCGTCGACTGCTTGACTGACAATCTCTACACGAACAGCCGATTAAAAATTTTACAGGTTCTAAAAGTATTTCATTATATGATAGTATGTAGTGGTAAATTAAAAAAATAAAAAACCGAAATTGAACGTCAAAAATAGCCGCACATTATTGAAATTGATGATCCACTGATTCACTGTCAAATTCAAAAAAATAATAATAATTTAATTATAATTTAATTAAATATTATTAGTTTTTTATAATTTTCCAGCCAGTTCTTTGTTTGGACTAGTTTAAGTATAAACTTTAACTTCCTTATTTCAGTTCGAGAAATAAATTTACATTTGAGCCGTTTACCGGTGTTTAAAGGCCGAACATAAAGATCCCAACTCATGATAACAGTTGATATTATTCTTAAGCAAATAAAGGAAATTTAAATATCGCCGTCCCCACCGAATAAAATCGTAATCGCAAAAGTCAAAATGTTCAGGAGAATTAAAAAACCGTTTTTTGACTATAACTTCTTAGTAGGCCTACTTACCAAGATTGTTTATATACCAAAAGATAGCTAAATTTTATTCAATATTGAAATTATGATTCATAAAAATACTGTGTTTACCCAAACAAAGTTATGGCTAAAAGTAGGTAATACCAGAAATTTTGACATTACTTTACGCGGTAAAGCAACAATACGATTTTATTCGCGGGAATTATCGATAGACATCTTACAGTAACATTCGATTGCGATCGTATAGACTCCAAAAAAGCTTTGTTGACTGTATCGGTAATATGATATTACCATAGTATTCGGCGTTTAAACCAACTATGGAGACTATAGTAAAATTGTAATACGATAATTTCCTATGGCAATTAGATATTGTAAAAACTGAATACCGTGTATCCCTTAGTGCAAATTATCTATGGTAATAATTACAAAATAACAAGAAAAAAAATCATTTTGATAGTTATTTTCAAGAAATTTAATGATATCAAATACACATATTAAAATACAAACAAAATTTGACATACTCACAAACAACAAAAAAATCAGGAACACGTTTTGATATGTATTTTAATAAAGTTGAAAAAAAAACATACAATCTAAATTTTAAATGATTAATAAATAAATAATGCTGGACAATCCACACAGCACTATCTAGCCCCAAAGTAAGCTATTCAAAGCTTGTGTTAAGGGTACTAGATAACTGATATATTTAATACATTATATACTTACAAAGATAGATATTTTTTTATTATACATAGAAAACACCCAGACCATCGGAACAAATTTCTGCAGATCGTACACAAATTTGTTCCAAGGCGGGAATCGAACCCGCAACCTCTTGCGTCGCAGGCAGGCTCTCGCCCGCTGCGCTACAGAGGTCGTCAAACAAATAACAATAAATTAATAACAATAAATGAAACATCTACCTAATCTAGATTTTGGTTATTCGGTTCATTTTCTCTTTCATGGGTTCGAAAAACTTATGAGCTTCTTGGAAAAGCCGAAGAAAGCCACAACCCGAGTAAGTCTTCGTGCAGAGGTTTATTGATAGGTTGGTGGTAAATTTGTTTTCTCAAAACTCCACAGTATAACACATACCAATATTATAAACGTGAAAGCTTGTAAGTTTGGATGGATGGATGGATGGATTGATGTTTGTTACTCTTTCACGCCGGAACGGCTAAACGGATCTGGATGAAATTTGGCAGAGATATACATTATAGTCTGGAATAACACATAGGCTACTTTTTATCCCGTGAGAATACCGGGATTTAAATCTGCGCGCATTAAACCGCGGGGCGCAACGAGTACAACGATATATTCTTGATAGCTCTTTGTGCTTCTTGTTGTACTTAGGTATTAAATTGCAACAAGCAACTTCCTATTTCGGCAGATCCCCTTTTCGCTATAGAGGTGCCACAAAAACTGTAAAATTATAATAAATAGGTTTTTCTTGTTTACAATGGAAAATGCCTACTTATTATTGAGGGACGCTGAGAACTTTTTCTCAAAAACTGTTTTGTTGGTGTGTGTTGAATCGACTGCGGCTTCCCTTTTAATTTATTGGCTCTGTCCTTTCTTTTTACTTGGGGCCTGTAATGTTCTTCTATTGAAGCCTTTTTATCTCTTCGGTTTGCTCGTACAAAGAGCAAATTGCAAGAATAAATCTTTTTAAGGCTTAAAAAATCAGTAATTGTACTCGGTATTAAAAATTGATTCTTAGTGCTTCTTAGCCATGCTCTCCAAGAAAACTTCTTAACTTCTTGATGCGCAAACCGAAATTTGTATAGTCGATACATCTTTTAAAAAAAAGTCAAATTTGTCCACCTGTCAGCTCACACAAAGAATGATTCAAGACTTTTGGAGTTTACTGGTCGCGGGACTACGTTCACCAGCTACAACAACGATATAGTGGCACCATCAGAACACTGAACCCAAAAGTGATTTAGTAAGTGAAGTAGTTTGTGAAAATTGTGAATAAACATCCCGATGTCAAACGTATAGGTAGGTTGCGCACAAAAAAAATCGCTTATTATCGTCGACGCCATTTATTCGTCCAACTTCGATTTTAGTTGTACTTCCAGTCTGAGGCTAAACTGAAAATTATTAAAAAGATGGGCTTTTCGCACTATCGTAAAATCAAGGTAATGGGTTTCTTTTTGTTGATTTATGATACAGTACTCAATATAACAATTCCATTTATTTTACGAGTGTAATCGTAAGTGACTTCACTGTGATTGAAAAATCACAAGTTCCGCCGAATAAAATCGTAATAGTACATTACCATAAAAAATGATACATTGCGTAGTCAGTATTAATATGTTACGTTTTTATTCCAGGAAAAAAAGTGTTTTTCTGTTCAATCGAATAAAACCGTTAGATCCATTACAAAATCGCTAACTCGGTAAATACTCGTACGAATCTGTTGAAAAAAATTCACAAGGTGTAATCGGACCTCTAGAATAGTTATTTCAAATAAAAGCACTACTATCGTAATAGTCGATTACGATTTTATTCGGTGGGGACGGCGATATGAATTTATAAATATTTACCTTTTAGTTAAGAATCTATCAAGTTAAACTACCGAAGTCATAATCCTGCCGATATCGTGGATTTTTTTTCCATTCTGGGCCCGTATCACCATCTCTTGAAGCATTCTTATTTCAATATTACTTTTATGTCAATGTCTTATTTCAACATTGTTATCTGCATAGAGTTAGCTTTATTATGATCAAAAAGTAAAGTAATATTGAAATAACAATGCTTCAAGAGATGGTGGTACGGGCCCTGCAATTTTGAACAAACACTGTTAGTCCGGGTATTATATAATACTAGCTGAACCCGCGGCTTTGCTCGCGCCAAGGAATTCAAAGTTTCATACAAACTTTCATCCCCTATTTTATCCCCTTGGGGGTAGAATTGATCAAAATCCTTTCTTAGCGGATGCCTACGTCATAAAATCTACCTGTATGCCAAATTTCAGCCCGATCCGTCCAGTGGTTTGGGCTGTGCGTTGATAGATCACTATGTCAGTCAGTGAGTCAGTCACCTTTGAGTTATATATATTTAGATTAGATTAGTATATATTGCAAAAAAATGTGTTCATGTATCATATCAGCTATCTAGTTTCCGAGCTTTGGCTTAGTTTGGGGCTATATAGCGCTGTGTGTCCGCCAATATTTATTATTTAAATCAGGTCATAACCCTAGTGTAAGTTCTATGTTTTCACTAAAAATACGCTATAGGATGATGGATTGGTGCTATAGGAAATTGTGCTGTAAAACAAGGAATCTTAATTATTAGTCGAGCGGGGCAGTCCGGTGCACGACCTGAGGCGAAGAATAAGTTGAATGCCAAATCAAATTACGATCAGTATAGCAAGAAATATGCAAGGAAAACTATTTTTTATTCAAGCTAACTAGTTTTTTTTTGTTTTGGTATAACATCCTGGAACATTGTTTTAGAAACCAATTTCAAGCGTTAATTATACTAATGAACAAACTTATACATTCAAATTAGAAAAACTATAAAATGTTATATCCCATTCATAATTTTCTCTTCGCTCTTAGCCGCACTTTTCATACGTGATTTGCACAATGCTCTGCCTTCATGCATCGGCTTAAATACCGAGAAACTTATGAGTACATTACACATAGCATAGGCTTTAACGTAAAATTGCTTTACAACAATTCTCCGTTCAAAAGAACATAAAGATCAGCGCGCTAATCCTCGGAAAATAAATTAAATAAAATACTTGAGGGTTGCTTAGAAAGCGATTACCGCCGTCATAATAAGACAGTCACTCGTCGGTTTTTAAAATAGGTACGTATTATAATATAATATCAAGTCAATTTCATATCATATCATGAAATCAAATAAATAAAATAAATAATGCTGGACAATCCACACAGCACCATCTAGCCCCAAAGTAAGCTACTCAAAGCTTGTGTTATAGGTACCTACTAGATTACTGATATATTTGATACATTATTTACTTACATAGATAAATATTTTTTTATTATTTATAAAAAATACACACCAAAGTCTGCATTTCCGTATTCAACTGCGGATGGCTATCCAATGATAGCCAACATATCAGAAACCCTGGTTTTAGTTTCCCTTTAGGACGTCGGCGTCCAAGTGGACTAATGCCTACAATGTGTATTATAGAATTTAATATAATAATAACGTAATGAAACGTCTCGCGAGGGTCCGGGGAGTGCGGGCTGGCCGCGGTAACCGGTCTGCGGAGGTCATCGGCTGCGAGCCTTCCGCGACCGGTGTCGCCAGCTAGGGACCCACGTTGTCCATTATAAAAAAAAATTGTGATAATTAGTGATTATCTGGATAGGTACGGTAGACATAATTTCCCCACCGATTTTTAGTAGTAATACCAAATATCTTGCACTCTGTAATTTTTTTGTACTAAGATTAATTTTTCTTTACCTTTGTGTAGCTTGATCTGTAGCCGTGTGTTAATTAAGTCTCTTAGGGATCTAAAAAAATTAACGGGGTCAAAGAATGACCTAATATTCTCAAAAAAGAACACGAGAATGGTAGGCAAACGCTGTAAAAAATGAAGTATAAAATTACTGAAAATTTACTATATTTTTTAAATACAATTAATATTTTTTTAATTACAATTACTATATTTTTTAAATACTAAAAACATATTGCTTTATTTCATTAATTTACCAATATTTTCGTTGATTTGAAATTATTTAACCCCTAACAATAGCAATACTTGAAACAGTATTGTATAAAATTAAAATAACCTATAATGGAATTACTCAAAAACTCCCGACTTAAAAATGCACGCGCTGGTAACACAGCGGCTGTAATGGTCGGACGCGTCGCTCGCACGTATGTTAATGCTCCATTAAGATTATACTAATTGAAAGCCAATAAATACAACGGCTATGAATATTGATTTTATTTGGATTCGGTATTATTGAGCTGGTGTCTGTGGGACCATGAGTAGAGAGATCTTTGTGAAGGGCTCATCCGGGGTAGTACTTACTACCACCATGTATTTTTCAACGCCAAACAAGGTTGCAGTGTTTTGGTTCCAAGAGTATGTGGTTGCTGGTGAAATTACAGGCTGACACCATCTGTATGCCTCAAGTTGATGGATGGATGGATGATGGACCACATTCCTATCATGCGTGGCCTTACGAGGGAATGCGTTGTTATAGGTATTTAGGTGATTGTTACCACTTTGCGTCATGTGGGCCATCTGCTAGTTCCATCAGCGTATATTATGCTGAGTTGAAGAGAGCAAGAGATACTCGTTCTGGCGGTTTTTCGTTGAAAGACCAGCATATGAGGTAACAGCTTAATAATAAAAATGTCTGTTGTGTGTGATAGCATATGCTATTGCTGTAAATAATCTTGTAATATTAATATTACAATATTATCAAAATATAAAATAAATAATATTATATAAATAATAAAAAAAATTATATAATAATGATATATTATTTACAAATAGTTGTTATGATTTTTAGAATCTTAGTGAACATTTGATTTGGGCTTAGCATTATTTTGTTGAGGTAATTTAATTTTTTAATTAAATATTGAAATTGATATCCGTCTATGCAAACGTATAACGTATTCACCACGCATACAAAAACCTCCAGTATTTTTTTAAGACGTCACCCTAAAATAGGTTTGTGCATCTGCCTGCACAATCAGTCGGACTGCGAGAGTATGACATTTCGATATTCCTGTCAATCCCGCCGTCGATTACACAGGACAAATCAATTACCGCTCGCATTCCACCGGCAGTCGACCGACGAATTCTCTGTCACGATCCTATCGGCCGATGACGAGACCTCTCTCAGCATCGGATATGCCACGTCGGAATGCCAAGACTCCACCAACTAGATTAGCACACAGCGTTCGATGACGCGCTTCCATCAATTGTCTGTAAATTCCACGCATTCGAACATACGTCTAGATGGAATCGTGCTTCAAGCACGGCTCAGCTTTGACCGCACTAAGAATTTCGTGTTCGATACCCGAACCGGAATGTTATCGGCGCATCGCATCGGCACTCGGCATCAAACATGTCAGTCGGTATCGTACCACATTGTAAACCACCTTTTAAATTGAGTACGGAAATTAATTGAAACACATCTGGATGTGGATGACACCACTGCAATACGTCCTGCGGTAATCGGCTAATTGGCTATTAATTATTGATCCCGTAAGTGGTAATGAACAGTTTGTATCCCTCTGGAGGGACGTACGAATACGAGTCGTGTAGTTCACTATCTTGAATTTACAGTACGCACCTTTGATTTAATGAGGTCGCTACAAGTGTTACGAGACAAATGTAAGACTTTATATATTTTATCTGTTCAAGCTACTTTCAATTCAAATTTGGTTATAAAAGTTCGTATTTCGCAGTTTATGTGAGTGGAGTCGCACAGGTCAATGTCGCTCTCGTGCGGTTTTCCTTCGAGACAGGGCCGCGAGGTCGACTAACTGCTAATTATTTTTCGACTACCATCGTTGCGACATCGCTAGTTTATGATGAATAACTAAGCGCGGTTTAGTGGTCACGGAATGTTTTAGTAATTATGGCATGGTAATACTGTGGTTTTTCATACTGCAGGTAGAATTAGTAAGATCTCCGTTATTGGATGTACGTACATGGCAGATGGACCGGGGCGCCCACGCAGGGACCTCTTGTCTCGATTTTATGTTAATCGAAGAGCCATGTCCTCGAACGACGTATACGTACGACACGGTTAAGCAACGACACACAACGCATTAAACACACCATTATCCACAATAGAGAACAATTTAACATTTACGACTTTACTCTGACAGATCGTAAATACTGTTTATACCATTTCTATTGCATCCTTATTTGCACGTAAGGTGACTGCAACAAGGCTCGGATTGAACTTGAAGATAAAGTAAGGTGCAACGGTTAGACCAGCCATACTCAACCTTTTTTTAAGGGCCACAAACACGTTTCAGTCATGGTGTCGAGGGCCGCAAGCAAAAATTATTTAAGTCTTAACTAAAACGTAAATTAATTCCAAGTTAACGATGTAGTTACTTTATTCATGAAAAAATAAGTTTTACTCCAAAATCTCTGATAGCGCTCGGCTCACATTCCCGTTCTGAAACACCCATTCTCTGATGGGCGCGAAATTTAAAATGGTTCACAATAAATTTGTAACTTCAGATAGGCCAATATCAATGGCCCGGCGGGTCGCATGCGGCCCGCGGCCCGCAGTTTGAGTATAAGCGGGTTGGACCATGCATTTTTGGGAGCTTTTATACAGTGTCTCACTAGTCAATTAGGTTCTTAATTGTAAGAATATTTATCCAAATGGCCTATTAGTGGATTCAATTATCTGTGAGCCGTGTGTGAGGTCAAATTCAAAGAAGGACACACTCAGAGAGTTGAGGACTATTTTATGGAACTTGAAATTGCCTATTAAAATAGGAGTAAGATTAGTATACTTTAATATGTACGGCAATTTAGTTAAAATAATAAGTGGTTCCACAAACTGAACAAATTGATAAAAGAATCTAAAAAACAATTAAATTATGTTATCGCGTTTTTTACGCATGAAATATAAAATGATCCCCTAAAAAATACTCCTCCAGAGCGGACAGTGCATCAGCAATGATGCTGCTAACATTGCGGCTATCGCTGATAAATAGGCGACGGTGACTGCTTTCGATCAGGCAGACATTGAACATACATAAGTACAGAATCTTTAGTGAAGTTCTGTTACAGAAACGGCTACAAGCTGTTTGCCCCAAATAACCACATTTGAACAAGGTTACATTCAAATGAGACCACGAATAAAGTCATTTACAAGCGAACTGAACCAATAAATATATCATTGTTCACCCAATCTTGTCGATTTCACCTACGCGCACTCATTCTTGTCCCCATTCACGAGGATATCTTTATTTACATTTGGTCATTTATTACTTCCCATGTATGGGTTTTCTTTTAAATATAGAATGAAACTTTAGTGTATGTTCATGAAGAATCTAAAGTTGATGCGAAACTGGGTCATTGGGGATTTCCTCGTGGTACACCATCGCAGACTATAGATTTATTTATTTATTGGAGAACCAACAGCTTTTTAATTTACAGACTGACCATTTATTTAAATTGAGAGAGCCAATTAGAGGTCCCAACGAGTAGCTATGTTACAAACACGATGAAAGGTTGTAAGGAACCAACACCTAGTGTTAAGTCACGGGCAATACAATAACTAGTAAAGTCTTTAAATTTCCTGTCCCGTCTCTAAATTTGGATCTTGCAATAAAAATTTAAAGTATCGCATTTCCATGCATTAATTTCTTTTATTCACAACGAAGCAACACGACGAAAGCTCAGTTCCAGAAAAAAATATAAAAAATTTCAGCTTAACTTACTCACTATTTACAAAGTTTAAATATAACGTACAATGTAATATTAGATTTATGTACACTTTATGAAATTCCGGACCAAGTGAACATTTTAATTAAAACAGAATTCTGATGAGCTTTTTTAGAATTTAATTATAATGTTAACACAATACCCACTCATGTTTTATCACGAATTAACAATCCAAACAACACAGTGGAGCCAGCTAAGAAAAGGACAGTTCTTGCTCTGCTTACTGCAGGGCTTTATATCAAATCTTCTTTAATATCTATCTAATGATAGCCTTCATAGCTCAGTTGGTAGTAGCTTTGCCTTCTGCGCGGTAGGTCGTGAGTTCGATCCCCACCGAGAACAAATACTTGTGAGATGAACATAGATGTTTGTTCTCTGTCTGTAATACTAGATTTTGTGTTTATTCGTTACAAACATACAAATTCTTTCCACTTTATAATATTAGTGTAGATGTATGTATTTACAAAAAATATCTGCTATCAAGATCCCTTACAATGAATGATTGGCTTTGTTTAGCTTGGGGTTAGGCAGTAATAAGTAGAAAGTCTACTAATATGTATTGATTGTAGATAGTTTTTACAAAAAAAAATCCCTAAAAACATTTAACGATATATTAACCCAAAAAAATCTTTTTTTTCATAATTTTCACTTGAAACGGGATGTTTACTATGATTTGAGAGTTTGATTGTTTCCCCATATTTCGGTCTTTATTCAGTACAATCACAATAATCCCTTTGAAAAAGACTTATATACGAGGTAAATAAACTCGTACTAGATAAATCTACCGCCAGGTCCTCGCCACAAAAGCCGAAGAAAACGAAGAAGGCTATTTCAGAGCTTTCCTTCATACGCTGTGGCAGAGGTAAGCATGAGGGCCTTCTCGGCACAAGTATTAATTAAGAGGGTTGAACCACTCTGTCTCTAATTAACCGAAGACCCGAGCCACATTCGGCGTAATTAGTTCCCTCCAAGGGCTGGTTCTCACGCCCTCGGACCTCGTTGCGAATCATCTTTAATCATGCAAATACCATATTTATAATTAACGTTTGTTGCTGCAAATTGCACTGAAAGCCTGTGTCAGAGGTCTTAGCATCGCTTTATTTGTTATCTCCAATAAGTGAAAGGGAATTCTGAAATCAAACTCTGAAAAGTTTATTTATTTATTTAAAAACTTTCACACAAAACAATATAGTGCTAGGAGGACTCAATGCTAATAGCATTTTCTACCAGTCTTCCTGGGCGTGCAAAAAGTGGTGTGGCGTGTTACTATTTATGAAACTGTTTGTTTAAACATTTAATAGAAGTTATATATATCTATACATAATATACATAATGTATAAAGTTGCAGCAGTAAAAAGGTTTTATCTGCGATATCGCAATTGACAGTTAAAAATCTCCAGTCATACTCGTACTGTGACTGGAGATTTCATCTCAAAAATATATTATAGCACGATGTCTCTTCGATAAAAAACAAATTTTAAATCGTTTACTGACTATATATTTTATTAAATTGTAGCAGCAATTTGAACTTGAACTCCACCTGCCATCATGTAAGTTGCTTGAATTTATTTCAAAATAAAACATTTCAGAATCGAGTTAAAACTTCAAGGGAGACCTCACACCCCTAGCCTCATTACTCGTTGCAATTTGTCCAACGGTACGTGGATCAGTTATTAATCTGTTGGAAAAAAAACATTGCATTAATTGTACCTTTCTGGCGAATACTCGCCGACTCGGATCAGCTTATCGAGATGTTATCTTCTTGTAGAGATGTCAAGAAACACTCGTTGAGATATTACCACAAAAAGTGACGAATGCGATCTCGCTTTCGTAATGCCAAGCAATCGCACAAAAACATCCACTTCACTCAAAATACGCATTTTATGGCATTCGATCGAAAAGCCGTCGACAGTGAAATTAATCGTTCGCAACGACCGCAATAAAATTTTCATAACACGATTTTTTAAACAATAATACGCGACTGAGGGTGGTCGAGAATCTTTATTAAAATCTCTCGAGAGTAATAAAAGCACAGTTAAATGCGGAGAACTCTGATGAAAATATTAATTAATGTTTCGGAATGGAAAACATGTTGCTAATTAAATGGCGATATCGCATAAAACGTAATTAGAGGTCGGCAACATTCGTTTCTCACGGGGCGCGGGGAGACTATGGCAACACCGCCTCCGCCGCCCGTGCAATACCCGCGCGCCATCTCCTGTGCTTTATGAAAGGAATGCAACGCTTACGCTCGCAAACAGGTTACTCGGTGAAGTCATACTGCATTCAACATTTTACTCGACCGAAACAATAAAATTCACGTTTAAAAAGTTGTTCACTTTTTATCTGTTACATGTTTACCGTTGTAGTTGTAAATACTGACGAATCTAATCGAATTCTTTAATCTAATAACAGTTTTATAGTAAAAATAGATTAAAAACTGACTTTTATTAATATAAATTCCGCGAGAGCAAACTATGAACATTCCGAAGTCGGCGCAGAAGGGAATGCGCGAGACGTTATTAAATGCACTGACTGGCAACTATTAGAGGCGATGATGGACGCCTCAATGAGCGTGGTAATTAAAAAAGTCAATGATCACTTATTGTAATTAGCGGAGTATCGGTTCGCCGACAAAAAGGTAATTGTTTTCTGACGGCTATCAAGCCGAGAGAATAGGAGATTGGAACACGTGCGAGTGTGAGATGCGGCTCATGCTTTCGTACGGTATTATAATGAATGACGACTCCATCTTCCAATCCATGATGATAGAAAGCTGTCTAGTCATTTCACTTGACATTACTTTAAGTTTAGATCGTCAAAGGGTTTGGTTGGCTGGCTCTGAGTCGCTTCCACTTAAAAATAATAATCTTTTTCGAGAATCTATCATTTTAAG
Organism: Plemyria rubiginata; assembly: GCA_963576535.1. Classification (NCBI taxonomy): domain Eukaryota; kingdom Metazoa; phylum Arthropoda; class Insecta; order Lepidoptera; family Geometridae; genus Plemyria; species Plemyria rubiginata. The sequence continues at coordinate 4,558,591 of OY754906.1, forward strand.
GCAGTAATAGTAAAATATGTAATTGATATGTAATAACAATGAGCTTAGTACCTACTTTGATAAACATCCTGTTATTACTGTAAAATTTCATAAATAAATGCTTAAATGGTAATAACGTACGAGCGTACTTAATGGTTCTTGGCATGGACCGAAATCAGATGCTGCAGCCATGAAATATTATCTCGCTGTAAACAAAACAAATAAAAGAGATACACGTATCCTGGAAAAGTACAAACTGGCAGAGGTCCTTATATCTTATAATGAGGTTATTACCGAGCATTCTAGTTGGCTTATCTACGGCTATTCTGAAGCGGGGACTAGCGCCAAATTGGCGTGGCGGAGTGCGCAGGCGCAGCCGATCGGTCGCCCCGATATAGCTAATTAAGGGCCGCGTGCACCGATCTATTTGGAAAGATCTAGCCGCTGACGTGTGAAAATACCCAATTAATTAACGCGAACTGTTCACCCGATCGGCGGCCATCGCTCCTCGCGTGCTCAAACCAGACTATCGCTACTAGTTTCCATTACTCGTTAATTCGAACTACAGCCGCACATCAAAGTCCAAATCTAGAGTTCGAGTTCTATATTACTAGTAAGCTATGTACCATTTATAAAAGTTTTCATGGGTTTAGTACGTCAAGGTTTTACGATAACTATACCACAACAACATTAAGATTAAGGTAGGTACTACTGGAAACTGTAATATAATTGCTGACGTAATAACTTTGACAACAATTGAATCAATATGCAGTTCTTCAGGGGTTATTATTATAGAGCTATGATTGAAATATATAGCTATCCTTCGGATGACCAGCAATTTGAAACATCTGGGATTACCATAGATATTTATGTACTTGTTAGGCAAAAGATGCCGCGTCAGACTGGCCGGCGGCTCGGATGAATAATTCCATAAAATATTATCTAATTTGAGATATTATGTTGTTGTATCCGTCAGTCGTACATTGTACGTAGAACCTCAAAGACCACCGTCGTCTACCGATCACGGAGGAGCCATAAATTTGCAAAATGTATGCCATAAATAAGTTCGATTGCATATTAGCAGGGATTCACTATAAAGTGGAGCGTCTGAAATTTATTACGAACGCCTTGTCGTGGATTCCTGTGAGCTCCCGACTTAATGACCGTTTTATACGTTTATTAGAGGCAGGTGATCAAGCCAGGTTTACTTCTGAATCTGGCAAGTGAACAGTTTTGGCCAATCTGTAGTCTACTTAGTTGCAGACTATCACGCTTGGAAATTTTGACAAAATAAGAGAGATGACGTTTTAAGAGTAGGTAAAGCTCTTTATGTTTGACTCGTCCAGGGAAGAATCTGCCACCAAGGAGCGTTTGTGTGTTTCAGTTTGTGGTTGCCGGTGAAGTTACAGGCACCCATGCCTCAAGTTGATGGACTCAGGGCAGTGCCTCGTAAAGCACGTTCCTATAGAGCTTGACTATCGAGGCGATGATTGTTGTAATTCAAATTCAATATATGTCTAAATATATATAACTCAAAGGTGACTGACTGACATAGTGATCTATCAACGCACAGCCCAAACCACTGGACGGATCGGGCTGAAATTTGGCATGCAGGTAGATGTTATGACGTAGTCATCCGCTAAGAAAGGATTTTGATCAATTGGGGGTAGCCCAAGGGGATAAAATAGGGGATGAAAGTTTGTATGAAACTTTCAATTCCTTGGCGCGAGCAAAGCCGTGGGTTCAGCTAGTTTATTCAATAAAATCACAAGGATCATCTTGAAACGTCTTAAAACTAGGTGACTCTAGTGCCAGTAGGTACCACATAGGAATTACTACCACTTAACAGCGATGCTTATTATCGATTATTTTTAATTACTGTCGGAAAACGATCTTATACATAATTTACCTACTCTGTCATTTATCTTGACGGCCGTGAAGTCGCCTAGTACCCTACTGAGCATAATAAATCTTATTACTACGTTTTAGTCGCCTAGGTCCCATCTGAAAACCAGCGCCGCTTCACTTGTGGAGCGGCAATAAGCTGAGATGGGGCCTATTTTGGATCGCGCGCGCATGCACTTGGCATGAACTGATTTGCACTTTCCACCTATCTACACACGTCCTTCTCTGTTTTTATTTCTATTTTTCCTACTGTTTATTCTGCAATTATTCTTGTTTGTCTTCTCGTGTATGCTTTTCTGTCGTGCTTTTGGTAATGTTTTATTTTATTTTCTTGCTGTAATTATTATAAGTGTATGTATCGTGTGTGTCCAAAATAAATGTATTTTCTTTCTTTGTTTCTTTTAATTTCCCCCAGGCTCTTCCAAAGTTTGCGATCAGCCAAATCAGCCAACACAAAATAAATAATAAATATGTAACATAAAAAAGTTATGAGATCATTTATTTGGTGAGGTTTAAATTTTCATCACATTTGGGCTTCATTATAACCGAAGCAAATGCAGTTGTCGTGCGTGGTATCTCGCATCTCGCCGTGGTCGCGCCGCGGCGTGCAACCGCGCGCGCCAATTACAGCGAGCACGTCAACTAATGGCCCATTACCACTCGTTACATGCCGCCTATCGCTCAACCTCTAGGGGAGGCTATTGTGCCAATAATAAGATGCAACCCGTCAAAGGCAAATCTGACATGGTACTAAAACACGATTTGAAGATATGATTCCGTTCTGCATTGATACTTTTGTATTGTTTGTGTATTGAAGTAAAATCAATAAAATCTGGGTGAGTACTAAAAAAAACTTACTATTTATAGTATTTTTATTTATTTATTTACTTACAACTTACTATTTACTAATTCTAACTTTACAGATCTGTATAAGTAACTGTGTGCGTAAAATAAAACATATTATTTTCTCTTGTATATTTTTCTTCCCTATAAGTAGTTATGAATTTACACGACGTAAAAAACATGGGTTCTAAGAATTAAAACTGAAAAAGAAATCTTGAAGGATTGGGTAATGGTAGGTATAGTAGCATACCGGCAACCCGATTACGCTAAGGTCTGGCTATCAAGATGGCTTCATGGTTCAAGTCAAGATGGTTCAGTTTGACATTTGATACCCATAGTTTAATAGAATTTTATAGGTTGGATGGGAATCAAATGTCAAACTGAAAGCCATCACGATAGCCAGACATTAGCGTAAATGACCTATGGAGAATTGACTTTGCCCTGAGAAGAGCTGTCCAGACGCGTAACGAGTTACTAAGATTTATTTTAACTGCCAGAAAATAGTTGAGCAGTGTCCCACATAACCTTCCACACGTCAAAGTCTACCAGAAACTTATGCAGCATTCAAAGGCTGTTGGGCCAGTTCTTGCAGTACAATCACGCGGCGCCGACAGGAAATTAACCGATCTGCAAGCCGTCACGTCATTCAGCCGCGATTTGCTCTGCGGCAAGGACAGAATGTGATGTGCCGATTCTTTTGAGGTCGATTCCATACTCGGACATCTCACTTGATTTGACTTTTGTAGCGAGAAGTGCCTTCCGAATTATTATGTTACCAATGACATCAAAAGAACTAAGGTGCTTTTAACAGAGTAAATTTTTTACAACTTACATAATTATGAAACTAGCAGGTGGTCCTTTATATAGGAAGCATTGCCTTGTAAATCACGCACGATAAGAACGTGACATACTGATGTTTGTTTAAATTAATATATTAACATTAAGTTGATGGACGCTGGGCACTACTGGGCAGTGCATCGTAGGTCACGTTATGGTGTATAACTTTATCTTCACTAGTTGCGCCCCGCGGTTTCACCCGCGCAAGTTTAAATCCCGGTCCACTGTATAAAAAATAGCCTATGTGCTATTTCAGACTATAATCAATCTCTCTGCCAAGTTTCATCCAGATCCGTTCAGCCGTTCCGGCGTGAAAGAGCAACAAACATCCATCCATCAATACATACAAACTATCACGTTTATAATATTAGTAGGATTTTATTAGCGGGAAAACCTTCGATCCTTTATCACATTTTGTCGTTGACTGTACAAATCTAGGTAGCCAGCTCCAGCATCACAGAAGCAATGCTTAAGACAAGAGTGTGCCGTACTAATTGAATGTATCAGACTATGAGCGGGTTACAGCTAGCAAGATGGACTCGAAGGAAATTAAACGTCGTTCGGTCACTTTCCTCGAGCTAACAATGCACACCGGCTCGCTGCGTGGAACTACTTGATAGTCAATAGTCAAAGATAATAAATTGGACAAGCGTGAGTCCGGTCAAGCACGATGAAGGTTCTGTGTCGCTTAGAATATCCTATTATAGTAATACGGATGATAGCCCGCGGGTTTTCTCTGTTCAGTGGATATCCCCATATTTAAACAAACATTTTTTTTAAAGGTACAATATGCTGATAGAATAAGCTGATGGCCCACGTGATGTTAAGTAAGGCCATAAGCCGTATAATGTGTGCTTCAACCCTGCACACTATGTTTCTGTGTGGTACAATAAAGAGTTATCTATCTATTAATAATGAGTACTTTATGATTTGTAGATTCTTGGTCCAGTAGACCAATAGCCAAGCAATATCGGTTCCAAGAGCATCATTAGACGCTTTATGATCAGCTCCACTGAATTACGTAAACAATATTGCCTTAATTTGGTTGCAAATGCATACGACGTAGCTTTGAAACGCACTCCGAGCATCAGGAAATTAAACCCCCCCCCCCCCCCCCCACCTGCCGGGCTGTCTATTTCTATGCCACTCAATAACGCTGCTTACACGGACTTGCTAGTTTGGAACCTTCGATCAGGTTTGGGTTAAATCTTTCACATCTGCTTAATCAATCGGCTGACTGAAAGATGCTTTCGGTCAGCCGATATGAAAATCATCCACGACCGACCGACTCACCTGCACACCGCTTGAACATTTTTATAAGAATATGTAGGTAATATCATTTTATCTTCAGTTCTCATATTTTAAACCAACAATAATATTAATAATGTATTTACGCAGCAGACGCACGGTTCGCTTTTGTCTTTGTAGTAAGCGTCATTTTTCTTTGGCTTCATCTGGCTTTGTGTACGTTGATCTGTATACGTGCGTACCTACTCGCATGTCAACAAATTAAAGGATACGGAATCCTTTAAAAAGTGCACGGATGCATGGATAGTTTTTTTTACAAATTAACGCACATAGACTCCGCCAAAACCACAATGTAATACCAAAAAAGCTCGAAAACATCCGACGCCAATATGAATCAAAAGCCCGAAATAAAACCGTGTACACACCGGCCCCGACGAGACAATGCGTCGGCCGGCTCGTCCGAGGCAACAACAGCGGCGAAGTAATTTTCCCGTGCAGGTTTCAGAGCGCTCGTCGCGTGTTTGCTAGTTAGAATTCGGGTGTAGTTCGGAAATTAATCAGGGCCTATTGTGGACGCTTTGTCGCGGGCCCTGGTGCCAATTATTGGCTGCATGGCGCAGCTTCGTAATTGAACCTGCCTCCAGGCAGTTGCGAACTCCGACTACAGAGAGCTACAGTGAAAAAGTTACCCTTATTCTGATAAACGCTAGCCGCCGACTAATTTGGTATCTTACAAGAAAAAAGCAACCAAATTTTCAGTACACACAAAAATCCATTTCAAAAGCAATTACAGTGATTGATAAACTTGTCCATTTTAAAATATTGCGTTCATAACTCGGTTAACAATCACATCATAAGCAATCAGGAGTGAATGAAATAAATTGCACGTTCCCGCTTACAGCGCGGCTGTTGATAAAAATTGGAATAAAAACAAGGTTTATTCGGTAAGTCTGCAGATCCCAATTTGGACGGTTTGTGTCCAGCGCGTTGATGTGTGGAATAAATAATACTCTTTCACAGATTATTCTAGAAATCACAGGTTAACTATAAAAATGCCAGTTTTATTATTTAAAATACAAAATAAACTAATTAAGTCGATTGTCGACTGTGATTTGTGTTGAACACATGTTGAAGATTATGGTGGTGATTTCCTTCAAACCTACGGTAAATCAATAGGTTCAAATATATTTATAAAATACTAGGAGCACCCTGCGGTTTCACCCGCGTAGTTCACGACAAAATCCTATTGGTCAATAAACTCATTTGGCTTAAAACAGCATCATATTTATAAAATTACTAAAGAGTATATACCAGCTACCAAACTTCTAAAAGTAGGTGTAATAATCGAATACAAAGTACCCACACGAGAGTATCATGCATAATTATGCACTCGTTATTAAAAACGGTCAAATAATAACAATAGTCAAGTGCTAAAGGCTTTATTGTCAGATAAGGTATAAAGTCCAGAGGTATTAAACGGCAGGGTAGCGAAACCACCCGAAATTTGCATTGCTCATTGCTAGAGAGCACATAAAAATGCTCTCATTAACCTGGGCGGTCAAAAACAACCACCCTGTTAACTGCTCGTACTAGGAATGCGAGAGTCGAGCACTGAAGGGGTGTGCAACATTTTTGGGATAATACGAGTATGTTTAGATAGAAAATATTTTAGTTGGACATTGAAAATGTTATCCGGCACAGGAACATACGTCATGACGTCATGGTTTGGGGTCTGGTCAGTCACCAATGAACCTTCCTTTCAAAAAAATTATGTGCGCTAAGCACTTATGCAGTGCTCTATAACGGGGAAGGCTAACATAGTGGAAACCAGTTAGTATTTAAACAGGAGAAATGAGCTTTCAACCTGTCGCGTATGGAATACCAAAAACTGTAAAGTGTGGGTGTGCGTCATATGTAATACTTGGTTGGACGTACCTCTAACTACTTTTTAGACATCCTCAAATAGTTTTGAGTTGGTGCTTACTACTAAAAGATACCGTGCCCGCTAGGATCAAGGTCGTGAAACTTATCTCTTTATAATATTTTTAATTTGAGGAGTAATAAATAGCTTCTCAATTCAACTCATTTCCCTTAAATTATACTAGAGACCTGCCCCGGGGCACAGTGTTTCTCTACTAGCATATATTATACATATACCTAAATCTTCCTCTTGAATCAACGTAAAAATCCGTTGATTAGTTTTAAAGATTTAAGCATACATATGGGCAGACAGCGGGAGGCGGCTTTTGTTTTATTTATGTAGTGCTAATGAAATATTTTTCCGATCAATAATATGTTCACTCTCAAAATTTTTCTTTTACTTGTACTTGTTTCAAAAATTATTTTAATAGTACTAGTTTCTTATCTATTTCTTATAACCAAACTTGTGTATAACCTGCAATCGTATAAATTATAATACTAATCGTAAAGGAATCTATATCTTTTCTGCCTCGAAGTGACCTTACTGGATTGGTCTAACACAGTATGTACTCGTACAAGTATCGGAGTGAGTTCACCACGACTTTCATTGCCGGCTGCTCAGCATACCAGCCAGCAGGAGGCATTCCTGGGCGTATGTCCACTTTTTACAATGTCCAAGTGTCCACTCCACCTAATGTTTATTGCTCAAATACGCTTTTAATTTCGCTAAAAGGCAAAAGCCGTTCTTCGGACAGAAATTTAAGGGCGTAGTTTTTAATTACTGAGAAAACAAAAATAAATGGGGAGAGCAGACGTATTGTTAAAATAAATGTTTTAGATTAAAATTCCTTAGGTACAGCCTGCCTATAATATCTGGAAATGTAAGAATTTTCCAACGAAACTAACCTACTTAATGAGGCATACAAAAAGGTTTAAGATTATAACCCATGTTAAACCAATAAGTTCAAGTTTTATGTAAAACTGAGAGAAAGTGAAGTGTTGTTAACCGAACTAGATGGCGCTGCTAAAAAAGGTCGTTTCCTAGATCGCGATGACGAAAACGCACGGCAGTTAAACATAAGGCGGCACTTTACCTATTTGTTCCGAATATACGATGAGATGTACCATACATAGCTGTGTTGAGTCATTGAGTATTTTCCACCACCACTCGCTAGTGAGCTAGCTACGTATCTACTGGCATTGCTTGTACGGCTGTACATTTTGGTCCTTCGAGACGGATACGTTCCGTATAACCATGGGTAACTCACTCAAAAATCATGATCTGCAGCGCATCAGCTCATTTATAGTCTCGAGCTGGAGCTGAACCGCGGCTCAGACAGCTCAAAATTGCAGGGAAACTTCAAACAAGCATGAAGATATGACTTTGGCTAGAATTAACCTTTGACCTCATTATCCACCATTTGAGGGGTAATTGAAAGTCACCCTAACCTTACCAGTCTTTGTAAAATAAAGAATTTTATTTTGAACCACTCAACATCAGGTGGGCCATCTGTATGTGTCATATTTTTAGTAGGTATGGTCAGTTTTACTAGATTCAAACAACTATCCTATCCTAGCTAATTTACTTAGTTATAAATGCGAAAGATGTTCATATTTTGTGACTAAACCTTGTAATAGATAGGAAATAATTATAAATAAATAAAATAAAAAGCCTGTTTATTCCAAAATAACTTGTAGGTACATGTGTGTTTTAAGTTTTCACTTTTGTATATAGGTAGAGTAGATATACTACTAATTATAAATAATAAATTCTAGGTATGTACTTAACAATGTTTATTTTATTCTAACAAATTATGTTAGTTAAGTTACCTAGCATGCAAACCTACTAACTTTTTAAGAAGACTTTCGTGGGAGTTTCCGAAGTTAGAGTAGAATGATAACTACAAAATAAATTTAGACATAAATATACCTAATTTCTTATGTCTACTTTTTTTATTAAATAGGTATCACATTTTACTATTGTTTAGCGTTCCTAAACGGGAAAAATCCTTCAAAAATAATGATAGCAAATCATGGCTACCTAACGCGTGAGTGAAGCCACCGGTAGCCTAAGAAACCCTCAACTTTATAAAATGAACCTTATTCACCAACTGACGGAACAGAAAATCTTGATGCAAACTATTTACCGCCGTACCCACCCAACAACAAAACATGCTTTTCTAAAATGAACCGTATTACTTACAAATCATTCCTACTCCACCATCTAGCGCAGATATTACTTCAAATGATTCAACCAACAAATTGTCCGTATGCGTATTAAACCACTCAATTACACAAAACGTATAAGTAACTCAAACGGTTCAAGGTTCTGTTTTACAATGAAACCACTCTCTGAACCGTTTGAGTTGTGTTCATCATTTTGTGTTTTGAGCTGGTACAGCTCAACCACTCTTGAGTGGAAAAATTTCTGCATTGCAAATTAGACCTTATTTCTTAGTAATAAGAGTTTAAATTCTTTTAGCAAAAAAAATGATGCGAATGGCTTTTTTCTGAAATAGACCCTATTTGTACTGGATTAATATGTATATTAGACTGGCATGTCCTAATAAAATGAGTCAGACCTGGTTTTTGAGCCGCTGCGAATGGGGTAGAGCTGATAATGAAGCACACACGACGGTGTGACGTGCTGCATATGCATGCGTCTCACTCATACTACCCACGGTTAGTTCCGTAGCCAGCCTTGTTTTTGAGCATAGCCTTAACCCCACCTGGGCGATACGGTAGGAACTAGCACTAGCGGAAGAGAGGACATCTGGCGGCAGGGGCGCTCGGCTCAGTAAGGAGCTTGAGCGCAGTAGCAAGCATCTCGTTCAGGAGGGAGCGGGGTCAGCCGACCAGCAGCACCTGGCGGCAAGGGGCGCTCGGCTCAGTTGGGAGCTTTGAGCACGCATCAGCAAGCATCTCGCTCAGGAGGGAGCGGGGTCAAGCCGACCAGCAGCAACCAGGCTGCATACAAGCGGCAGCCAAGCAGCATTCAAGCGGCAGCCAAGCAGCATCCAGGCGACAGCCGACTCAGGAGGGAGTCAGGCTTGGAGAAGCAGAGGGGAACTGGTGAAACCAGGAAGGATTCCGGACTTTGGTGATATAAAAATTGGACTATATTTCTAGTAGTAACTTAAAATCACTTGTAAAAATTTGTAACTTAAAATCACTTGTTTAATTTTAACTAACATAGACTTAGAATAATTTTAAGATTTTTGTTCCGACGGGGAACCTATGCCCGATTTTCGATTTTTTCCCAAACACTTAGAAAAATTTCACAAAAAATATTTGGACTTGTAAAATTTTAAGAATTAATTTCACACTTAGAAAATTTGTCATTAACACATTTGGACTTGTAAAATTTTAAAAACTAGTTTAACACTTAGAAAGTTTTCGAAAAAAATATTAGGAATTGTAAAATTTTTAGAAACTCTATTGATTTAATTTCGTAAAAAAAAATGTCTGTTACTTTGAAGCAGCTTTTGTCTATCCAGGAGGATGTAGCCTTAAGAGTATCTAAGGGGCGCTCTAATTATAAAAAGACTCCTAAAGAACGTAAGACAAAGCATTTAAGTGAAATAAGGTTAGAAGCATTAGAAAAAATATGGGAAAGATTCGTATACAATCACGCTGAATTGTTTAAAACTGCGGATCCTGATGTTTTAAAGGAGACATCGTACATAAAAAATGATGTGTTTGAAACCACCGAGGAATTGTACGTCGATTATAAATGTTTACTGAGGCAGGATCTGTATGTTGAGACTTCTGCGATGAGTGGGACGGTTGATTCTCAACTACAAAGTAAAGTGGGGGGAAACAAAGCTAATATTGCCAAATTACCGAAAATTGTTATTCCAAAATTCACTGGGGATTATACTGAATGGATCACCTTCCGTGATCTATTCAAATCTTTGGTCCATGACACTGAAATGGACAACGCTGTCAAAATGCAGTATCTAAAGGGTTTACTGGGGGGTGAAGCAGAGCACTTAGTAAGAAATATGAGCATCACAACGGCAAATTATGATAAATGTTGGGCGACGCTTCTCGAGCGCTACAATAATACGAGATATCTGTGTAATACCATTTTAAAGCGGTTGTTTAATCAACGTTCAAGTAATTCAGAATCGGCTTCTTTTTTGAAAGAGATTTTGGACAATACTACCGAATGTATCGGGGCATTGGCCAATCTGGGGGTAGATGTGTCCACCTGGGACATCATTTTAATATACATGACTTCGTTGAAGTTGGACCCCGAGTCTAGAAAGCAATGGGAACTTGAAAGTGCGAACATTTCTGGCAACGAGCTGCCTAAGTTTAAAACGTTTCAAGAGTTTTTGACCAAACGATTCCGGGCGTTGGAGTTCGTGAATGCGGGATCCAGCTCCAACAAGTCTAAGGTAGCCACCAAATCTTTTCACGCAGTTGAGGAGGCCAATGTTTCGGTCACGTGTAAATTTTGTAAAGAACAACATAAATTGGTACATTGTAAGACATTTGAGAACGAAGAGGTATCAGCTCGTAGGGAATTTGTCGAGAAGCAACGTTTATGCTTTAATTGCCTTGGCGAAAATCACTCTGCCAATCAATGTCGGTGCAAAGTTTCATGTCGCGTTTGCCGAAAGCGGCATCATACTTATCTTCATCTAACGCGCGATACTAACTCAACACCATCCGTAAGTAGCGGTGCACCACCAGATAACAGTTCCGGGGAAGGGGCACCAGTAGTGTGCTTCGCATCAAAAGAAGTGGCGCAGAGTAATCAAGTGCTGTTAGCCACTGCACTTATCAAAGCTGAAACAAGTAACGGAGATAACCGTATCGTAAGGGCGTCGCTTGATCAAGGGTCTCAAGCATCCTTCATCACAGAAGCAACAGCTCAATATCTGGGTCTAAAAAGGATCCCGGTAAGGGGAGTTATCTCAGGGGTAGGAGGGGGCCATGATGTTTCCTCCAAATCAAAGGTTAAAATCAATATCGCATCAAATCAGGAAGATTTTAAGCTATCTTTAGAAGTTTATGTTTTGAAATCTATCACTTCCTTACTGCCCAGCAAGCAGGTGATCGCAGCAGATTGGGTTTGGAGTTTACCACTAGCTGATCCAAGATTCAACCAGCCAAATAGGATTGATCTTCTGTTGGGTGCAGAAGTAGTTAGTCAAGTGATGCGGGAAGGAATTCAGAAGCAGGGAACATTGTTAGCACAAAACACATCATTCGGGTGGATCTTATCTGGCGTGGTGGGTTCAAGTTCGGGCAAACAAGCACCGAATTTGATAGCCATGCATCAGGTGATGTGTTTTGAGGAAGATCAGCAGCTAAAGCAATTTTCGGAGCTAGAGGATATAAAAGTAAGCACAAAACAAATACTTACAGAAGAGGAGACACGTTGTGAGCAGTTCTTTGAAGAAACCACAATAAGAGATGAAGTTGGAAGGTATATTGTGAAGCTAAACAAAGCAAAAGAACTGAAAGCGAAATATAATGACATGCTAGAAGAATATTTAGACCTGGATCACATGGAGAAAGTACCTGAAAAAGAAATAAACAGTATTAAAGGGACATACTTACCTCATTTTGCTGTTGTGAGAGACGACAAAGACACCACGAAAGGCCGTATTGTCTTCGACGCGTCCTGCAAAGGAGAAGATGGTGTTTCTTTGAATGATATGATGATGACAGGACCTACCTTGCAGCCAGAGTTGAGAAATCTTCTGATGAGGTGGAGACTGCACCGGATTTGCCTATCGTCCGATATAGTGAAGATGTATCGACAAGTGAAGGTGGCAGCTGAAGATGTTGACTTCCAGCGTATTCTGTGGAGAAGGGATCAACCAGCGACGTCTTCTTCTGCGTTCTTGGGAAAATTTGGTAATCAGTCTGAATTGAAGCTTGAAGAATTTCGGTTACTCAGGGTCACGTTTGGTACAGCCTCGGCACCATGTTTAGCTGTAAAAGCACTACAGCAGGTAGCAATTGACGAAGGGGCAAACCATCCAGCAGCAGCTGCAAAGGTAAAGGATGAATTCTACATGGATGATCTTTTAACAGGCTGTGATGATATTGATTCAGCAATGCAACTCTACAGTCAAATGAACAAGCATTTAAACAAGGAGGGCTGTGACCTACAAAAATGGTCCAGCAATAGTAAAGAATTTCTAACAAGGATTAAGGAAACGGGAGATGGAGTGGATAAGGAAGATGGATTAAAGCTAAAAACCGATGAAGCAATGAAACTGCTGGGCCTTACCTGGAACCGAAGAAGCGATGCGTTTGAATACACGGTGACATTTCCGCAGCTAAAGGAACCTGTATCAAAAAGATTAGTTATTTCAGATAATTCGAGGTTGTGCGATCCAATAAGGTGGGTCGCAAGCAATATTTTAGAGGAATGGTTTACTTACCGTAAAGAATCACATCACGTATCTTCATTGCGAATAACTCGTTGGCTTCAATATTCGGAGCTGCATGAGAAAGAGGTGACACATGATAAAATGAAGAATGAAGCAGCAAGCATGGAAGAAATAAAGGTTCACATCGTGACAAGCAAAGACAATCTGGGTAAACTAATCAGAGTAGTGACATATTGCAGGCGTTTCATATCGTGGAAGAAGCGAAAGAAAAGCAAAGAACAAGGGTTTTTGGATGCATAAGAAAAGAAAGATGCGTTAGAAGGGTGTTTCAAGCATTGTCAAAAAGAAAACTTAACAGAAGAAATAGCAAGCATAGAAAAAAATGGGAATGGAATAGCAGCTAAACTTAAGGGTCCATTCAAATCATTGAACTCGTTCTTAGACGATCAACAAATATTGAGGATAGGAGGGCAACTAGAAATGTTGTATTTAAGCGATGATGTGAAACCAGTAGTGATTTCAAAGAAGTTGGAATTTACAACCTTACCTGTATTAACCACGGTGCTAGGGCAGATCGAAGCATGCCTCAACTCGAGACCGCTGTCAAGAGCTGACACAGAATCAGAAGGGTACGACGCACTAACTCCGGGACATTTTCTAGTTGGGGAACCGCTACTTACGGTTCCAGATTACTCCTTTGAATCCTCTAACATGGGAAGTTTGCGTCGTTGGCAACTTACCCAAAAAATGACTCAAGACTTTTGGCGACGTTGGTCCCAAGAGTATTTATCTAATTTGATACATAGGTATAAATGGTCTTTTCAATCACCAGAGCCTGCCGTAGGAGATTTGGTACTGGTAAAGGAGGAGGGGTTGCCTCCTTCTCGTTGGTTGCTTGGCCGAGTGATTATTAAACATCCTGGTCCAGACAATATCACTCGGGTCGTATCTCTTCGTACCAAATCAAATGTCATGAAAAGACCCACCTCAAAACTATGTATTCTGCCTATCACGGCGTAGTTAGCTTAAGTAGATATTAACTTAGATCGTAACCTAGATTAAGTATAATGGAAACTTGTTAGATTGTAGTAGCAAAGATGTATCGTAACTTGAAACTTTTAATTTGTAAATGTAACTTAACTTCTTTAGAAACATAAATAATTTACCGCTTTCAACTTATCTAAACTTAGCTTCATGTCAAAATTGTACCATCTCTCACGGTGGGCGGTCTTAAGGCCAAATTTTGTCACTTTGTCCTTGGTGGGCGGTAATGTTAAACCAATAAGTTCAAGTTTTATGTAAAACTGAGAGAAAGTGAAGTGTTGTTAACCGAACTAGATGGCGCTGCTAAAAAAGGTCGTTTCCTAGATCGCGATGACGAAAACGCACGGCAGTTAAACATAAGGCGGCACTTTACCTATTTGTTCCGAATATACGATGAGATGTACCATACATAGCTGTGTTGAGTCATTGAGTATTTTCCACCACCACTCGCTAGTGAGCTAGCTACGTATCTACTGGCATTGCTTGTACGGCTGTACAACCCAGTTGTTGCGTAAAATGATAATATTACTTCAGAAACTAAATGAGAGCACTCGGCGCTTTGTACTTTAAGCCGATGCTCATAATCTGCCGCGTTCAAGGGCTGAATTTCAGTCCACAGTGGCGGCATTGTTCCATTAACACAATTTTATAACCGACATATTAAAATAATAAAAACTTATGCCTCTCTTAATTAAATAATTTAGCGGCGGGCTGAGCCGAGATATGTAAATTGTTTTAGGGGATAGATCAAACAACCCTTTTTTATGACTTTAATATGCGGTCGTGGGGGTGCGGTGGTGGAGATCGAGGTAAGTTATGAAATATTTAATAACGGTGCACACGATGCCATTTGAATTACTTTCGAGGGAATGACGACGTGCAAAGCAGCGAGCGGCATCACTGCCCTTCTCGTCTCGCGGGCCGCTCCCGAGACCCGGGGCCCGGAGCCCGGCTTCAGCCGAGAAACAAATATTACCTACTACAAACAAACTTTTCGCTTTATTAAAAATTGTAGAACACAAAACCTTGGCGCGTTTTCATTTGACACGATCCATCGTACGTTTCTCCTCTTCGCTGTGAATAGAGATATTGCATTCAAGAAGGTTCCTACCTACGCTTCTTTTGATGAAAAGGTAGTCTGGTACCGAAATAAGCATTGTTAAATTAAAACTAGATAGTATGTATGGTAAGGAATATCTAAATATATATAACTCAAAGGTAACTGACTGACTGACATAGTGATCTATCAACGCACAGCCCAAACCACTGGGCGGATCGGGCTGAAATTTGGCATGCAGGTAGATGTTATGACGTAGGCATCCGCTAAGAAAGGATTTTGTTCAATTCTACCCCTAAGGGGATGAAAGTTTGTATGAGATTTTCAAAGTAAAACGAACGCGAGCAAAGCCGCGGGTTCAGCTAGTTTTTTTTATATACAGCAAAATTACTGATGGATACGGATTCATATAAAAATAAACAAACATGAAACGGGATTTTTCTTATCGACTATGAAGAGATCAGTGGAAGCGATTAGTTGAAGTTTAATTGAGTAGGTAGATAATGTAGATATTGATAACAGGATGAAATTAATTAAAGCTTTAACTACTTACCTTTTGAATCCTCGACCTTGACTCAAAGTCCAGTCCATAAAAAGCAAACAATTTGCATCGCAATGCATTTCTATATTAATTTCCCGATTGGAACGGCTTCTTTTGGCCGGTGCCGTCTCAAATGGATGGAGTGTTTTAATTAATTTTCCCTAACAAATTGTAAAAAACGAGTGATTAGCACACACTGTTGGATGTATCTATAGGTAGATAAGACCCTGTATTGACCAATGCCTGGAGGCATTCGTCAAACAAAGATAGAAGAAGAGTATAATCAAAATCAGCTGATGGCCTAGGATTGTACCACACAATCGTTTACTTAGCCGTCATGTTTCAGGAGAGATTTCTTCCAAGCCAAAATTACATTCGTGTGATGAAACTTTTTTATATTTGAAGTAGTCACGAACATTTGATTTTTTTTATTGTTTTAGTTTTCTGTAGATTTATACGCATTAACGCCAATCAACGCCAATAGGCGCTATTCATGAATTGACTGGTTGACTTGACTGACTGACTTAAATTCTATTCACATGGCTATTAAATCACCCGTCATAATCCGTCTGTCATTTTTCAGTTATTTTGTCTTTACTTCTTTACGAATGAATAAGGAAACTCGCAGTTTAGCCAGCTCCTCGAGATTAACCATGGCTCTTCTGTAGACAACGCTTAGAAAATGGCGTAGGTGCTCTGCCCTCTCCATCCGTATCCAGGTTCTATAACTCTCCTTTATTTAAGTTATGCCTGTTTTTTTATTAAAAGTATTTTCATAGCATTATTTGCTTCCGTTTGAATGTAGCTTTACTTTACGGTACATGTTCATAAAATTACACTTATTATTCTAATGGGAAGTCATCAGGGTGTCTTTTAAACGATGACGGCCGAAGTACAGAAGCTTGTAAAGAAAAAGGGGAGTTATTATGTTGTTGATTATGGGATAAAAGTATTATGTACACAAAGTGAGCCTTCTTTGCTGCCACGTCATTGATATGGGTGGTAATTCTTCTAATAAAAAATAATTGACTAAATGACATCCTCTATGTAAAAGAGATACAGAATTACTTGTAACGAATTTAAAACAGCTTACAAGTGGTAAAGGTGCTCAAAATAGCCCAGTAAAAGTTAACGTAGTAACTTTTTTGCTTCGTCCTGAGAAATGATAGCTGTGGCCTTCTCACGCCGCGCCGCGCGGGATGTATCATCAGGGGCCGTAGCTCACCGGCTCGTGGCTTGTGTCCACGCCCTTAGCCACGTTTGGCAAACTACGCATTCCTCGTTTTATTGCTTAGCAATTTACCACGTTTTTTTTAAACATGCGACTTTAGCTGTGGCAGTGCTTTCAAACGGTGAATGAAGGCATCGTCAGGAAACCCTGCTAGCAGCAGTGACGGGCCTGCCACCTGTCACATACTCACGTATGAAATCATGTAATGACAAATGTGCTAAATTTATTATATGAATTTGTTTCTGCTTTTTAACTTTCGTATCTAAGTTTAAGTTTTGTTATACGCTGAGAAACATATAAATATGAAGTTCCAAGGTTCCCCTGAAGTTGCACCCTAATTGTCTAACTCTCTGGTAATCATCATCAGCACTGGGAAGGAAGAAGGGAATATGTAGTATCGTAATGGCAGATGAACTGATATGTCATTGTCAGTGCAATTACAGGCACATGAGGCTTAACGCCTGTATGCCTCAAGTTGATGGACGCAGGGCAGTGCATCGTAGGTTCTATCGTGCGTGACTTACGAGGCAATACATTGCTATTGGTGATGGTTACCACTTAACATCAGGTGGGCAATCAGCTTGTTCCATCAGCTAGTTGTATAAAAAATGTACAGAAAGTTTGACACTTGAAACCCAGAATATCGTCATGGTAATGGGCTTCAAGTTACACAATAAGGCCCCTGGGCCCTTACCACCATCTCTTGAAGCATTCTTATTTCAATATTACTTTTATGTCAATGTCTTATATCAACTGCATAGAGTCAGCTTTATGATCAAAAAGTAAAGTAATATTGAAATAAGAATGCTTCAAGAGATGGTGGTACGGGCGCAGGTCTCGTAATCTAACGGAGTTGTTACCTGACATGCCTGTCTCTGGGAGGGCCACATCGTGAAAACTATTCATAGATAATACGACAGCTAATTCGAAATGGCTCATTGTTGTCTGCTTATACAAAGGAACACAACTTTCACGATAGCCGTTGCACAATACCTACTGCCGACAGTAAAACGGCAAGGGTTTAACTGCTAGCTGCCATTCTTTGATGACACACAAATGACGCTACTTGTTTTAGCGTTTACTACTCGTGATGGTTGCACTTTATCACCTTCACCACTCTGCGGCTCTCATACGGGTACCTACTCGTTAATAATATGTAATTTTAATTAATTACTTAATAATAACTCTTATAATGCACCTAATACAGTAAAATATTGAGAAAACGATGTCACACGCTTCTTCTTAAATTTAAGACTTATGCTCATGCCGGGTTTCTGCAGCAGTTTTTTTTTATAATTGTTTCTTGTGCCCTAGGCAATTGCCCATGTGCCCAACGGACAATTTCGATAATCAGATAGGTATATTAAACTGTACAGGTATATTATATATATTTGACGACCTTTGTGGCGCAGCGGGCGAGAGCCTGCCTGCGACGCAAGAGGTTGCGGGTTCGATTCCCGCCTTGGAACAAATTTGTGCACGATCTGCAGAAATTTGTTCCGATGGTCTGGGTGTTTTCTATGTATAATAAAAAATATCTATCTATGTAAGTATATAATGTATTAAATATATCAGTTATCTAGTACCCATAACACAAGCTTTGAATAGCTTACTTTGGGGCTAGATAGTGCTGTGTGGATTGTCCAGCATTATTTATTTATTTAATTAGATAGTAGTAAAAATATATCTAATTAACGAAATTTATTATGACATAAATTACCGGCTCTATAGAAAGACAAAACTTACTTGAAAAACCTGCTACAAGGTATGGTCGTAAAGTATGTATTTTGGATATTTATATGCGTTTATGGTGACGTAAAGTATGTATTTTGGATATTTGACATATAAAAATTACCATCAAAAAATGGACTAATATTTCCTGGTACAAAGCTACACACTTAATTATGTATGCAGTGGTAAGCGATACTTCTCAAGTAGATATAAAAATAAATGACTGTTTTTTTTCGACAATAGTAAATTTTATTTAATTTTGCGATGAGACAAGGTGTGTAAGAGTATATTAGGTTACAAAGCAACATTTACATGGAAAACCTATAACCACCTCAACTTATTAGGTGCTTTGGGCAATGAAAATTTATGTTTAAAATGTGTTAAACTGTCTTTCAAGTTAACATTATATTCGGTCTGGCTGTAATAAAAATTGAATAGGCAAGTCAACATCGCATTATTACAATGACAAAGGACGAGAGGCACCTGTTGCATTGTCCTCGGTGACGTAGCGGGCGAGAGGCCGCCTGCGACGCAAGAGGTTGCGGGTTCGTTCCCGCCTCGGAACAAATTTGTGTACGATCTGCAGAAATCTGTTCCGATGGTCTGGGTGTTATCTATAATGATATCTAATATAATAAAAAATATCTATCTATGTAAGTATACAATGTATTAAATCTATCAGTTATTTAGTACCCGTAACACAAGCTTTGAGTATCTTACTTTGAGGCTAGATGGTGCTGTATGGATTGTCCAGCATTATTATTATTAATCGGTTTTAATTTCCAAGGCACTGTAGTTTCTTGAGAAACGTAAATACCAACACCGACCAATCTAACTAAGACTATAAGTTATCTTACTAGTCTTATTAATGACAAATCAAAAAGGGCCTTAAAGCGTTTGTCCCACACTGGATCTCCTTTATATGTTATTGCAACAAGGATAATACAGCTTAACATCAGCCATCTGCTTATTCCATTAGCAAGTGGGATAAAAAAACAAAGGCCGATAGGAACCAAGCCGTTAGACGGTTGCCCTTCTAGACCTGCGGCCCGATTACGCTAATGTCTGGCTATCGAGATGGCTTTCAGTTTGACATTTAATTACCATCCATCCAAGGAATTTAGCATCCATCCCAAGGAATTTAGATACTAGATCCATCCATATGTTGCTATGCTATTACACCATGGGAATCAAATGCTCTCGTCAGAGAGTATTATATTCCTTGTTCAAATGTCAAACTGAAAGCCATCTCGATAGCCAGACATTAGCGTAATTGGGCCGTTGGTCTCGTGGTGTTATCTATCGCGTACTCGCAAAACTGACGCTTTGGTCATATAAATACCACATAAGGCTATTACCTACTTACGTTAAAATAGTCTAACTAACGTTTAAAAATTTGTCCAGTGTTGCCGTTTTATTTTCTGAATTGCTGTAAGACAAATTCAATTACTTTATGTCGTCGTGATACGGTACATTTTTGAAAATAGAATTGAAATCAGACATCATAGTACGGCCCCAGGACTGGCAACAGCGTGCATTCCAGTGCAAATATAAGGGCGTGGACACACTGCGCGCGTGGGTCTCCGACATGGGGCCATAACAACTTAATAAGCGGTTGTTCGTGATTTACGCGCGCCCGCGGCGCCGGCGCACTGGCCGACCTTATTTTATACTAATATACGACAGATAAACATCGATTCGAGTTAGCCGTAGAAGTTTTATTGTACATTTCGTGGTTAATTATACACCATAAACTATTTGGTTGGACAATGTAAAAATTCCATAAATACCGCGTCATTTTGTAGGTGTTTAACCCGTTCCTTCATTTTAATGGCAAAAACATCGAACTATAAAGAACCTCAATTCAATTGCCCCATATTATGGCTAGGTTAAACGCGGATTTTAAATCTTGAGGCGTGCTAATTACGCCACACCCTATAAATCTCTCGCATTATATAGGCCGTAAATATACCACGCAAGTACCATAAATATAGTATAGTTGTAGGCTGAGGACCTCACCCGACGCAGCCGGAGGCAGGGTCCTAGTTGGGATTAACGAAACAAGGGTTCGGGATAAATGCGAATGCTTCTTTCTCGCTCCAGATAGAAATTAGGAGAGAGAAAGAAGGATCCCTCCAGGATCTAGATAACTTCAATGTTTACGTCCTTTATGTAGTTTCCGTATGTCCTTGTAACGGATTATTATTTTCTAAAAGTTGTTTTAGTGGGATTAGAACCTTTTCCGTACCAAGGAGAAGGCTGGTACTGACCACTTTAATTGAATTTCATAGCATCATAATTTTTACAAAATAAAATTAAACAAGATGACACGACGGCGATTCACTTAGATTGAAAACGTTTTATAGTGATATTTATAATTCTTTGAATAAATCAGAGAGCTATCTCTAGATCGTTTGCAACCGTCTGCAGATAGCTCAACCGTTTCATATGTATTTTGTAAATATTACTTGTACTCTGGTTTTTCTTTGTAAATAAATGTCCATTGTATTTAAATACTTTTTGACTTACTATCCCGAGGTATTGCAGAGAATACAGGGTCAGTTTAACTGACTACGGCCCTGTGTCAGGTCGAGTTATGGCCCTTCAAATGGCTGACTCGACTCCATGCAACAATCGGTGTGAATCGGAAATAACCGGAAAATTTCCACAACTTGTCTAATGGCTTATTGTTGTGTTATTGTCGACCCACAGTTGCTACAACGAAGAAAATGTTACTTAGACAGCTTAGAATAAATCCATACATTTGTAGGGCACGTGTAGTTAGCAACAAAATTTAACTTTTTCCTTAGTATTTGGTTGACAAAAAGTATTAGAAATTGTAGTGGTAGTCTGAGGTAGATTATACCATTTAAATATGGCATAGTAGTATAGCACATGCGTTTTGCGATTGGTATTTCATACGTGACAGGTTTATTCGCGATGTTTTCTTTCACCGATTGAGAGATAAAACCATTGGCGTATGACCGGATTTGACCCCACGATCTTGCGATAAGAAGACGGGGTCACTCCCACTAAACAACCGGTGCCTATTCTAGAACTACAAAAACATAAATATCCAGTCTCACAACGATTGCGCGTAGTAAAATGAGGCTCATTACGATATTGCCGACATAAGCTGAACAGAATATGAGGGTATGCTAACAAGATGGAAAGAAAAGCAATCAACTTTGCGGCTCGATCATCGAGTGCATAAATTAGTGCAGTTTGTTAGCGAGCGCGGCTCGTCTGTGTCACAGCACTACTAGAACAGCTTGAACATAGGTACTTTATTTTTCATCAAATTAATTCTTGGAGAAATCTACTCTAAGATACTCTAAGATACCCACGCCAATAGGTTTATCAAAAAACTAATTGAAACCCGACTTCCCGTTATCTTTACAATGTCGTCGTTCCATCGGTCCTCGTCCTCGTTGAACTCGATCGAACCCAAAGCCTACAGCGCAAAAGGCAGAGCTACTACCAACTAAGCTGTAAGAGTTGTTTTTCACCTTTGCACTGCGATGGACGCATGGCATCTGCGATAAGGCTTAACATGATACAGATGTTAAGCCTCATCCGCCACACCATTCATACCAAAACTCAAACGCTGCTTGACGGCAGAAATAGTCATAGTGGTCATTCTTCCCTGGACGAGCACTTCACAAAAAACTCTAGTCTCTCATTGAAAAATAAAAATGTCACCCAAGGACACCTACAACACCAGCGGTTATATTTTAGGTATTTTTGTAATAATTTTGCATTTTACACTTCTATTGATTGACTAAGCTTTATTCACTAGTCTATGTCTATGACTGTGCTCCAGTCGTGCAAACATTAAATTATGAAAATACTTAATTAATAATTCATTAAGGCGATGCTCTATCTCTACGGAGAAACAGTTTGGTTGAGGAAATATCGTTCATAATAATTTGATAGTAGCAATCTAGAACCTACTCCAATGTAAACAATAACTAACTATTTAAAAAGTAAACTGAGAGATTTGGATAACCGCCGGCTTCTGAAAGCTCGATCAAAGCTAATCGGCTGTCAAGCCAATTGCTATATTTATCTAATTTGAATTAAAAGCTGAACTAGCAATTGATTTGACAGATTAACTTTGAACAAGCTTTCAGGAACCGGAGGTAAATGTTTTTCATCAGAAAAGAGGAAACCCCAATCTCGTAGAATTAATGGGCAGCATAAGTATAGCTGGATACATCGGAAATTATTTACTGCACATAATAAAATCCTTGGGATCAAATTTGTAAAGAATTTCGGGTTTTCATAATGTGGATGAGGTAAAATATTAAAATGTATATTTATTTTTCTTGTACGACTTGCAGCTGTCATAAGACGCTGAAGTGACCACTAATGACCTCCTCGTTAGCAGAGACCATTGTCGCTAAAGAGTTCTCGATTCACAAGATAACACTTAGCTGCTAGACACGGGACTTTTATAATTGTGTGCTACGAGTTCCATTATATTTACGAAAAAAATATACTAATGGCTGATACTTTTTATTTCATTTTAAGGCGAATACATCATTTTATTAGATACAAGTTTACCTACTCAAAAGTTAGCTTTACTAGTTTTATTACATAGGCTAACTTTTGAGTAGGAATACTTGCATCGATCAAAATGAAATTTTTACCAAACTGTGATTGCACACAAAATGGTTGTTTGCGATTTTTCAAAATTGGCATTAGTGATTTTATATCATTCAAAATGTCGCATCGTGGTAAGGTACAATAAGTGTTATTAACGCCTTAATACGTTTATTTTGTATTGTATTATCTTACCTGTTATTTACCTATATATCTGTTATATATATCTGTTATCTATCATATCTATATTATATCTGTTATCTATCTCACCTGTAAGCACAATAGTAGTGAGTATTGAATTATATTTGCCATATTTCAATACAATTTGCAACGCCCTACAGGGTAAGTATTAAGTGTCGAGTACCCGTTCCCTGATAGGTAGCTACTTGACACTTAAGCTTGTAATCTCGTAACTCTAAACCAAATGTACCTACTAAAGGTAGTGTTTGCACGTGTCAGAAGATAGCTTTAAGTCTATTCAAACAATTTAAAGTTTTTTTTTTCAATTCATTTATACAAATTGAATAAACCTTTTGACTTTGATTTCGACTATGTAAAACCAGTCAAACTACCCTTCAATTTGACTGGTTGGTATTATTCATAGATTTTTAAATCGATACATGCGAGTATATACAGATCAATCGGTACCTACTTGTAAGTCAGTCGAACGAAATTTATTGGAATAAAGAAGCTTGCACATATTTTGGGAAAGTGCTTCAGTAACCATCGTTAACAATTTGATAGGAGATTGTAACACCATTCAGTTTGTGCGACCAACAGAATCTGGTCAAACAGAGGTGCTACTGCGAAACGCTCATTGTTAAAAGTGTTTTGTATTTGTTTATACTTCTTTCAGGTGCACTGCTTGCGTCCATCAACTTATGGCTTGGTTATGAATGTGCGCGTGGCTGTTTTTACAATTTGTGGCACCTAACAAAAAACAATAATGCCTAAACAAGAAAGAAAACAAGAAATATAATGTGAATAAGTGGATTAGGTGTAGCTAAGCGTGCTCCACCTTAGCCAAACAAACCAAACAAAAAAAAAACACTATTTAATTTAAGAATTGTAAAATCAGCAGTTCTTTTTTTTTCTATTCTCACCAAAACAGTGTCAAAATAGACACTGTTTTACGTACACTGTTGTACTGTTGTACGATGACATCAGTCATTTATTAAAAAGGAATAAAGTATGTAAGAAATGTATTATTAATCTCATAAAATTTATTTAGGCATACAGTTTAGAGAAATTAGGGGTAGGTGTACCAGAGATGTAATATTGTTTGTTTCTTTTTTAAATAGAATCGAAATATTTTATAGTAGAGCCCAACAGCTTATTCCTTTCACGGTACTGTGGGCTGTTTTTATTACGATGGAGCTTACTCGTAGCCAAGCGGAGAAATAAATCTCAATCTACAGTGAGAAATACATTTTTGAGAATCAAACATACCTATTGATTGAAAGCTTAGAGAGCAAATATGTTAGTATGGCTGACTGATAATTTTCCTTTTCTGTATGTTTATTATGATTAAAAATATTTAGAGTAATATAATATCTACATAGATATCGTACCGAGATATCTACGTAGATATTACCTAGAGCTACTTAGTTATCACTACATAGTATAAAACAAAGTCGCTTTCTATGACCCTATATCCCTATGTATGCTTAAATCTTTAAAACTACGCAACGGATTTTGATGCGTTTTTTTTATAGATAGAGTGATTCAAGAGGAAGGTTTACATGTATAATACATGCATGATATGTGCACCCGTGCGAAGCAGGGGCGCGCGGGCGGGTCGCTAGTAAACGATAAAAAGAGTAATTATAATATTTAAACAGCACTACCAAGCCGAGTTTGTTGCCTGTTCTTCTCGGTGTTGGTCGCGTGGAACTGGCACTAGAGTCACCTAGTTTTAAGACGGTTCAAGATGGTCCTTGTGATTTAATTGAATAAACATATTTTGACTTTGACTTTGACTTTGAGGCCAAAATCTCAAAATGTAAATTAGGGTAAAATTAAAACTACACAGAGAAAGTATGACTGTTTGCTACAGTATTTTTTTACGATTTTATTTATTGTGTTAATATCTCTTAATACGATTTAAGGATAGACCGATAATCTAATGGATAAAACTTGGTTGCTAAATATGTTTAACATTTTCATTTTTTAAACTAACATTTTTATAATCTCATGGGCGAACCAATTCAATGCAGACAAAGCCGCGCGTGAATATTAGCTTCGAATAAATCCAATTAACACGTAAATATGAATCATAAAATATAATTCGTTCAACAATGATATCTAATTCAGGCCGGCTACACGTATTAATATTGGACTGAAGCTGTGTAGAAAACAGGTTCCCAGTGCTTACTTTGTACTTCCTGCATGGACGTGCCAGTTTATGATTGTATTAGTGGTATCATAGTAGTTGTCTATAAATTATTTTTTACCATATCCAACTGATAGATTTGAAGACCGCGAAAACCAGAAAGCGAAAGCTTCTGGGGAAGCTTCCGAGTGGCACTGGCACAAATAAGATCATTATGCTATTTTTAAATCTTTAGCAACACAATGATTCTGTATTTTGTACATTTTAATACTTTCCTGTTTTTATTAATTGCAATTATTTCTTTGTAAATATGGAATGTCACTAAATATAAAATTATTGATTTTCCATTTGAATATATGTTTATTAGTCATCCTTGGACTCATGTAACCATCTGCGATAAAGATAATTTTGTACTTTTAGTTTTCAGCAGCTACTTGTAATTCAGGATTAGTTTACAGTCTGAGTAAATACAGACCTATCAGTTGGAAAACAAGAGTATATTCTTCGGATTGAATAAAAATAAATAAATAATACTGGACAATCTAGCCCCAAAGTAAGCTACTCAAAGCTTGTGTTACTAGATAACTGATATATTTAATACATTATATACTTACATAAATAGATATTTTTTATTATATACACAGAAAACACCCAGACCAACGGAACAAATTTCTGTAGATCGTACACAAATTTGTTCCGAGGCGGGAATCGAACCCGCAAAGAAAAAAAAACGAGCTGTGATTTTTCTATTTTTTAAGAACAAGACCCAGCTTTCTGCGTGAATGCGTCCTTTACAAAAAGCTATTCATTATGAGCTGGGTTCCTACGGCACAGCAACGTGTAATTAGGAGTATTGGAGCGGGTCATTTTCGATAATTCATAATGTATGTTAATTATGGAGGCCGATCGCCCCGGACCAAACGTGGATACGTGGTGCGAGAGCTGGGGGGTAAATTGACACCCGTACCCCCAGTCTGAGTTTTGTTCAAAGTCAAAGTCAAAAGATATTTATTCAAAAAAATCACAAGGATCACTTTGAAACTTCTTAAAAATAGGTGAATCTAGGTGTCAGATCCACGCGACCGAAGCCTAGAAGAACAGGCAACAAAATTACAGAAAATGTAACAAACTTCTAGATGCAAGGTGACTAAGCAGTACTCGTTAGTATCATCAGTAATCGTTCCAAAATAAAATATTCTATATTTTATTTTAGAACGATTACTAAGTGATACAAGAACAATATTAGGTAAGATGAGGCTACCCTAGTAATAATTAGAATTGTGATAGTAAGGTCATGGGTTCGAATCCAGTCGAGAAGCAATGGATTTTTCCTATCGAATAAATTTTAAGCGCGTATAGTATAAAAATTATTTTCCATATTTATGAAAAAAAGAAATACTCTGATAAATTTACCTCTGTTACAAAATCATCCCACGCAACGCTTCATTCACCGTTATCTCTCTGACTACGTACCCTTCGGCCCAGTGTTTATATTATACATTGTTATACCTATAAATAAATAATTGTTGGTAACAGAGTGAATTTCAAACAATTAAGTGATAGTTGTGTGTTATTATTACGATGAATTGTAAAATTGGTGCAGTAATAATAGGGCACAATGATTTTATTGAGAAAATTAAGCGCCACTGTGATTTTAATATCTTATTAAGGACATGATACCCTCATTCAATTTTTGTGTTCCCACGGTTTTTAGTTCTGTGCGTATTTACATCAGACTATTATAGTCGTTATTCTTATTGCTTTTTCTAAACCAACGTCCTCTATCGTCCCTGTCAAATCCAGTCCATTCCAAGGTTATCTGGAAGAGATTGCTTTTAGCGATATGGCTGCCCATTGCATTGATCACTTAGTTTTTTTTGCTCTGTTATGGATAATTATTATTTGGTATAGTACCTATTATAAATTATATATGGTATTTTCTATTTTTTGTCCATTTCACAAATGTATATTTTAATATCATCCTAAGTTAGATCATGTGCACGCTTTTGATATTACAATAATTAAGATCTTTTATAGTTTGTAAAATCAAAAAAACAAGAAGATAAGAATTACTTTATTACATTTTATAAAAGCATAGAAGAGCACAGGTATATCTCAAAAAAGTGTAAGTATCTTAGAATCAAATTCATCCTCAACAAAATTCAACAACCCCCACCAACAATCAAGTAACCCAACGCACGCAATTAGCTGAATATTTTGATGCACCGCGCACAGAGAGTCTCGCGCTCACCACTTTTGTGTGTTTTTCACGGCACCAACGAGCCTGGCTGAAAGCCCCAGGCTCCTAATTAGGCTGAAGTCGGACGTGCCAATTAATTCAAGTTTCACTCGGAAACTTTGCCGCGTCAATTAATTTCATAGTTAATTAGCAAGCGGCACAAAACCGCGTCTACGAAAGAAAGGCTAACGATGCCTGCCCGCGGCCGCCAACAGTGCACCAATTACAGCGGCTTTGTCAGCACGCGGATCCTATTTGAAGGGTATCATACCGGCTCACGTGTTCACTTTCTCGCTATGGAAATTAATTACTACCTCCGTTTTTCGGAAATATATCCGAAAAATCCAGCGTGAAGCGCAGTAGATTCATTTTGAACTAATAAAGTGCCAACAAGAAAAGCATGGACCATGACAAAATAGTAGATTAGTAGCCAAGGGCTGTAAGGCATCAATTGCAGACCTAGTTCGAGCCTATAGTTCGAGGGTGCAATTGATGCTTACACCCGAGCTAACTACTCTGCTTACATCTCGATTGTGAGGTAAGTAGAAAAAAACCGGCATTACAAGAATAAAACATTTTAACGAAATTGAGCTTCGCCGTTCGATATTTAAAATTGATGACTATTATACTCATACGAAGACAAGGCTGAATAGCGAAGCGACCTCTTTTGTCATTGGGCTGATTGCATGATGTCTATTGCCAGTATGATGGTTAGATGTACGCGAACTTTTTGAAAGAGTGAAGTGTTTTTTTTTTAATTACTTACCGCCCTAGGACTTTTCTAGCTACATTTTTACCCTAGAGCGCTAATTGGTCACCTACAAGCCCCATTTGGAGGTAATAAGGACCTACTTACCGAATATGAGAGATGTAAAACAGATTTTATAACTTTGTCAAAGCAATCGGTCGATTATGTATTGTAACAGAGTAATAAATAAAGCCCTTCGATACATTAACAGAGTCTGTTGCAATAAATGGGAGTATTGTTTTATGTAGCTTTGTCTCAACATTAAGCAGTAAAGGTCGGTACCGAGGAAAGGTACCAAGAAGGGTATCCGACCATTACTTCTCGCAAATAAAACTTTAACCTCTGCTTAATATCTGGCGGTGCGATTCGTTGAAGAACCGAGCAAATTGACGGACAATAAAATATTTTATTCGTGCAATAATTTCATTTGGATGAAAAACAAGGCGCGCTCCTTCCACAAATATATTTCACGTGAATTAACCTATTAAACAGCTTTGGGAGTAAACTTCGGTTCTGTTCTGGCTCGTAAAATCGTGCCGTTTTGGTGTCGTTAAAATTGTATCTCGTCTCGAATAAAACAAAGTCAGGGAATCGCACTAAGTCCTCTAATGACCTGAAGTTGCCGACGGAAATTACTGCCGTTTTGAAC
This sequence comes from Plemyria rubiginata, assembly GCA_963576535.1. Classification (NCBI taxonomy): domain Eukaryota; kingdom Metazoa; phylum Arthropoda; class Insecta; order Lepidoptera; family Geometridae; genus Plemyria; species Plemyria rubiginata. Next base: position 4,587,856 of record OY754906.1, read on the forward strand.
AATCCTATAACAGTAAATTAAAAGTTATTTTAAAACACAGTTCATTAAAAGTAAATGCGAAATGAAATCTTCAAAATGGTGGAACTACGAAATCCACTCACAGCGGCGTTCATTTTGCCGACGTATCACAACCTGCGATCAATCATTTCGAGTCGCGAAACTCCTTGGTGGTGCAATCTTGAGTGTGAGCTCATGCTTGGGCCGAATACCGTTGGTCGTCTTGAGCTCAAATCGAGCGATCACAGCTAAGCACGCACTCGTCCGACATTCGTCGCGAGCTCCACCATCCGCTTTGTTTTCCCGCGCCATGTCATTAGTGGAAAGCCGAAGTCAGGTCAAAGCCCAGCCAACCCAGACCCTCGATATTTTCGCGAGCATCGATTATTTTTAATGGCCCGACGACGGAGACTTGCTCGTCCTAGTGCGCCTAGAAGTAATTTGATCGTAATGTGTCTGAAAGGTTTAAAGGCAAACATGGATGTTAACTAAATTGTCGAGCACGGCGAGTAATTTTGCGGGAGACATGGAGGGAGATTAAATGTTTCTCAGTACCTACTAAGGTACGTAAGTAAGGTTTCGATAACGTCAGAAACAAGTGCTAGCACTAGCTAGCACTTGTTTCTGACGTTATCGAAACACGCACACAAGGATGCATTTCACATTTACAAAGGACGTATCCTTTGTAAATGCAAAACGCATCCTTTATAATAATATGATGTAACATTTTTCAGTTCTGCATTTACTTCTACGTCATTATAAACGCCGTACTATGTATGCAGGGTATCGGAGCGGGAACGCATGGTGTCGCCACTTGCCCCAGGCTCAATCATTAAGGGATCATTAAAAGTCTGCCGTCAACCTGTTGGGCGCTCAACCGATGCCCTTTCTCCACTTTTATGCTATTTTTTTATGACGCATAGGCGATATTTGCATTTGATTTAAATGAGAGGTTTGCGAGGATTATTTATCGTAACCGTTTAAAATTATATTTCGTAACCTCAGTACTTACCCGATTTTTCACACGTAATTCTTACCTTTCTATAGTATTATTATTATACTATATTATTGTTTTTATAATAAAACCCTGACATAATAATATATGTCAGTATATATGGTATGGGTATCCCATATCGATACAAATCATTCAGACAACGTTCAAATAAAAGTTACAAAATACCTGCTCTCCGCAAAACTATCTTCTGAGTTAAGCTCTGGTTAATTTATGCGGTCCTCAAATTATCCTAAATTGACTTGAAATAAAATCACAACTTTTTTGTCAAATGAATGGAATGTTCGATCAAAATTCACGGTCAAAATTCATTCGGTGTTAATAAACTTTTCGGAAGTTGTCGATTTTACAGAATCTATTTAGTATCTATTTATTATAACTTATATTATAACACACCTCACCCAGTGTGTGACATCGTTAGGTTTCCCCATGATGGTTCAGTTCTAAACGCTAATACCTACCCACTTATATGCCAATCCCGCAGTTAATAATTTAGTAGCGGATGCTTGCGGGGAAAATAAAAAAAACTCCATACCACAAGGACTATCAACAAACTAAAATCCACCTATCCTTTCCATCCAAAGGTTGTCTGGAAGAAATCGCTTTTATCGATAAGGCCGCCCATTGTACCTATTCTTTTTTCAATTTTCTGTATATGCTTTCTTTTTGCTTTGTGTACAATAAAGAATTTATCTATCTATCTATCTAAAAATAAACAAGTTCAATAGTTATAGTGAAAGTATTTTCCATTCCCTTTATATCAATCATATAATGAATCTCTTCCCAAATACAACAGCGTATAAATATACCATATACCTACTATGGAATAGGTTACAAAGGTGGTTGTACATTTTTAAAATTTTTAGGAACAATGTTTATTAATTGGCGTGGTTTAGCTAGAGCTTGAAGTAGTTATACTCATCCATTGACGTTTTGAATCTCAACGGCTCCCTTGGTTATCGGAATAAAAGAAAATCCCATCATCATCATCATCATTCAATAGATTTCCAGGACATTCAATTTCAGGCAGTCCACAACGTAAAATCGTATCTCTAAAATCCGTTACCTACTCCAAGGTTTTTCAGTAAAGTATGTTCCTTCACTATCACTACATAGTATAACACAAAGTCGCTTTCTCTGTCCCTATGTCCCTATATCCCTATGTCTCTATGTATGCTTAAATCTTTAAAACTACGCAACGGATTTTGATGCGGTTTTTTAATAGATAGAGTGATTCAAAACGAAGGTTTATGTGTATAATACATGCATGATAATATGTGCACCCGTGTGAAGCAGGGGTGCGCGGGCGGGTCGCTAGTTTACTATAAAGTATGAACTATTAAGAGATAAATCTACCCTTACAGTAGCGATTGGTTTCTCTTGATAGAACTGTAAAGCCGTGTCAGAATGAAAAGAGTGGTGACAGCAGTAGCGGCGCGCCGCCCGCCGACTCGGCTCGGGCGGCAAGCAAATGAGGCGCAACGCTCACTGCTAACTAAACCAATCGTCCGTGCGGGCGGTGCAGACGGGCGGCTGTTAGCGATGAAAACTGAAAAAGCTTCACGACTTTGATCTCCAGGTATGGTAAATATCCCCTCCGATATCTTAGTACCAAGTTATAAAATTTTCTTACATCATTAATTCTTCGTGAATCTGGAATTTACAAAACAAAATGGTTGGTGTGCAGTTTAGAATCTCCAGATCCTGCTGCTCATACAAACATTAAATAGGTAGGTAGACAAATAATGCAGAATTAGTAGAAATGAATAGGACAAATTAATTATAGTAATATCAAAATATAAAAGTACAATTAAAAATACAGATTAAAAGATTTTATTACGAAATTACGATGTCAACGTCAGTAATTATTTCACAGCTGTCTCAAAAAAAACTACTTACTAAGTAACTAGTATGATTTTCTGATTAAAATTTATTTAATATAAACGATTTCTTGAGGACGTCTAACGACTGGAATACACCAAAACCTATCGGCATGTATCGGCTGATTTTTATTCGGGCACCTTCGGCCAAAGTCGGCCAACGTATTAAAATAATAGGCGTCGAGGAGGACACTACTGCCAGCCGCCATCGTCCCAAGTCACCCGTCTGCGAATAAAATTTCGGTACGTAAGGGAGACAGTCTGAGGTACGTCCAGACATAATAATAATAATGCTGCATTATCTAGCCCTAAAGTAAGCTACTCAAAGCTTGTGTTATAGGTACTAGATAACTGATATATTTAATACAATAGATAGTTACATAGATAGATATTTTTTATTAAACATGGAAAACAACGGTACAAATTTTTGCAGATCGTACACAATTTTTTTTCGAGCGGTAATCGAACCCGCAACTTTTGCGTCGCAGGCGGACTCACCTCACTCACTGAGGTCGTCATACATTTGGCCCATACTTACATTTTGCAAGAGTTGGTTTTCTATATGAAAAAATAATGAACTGTAAGAAGTACGAGTATGTTGGTTGCATTTAAAAAAAATATATCATAATATATAATGATGTTAAGGGTATTTAATACTGTTTTTCAGTATTGCTTTTCACCAGGCACTGAAAAACTATTAAAAAAGTTCAAGATTGTTTTTCACAAAAAAGAAATTATTTTTGAATGATGAATAATCATACGTAAAGATTGTATATTTTAATGAATTTGTGAATGATCTATTAGATTTTTGAGATGGGTGAACTTTATTTAAACAATAGAAGCGTCGAGCACGCCCGTTTGTCGCGTCCATTTAGCATCATTTGCGGGAACTGCTTTTTAAACCTCATCTGTTTTTACGAGTAATGCGCCTTCAGAATCCTTTCGCTGCTTGTTACTCGGAAATAATGCTTCGTGATTTCAGGTGTCTGCTCTGTAGTTAAAAGGATTCGGATCTGCTATTGATATCGTTCTCAAAAGCTGTATATATTCAGTATTGGTTTCTTCTTCTTCTTGTTGAAAAACTGAAATTGAAACAGCTTAAAACTTGATCCCAAGACTTTGATCCCCACTGCCTTTTTTCCCACTTTAACTTTGTGGGGTTTTCTGGACTTTGATCCCCAGAAAACATGTTAAATAATATTAAAATTAAACTTATTAAAGTTTTTTGTAGTATTAAGTACATTTTTTGTATTCTAATCTTATAATAATACAATTTTAAAACATATTTTGTTAATTAGTGTAGACGCCACGTGGCAACTATTCTAATTAAATTAAATAAACAAACCTCTATGTTCTCGTTTACTCAAACTCTGTCAATAAGGAATAAATACGTGTAATTTATTCCAGAGCTTAGTTCTCCAGCAATTTACTTTCAAGAACAGCACAAGACATGTCTCGTGGTCAGTTTATCTATTCCGTAATTAATGGCTGCAATATCGAGCCGGTGGAAACAGGAAACCAGTTCCTCAGGCATGCAAGTGTTACACTTTCAACTATTAGGGCTACCACGTTTTATTGTTTTATCTGTAAGCTAAAAAACAGGAATTAAGATGTATTTATATGAATACTTAAAATTAAATAAATGTGTAGTTACGAACTAATGCCATCGTACCAAATTACCTATTTGGTTTGTTATTACAACAATATATTTTAGCTAAGTGGGTATGGTAAGGTGGTAAGGTATATATTCGGATTGTTTTAAGAATTATCTTTTTATTATTGTTATTTTATTAATTAATAATTCGTCTTTATTACTTTTTAACAAATTAAAAAAAGCATTGCGTGCATTTCTTCATTGGTTTAAATGTCACACCATTTAGGTACCTATACCAATGCACGCAATGAGCTTTTTTTATATCATAAAATATTTTTCTTACATTTGACGTAAATTATTTTTACCTCTAACAGAGATTATGTTTAATAATCATAAGTCATTATTTGTTCTAGTCTCAGACAACAGTGAGGTGCGTCGGTCTCGCCCTAATCCGTAACGGCTCAGTAACGAGTTCGTAACGAGTGGATAACGGCGCTGGCTCGTTATCGCTAACGCTGCGGCCGCCTCATTACGCGATGCGATGCGCGCCGAGCGATATAGCCGAGCCATCGTTATTGCGAATGTGCGTTTGTAGTTTTGGTGTTTTGTTTAAGGGTGAGTTTAAGATGGTTTTCAGTCGTTTTTTTATGCCTATGTTTTAATAAATAAATGTAATAAACATTGGTAGACTTTTCACACAGTACTATCGAGCCCCAAACTAAGCACAGCTTGTTTTGTTTTGGAAACCAGATAGCTGATATAATACATAATATATGCTTTTTTATAACACCCAGCCAGACAGAGAATAAACATCTACATTCATCGCACAAATTTTTGTTCTCGGTGTGGATCGAACCCACGGCCTACGGCACAGAAGGCAGAGCTGCTACCAACTGAGCTGTCGAGGCTGTCAATAATTAATATCCTACTACTATTATAAACGCAAAAGCTTGTAAGTATGGATGGATGGATGGATGTTTGTTACTCTTTCACGCCGGAACGGCTGAACGGATCTGGATGAAACTTATCAAAGAGATTAGATTATAGTCTGAAATAGCACATAAGCTACTTTTCATCCCGTGAGAATACCGGGATTTAATCGGCGCGGGTGAAACCGCGGGGCGCAACTAGTACGCAATAGAAGAATGTTTTATTTTACAAAACTTTATTGAACAAAAAAACAAAACAAAATCGTATAGCGAAACAAGCGTCATGCACCCATACAAAAATTTAAACCCTTGTCTACGATTCTACTTCATTCAATTTCCTAAGCCGATGTTAAAATTCAACGGAGAAAACAATAAAAGCTAGAAAAGCTCCTCTCATCGAAATTCACTATCCGCAAACCCAACAAAAAGAAACCTGGATGAAGCACACTTCGAACCAAAGCACCCTAATCGAAATGGAAAAACGATCGCAGATTGCCGTAAAAAGATCACTGCTAGGGTTGTCGCCCATCCGGCCTTTTCGCCGCGAAGCGAACATTATTTTAGCCGGTTTCCATGAAAGTTGGATTTACGCAACAGATTTTTAGATTTTTTTTAAGAATACAAAAATTTTAGTACTTTGGTATATGTGAAAAAGTAATATTTCGTATATCCCCTTAGATATCCTCCAAGAAATTTGAGTTTGTACATGCGATACTTACTGCGCTGCGCGGGTTTGATAAAAAAAAACATTATTATAAACGTAATTTATAAGATTAGCTCTGCAATTAAAACGTAAACGTCCATTTTAATATTCGTTTTTTGTATAATCATTATTGTATTTTCATTCCAGCAAACGATTCTCTGTGTAAGTATTACTATGATCATACTGTTTAAAAGATACTGCTATAACAAATTTTACTTTTTACATATTTATAAAATTTTTGAAATAAATAAACTTGTTTTTTTTATAAATTCTCCAAGCTATCTTTGTTTTTTTTTGTCTTCTCGTCCGATAACCCTAATCTTGGGCAATAAAACTGAACCAACAATGTCAGCGATGATTTCCTCGGGGCGGCGATGCGGGGGGGGGGGGGATTAACTGAACACGGTTAGGGCGGGCGGGCATTTTTATACAGACGAGAAAAACTCGAAACGGTTGCTATTCGATGACGATTGATTTGTCGTGATTGAAGTGAGTTTGAACTTGTTTTTCATTTTCAATGGAATGGCTGGTTTAGAGTTACAAAGATTTGTGTAACAGAATACGTTAAGTTATTTTTAAACCATCTACTGATACTAGGAGATCTAAGAGAATATCAACCGTGATTTATTTTAAGATTTTTTTTTAAATCCAAGAGAGAATAATTTTTAATAATTTTTAATCATAATTTATTCATCTAAAAAAATTGAGTCCAGTAATTTTTTGATCATATTCTCAAGCAATGTCCAATTATAAAGCTGTGTTTACATTTACGTACTTTCTTTGTTTTATGTGAATAGGACAAACTTTTACCGCCGACTTCTGTCAAGTCACTTGCTATTTCAGCCTTTACTTAAAATTAGACAGATAGTTTTGATCGAGCTTTCAGAAACCGGTGGTTAGTCAGGTGGTGGTTAACTTCAGTTTGTGTTGCTCATTATTTGCAACATTGCAATTTAAAGCATTGATAAATTAAAATTTTCTCTACATTTGCTCTCATTGTACCTCTATTATTTTCATAAAATGTTTTGTTTAAATATGTATTTCAGTTTGTGCTGCTCATTTTGCAATATTTCAAAGTTAAACTTTGAAAAAGTAAACTGTTAAGTACAAAACAGGGTATACAGGATGTCCCACAATTTCGTTATAGAAAATGATATGTTCATATATATTATAACAGCCAGATGAGATCTTCTTTGTTTTAAGTAGGCACCTGTGTTAACTCGATTCTGGACCGAATTCAAATTCAGCCTTGTCAAAGTAACTAAAAAGTTGTCTTAGAACTTACTTGGCGTGCGTGTGGTGTGTAGCGTCGTAGTGCAACACCGAGCGTGTAGTCACAGCCTCTGGACGCACAACCCACGACAACCACCTCTAGTTCAAACTTTGTTCATCAATATCGTAAGTGGGAAAGTTGAGTGATACTTTCGCGCGAATAGTTGAGTCAGACGTCGCGGCGTCGCGTCAGCAAGCCGACTGAACGAGGCCGGCTGTGGCTGCGATGAGCGCGCGGCGCGGCTGGGCGGCCTCTCCCTCCGACCCGCCCGGGGCAACGCCCACCCGCCACCACGCCCACCTGAATTAATAAAGGCGGCAAACAGCGCTGGACACGCGGACAATGTCGCATTGTCCTGCGTCCAAAATAGTTTCAATTAGAATCGAGGCAAGGCACAAAAGCACCCGCCGGCGGATCGTTCACGGCGAAATTGACCGATGCATGGGCGATTAGCCCAAACCCCAAACGAAACTATCGTACTCACTCAGTCAGTTTGTTTCAGCAGCAGGTGGTGTAGAGGTTCAAGAACCAATTAAGTTAATAAATAATTATAAATATTGGCGAACATTCCACACAGTACTATCTCGCCCCAAGCTTGTGATATGGGAACCAGATAGCTGATATACTACTTTTTTTTGTAAATACTGTTGATTTATTTGATTTAAATGATGCAAAAACTAATCCTTATTTATAAAGAGGTTGAATGCATCAAAACAAGCCTTCTTTAAATTAACTATTTTTCTTTTTAATCTCCATGGCGTGTGACGCATGCGAGTTGTCAGATACTTAGCTTCTTTGTGTGTGGTTTTCACAAGGAAAATAAATTTATTTATTTTATTGAAAATCCTTGAATCAAGTGTTTTACTGCAATCTGCAAACCTAATTCCAACAAAAACATATTTAATATATTATATTACACCCAGAAAGAGAACAAACATCTATTTATATGTATATCACACAGATGTTTATTCTCGGTGGGTAATATCGAACCGACGGCCTACGGCATCAGAAGGCAGAGCTACTACCAACTGAGTCGTTAAGGCCACATAAATAGGATTTTCTCTGTTCCGTGGTTAAGGCTGTCAAAAATGTCAATAATATACATCCTTGGGATATTTTTTCATCCATCTGGTTTGCATACCAACCAATTCGCACGAAGCGCTTCGCCTCTCGCTACAGTGTAGATCTCATTACCGTCGTCTGTTTTTCCTGAACATTACAATATAATTCTCTTCAAAGCAAGAGTGAATGGGTGTCGTTCTGCTCCGACGTCGACTACATCGTCGCATACGTGTGCATGTCTCCAGCTTCCTCATATTGAAAATGTAATTTCTATAAATGCCAATATTTAAAGCATAATTAGTACACTCATAGATTTGAATCATAATTTAGCTGCCAAATAAACAACGATGCTATAAGCTTATAATAGTGTGTAAGCTGGAGTAACATGTCTCCAGCTGCCTCAGTCAGTGTGGGCAAACGGCTAATGATAGAGATATATAGTAAACGCAAGGATTTAGTACCTATTTAGTACACCTGGTACCAAAAATTTCAGGTCTGTAGCTAGGAAACTCTTCGAGTTATAAGACTTGATCAACGTGTAAGCTGGAGTAACGATACGTGAAAAAGCATATGCTCGTTCTCTGGAATGGCTGGAGCTAGCAGGTTGCTTTAAGTCTCCAGATTTAGTACCAAACGAATTAGCGAGGTACCAAATATTTGAAGTGTTTCTGTTCAAAACTCTATCCGTCTTATTATAAAAATGTGAGTTAGACTAGGCTTAAGCCAGGATTAACTGGTCCGTGGTCTAACTTTGATACCGAAGTTGGTCCCTGCTCTATAGAAAAACCAAAGACTTAGACCAGACGTTATTATAAAACGGAGTTTATCCCCTAAACCACGGTTTAAAGATAAACCCGAACGACCCCTAGTTTAAGTATGGTCTAACTAATAAAAATCTCATTTTGCCAAATTTTATTTGGTCTCCCACATAAGTTTATTCAATAAAACAACTTGTAGCATTGCATTATCCAACATACATTTCAAACTCTAGACTCCGATCTAAATTTGAAATGTCAAAACGCATGGGTTGCCACGAATTTGTCGGGTGCCAGGAAAGCGCAGCCACGGAATGTACAACCATGGATTACACGACCCCGGAATTTGCGACCATTTTGGTTGCAAATTCCATGGTTGTGTTTTCCGTGGCTGTGTTTTCCAGGCCGTACAAAACTATGCACACCCCCGGAATACGACGCCAAGAATTTGCAATTGGTGACCATTCTGGTCACCAATTCCGGGGTCGTACATTCCTGCCACGTGTCAGGAAAGCGCAGCCAGGATTTTGCAACCATTTTGGTCGCAAATTCTCGGGTCGTGTATTCCATGGTTGTACAATCCGTGGATGGACAATCCTGACACGTGTCAGGAAAGCGCAGTCAGTATTTTGCAACCATTTTGGCCGCAAATTCCTGGCTGCGCTTTCCTGGCTGCGCTTTCCTGGCTGTGTTTTCCGTGGTTGTGTATTCCATGGTTGCGTATTACCCGGACTCATCCTAAGTTTATGAGATAAACCAGGTTTAAGTTGTTTATAATAAGAAAACGTGACTTGAGCTAGGTTTAAACCCAGGTTTAATTTGTTTATAATAAGGCTGTATGAGTTACAAGCTTTTCCAGCTTTTTTTGTTTGTCCAGCTTGCACATGTTGGATCTCAGCAACCACACTAAGTACAGACTCGGTTGATGTCTCTAAACCGAGCTATGAATTAGTGCACTCCGTACCAAAAATTTGGAATCTCTAGGACAAGCAGTTCTGTTGTAATCAGCAAAATAAAATTTTACCGCCAAAAATTCAAAGCATTTCGACGCGACCATAAAAATGATGCGTTGCCGCTCTGAAGGTGATACTACGCGCCTGTCACTGGTTGCGTCTATTTTATTTTTTGTTTTTGTCACATCCGCATGAACATCCGCATTATTGGTGCGATGCGGATGTCCAAATCGATGCGGAAGAAACATACATAGATACAAGAGGTGCGTTTTTACTGGTAGGTAGCCCCTTTTTTTACCTTTTTGGCAGTGTTAAAATAACGGAGTTGTATCTGTATCTACATAGGTACCTACTCAAAGCGCCAGTTCTTTAACACCTACCACAGTACCCATAGGAGAAGTTAAGTAGTAAAACTAATAAATGATTAGGTACCTACGTAAATCTAAATTTACCTAATTATTTATTTAACTGCTACCTACCATAATACTGGTTTATATAGGTAGGAAGGATTCGTTTTTGCAAATCGAAAACCTCTCAAATTTGAATGTCTTGACTGAGGTCTGATGACGATTCACTTGACATGACACTAGCAAGATTAGATTGGCTGTCAAACTGTCAAAATACGGACGGACGGACATGCTGCTCGCTCCCTGCCTTGCCTGCATATTCTGCAATATATATAATTGGTATATTTTAACCTCTCAAATTCGAATGACTTGACTTAGGTCTGATGACGATTCACTTGACATGATACTAGCAAGATTAGATTGGCTGTCAAACTGTCAATATACGGACGGACTGACGTGCTGCTCGCTCCCTGCCTTGCCTGCAAATTCTGCAATATAATTGGTATATTTTATAAAAAAAAAATATAAAATGTCAAACTATACCAAACTATTTAATTAGATATGGCAACACACAACGCCCCGCTCTTCAACGCACATCGGAAAGAGAAGGGTATAATAATTATGCCTTCAGAAATTTAAAGGACTGAGTGCATACAAAAAAGACTCTTATCGCGGGTAAAATACGTTCAAATCCGCAGAGCGGCAACGCATCATTTTTATGGTCGCGTCGAAATGCTTTGAATTTTTGGCGGTAAAATGTTATTTTGCTGATTACAACAGAACTGCTTGTCCTAGAGATTCCAAATTTTTGGTACCGAGTGCACTAATTCATAACTCGGTTCAGAGACATCAACCGAGTCTGTACCTATTGTGGTTGCTGAGATCCAACATGTGCAAGCTGGACAAACAAAAAAAGCTGGAAAAGCTTGTAACTCATAGAGTTTTGAACAGAAACACTTCAAATATTTGGTACCTCGCTAATTCGTTTGGTACTAAATCTGGAGACTTAAAGCAACCTGCTAGCTCCAGCCATTCCAGAGAACGAGCATATGCTTTTTCACGTATCGTTACTCCAGCTTACACGTTGATCAAGTCTTATAACTCGAAGAGTTTCCTAGCTACAGACCTGAAATTTTTGGTACCAGGTGTACTAAATAGGTACTAAATCCTTGCGTTTACTATATATCTCTATCATTAGCCGTTTGCCCACACTGACTGAGGCAGCTGGAGACATGTTACTCCAGCTTACACACTATTATAAGCTTATAGCATCGTTGTTTATTTGGCAGCTAAATTATGATTCAAATCTATGAAAAAAAATGAAAAAAAAATCTTTATTTGACACCTTACAGTTACAATAGGTAGTAAATAATAGGTACATAAATATTACCGGCTTTAAGGTAAACATAGGTTAGGTTTGAGTGATCCCGCTAATACCTAAACTAAGATAAAAATATCTTGTATGATAAGCATTAGCGCCCACCCTCGAGTTTTTAATGAAGCCAGTTTTTTTTTTTTTTTTTTTTTTTTTTTTTTTTTTTTTTTTTTTTTTTTTTTTTTATTATTTATGAGTGTACTAATTATGCTTTAAATATTGGCATTTATAGAAATTACATTTTCAATATGAGGAAGCTGGAGACATGCACACCATTTTTGGTGTGCATGTCTCCAGCTTTTTTTTGTCTGCTGTCCAAGAGTCTTTTTTGTATGCACTCAGTCCTTTAAATTTCTGAAGGCATAATTATTATACCCTTCTCTTTCCGATGTGCGTTGAAGAGCGGGGCGTTGTGTGTTGCCATATCTAATTAAATAGTTTGGTATGGTTTGACATTTTATATTTTTTTTTTATAAAATATACCAATTATATTGCAGAATTAGCAGGCAAGGCAGGGAGTGAGCAGCACGTCAGTCCGTCCGTATATTGACAGTTTGACAGCCAATCTAATCTTGCTAGTGTCATGTCAAGTGAATCGTCATCAGACCTAAGTCAAGTCATTCGAATTTGAGAGGTTAAAATATACCAATTATATATATTGCAGAATATGCAGGCAAGGCAGGGAGCGAGCAGCATGTCCGTCCGTCCGTATTTTGACAGTTTGACAGCCAATCTAATCTTGCTAGTGTCATGTCAAGTGAATCGTCATCAGACCTCAGTCAAGACATTCAAATTTGAGAGGTTTTCGATTTGCAAAAACGAATCCTTCCTACCTATATAAACCAGTATTATGGTACCTACCATAATACTGGTTTATATAGGTAGGAAGGATTCGTTTTTGCAAATCGAAACTGCTACCTAGCAGTTAAATAAATAATTAGGTTAATTTAGATTTACGTAGGTACCTAATCATTTATTAGTTTTACTACTTAACTTCTCCTATGGGTACTGTGGTAGGTGTTAAAGAACTGGCGCTTTGAGTAGGTACCTATGTAGATACAGATACAACTCCGTTATTTTAACACTGCCAAAAAGGTAAAAAAAGGGGCTACCTACCAGTAAAAACGCACCTCTTGTATCTATGTATGTTTCTTCCGCATCGATTTGGACATCCGCATCGCACCAATAATGCGGATGTTCATGCGGATGTGACAAAAACAAAAAATAAAATAGACGCAACCAGTGACAGGCGCGTAGTATCACCTTCAGAGCGGCAACGCATCATTTTTATGGTCGCGTCGAAATGCTTTGAATTTTTGGCGGTAAAATTTTATTTTGCTGATTACAACAGAACTGCTTGTCCTAGAGATTCCAAATTTTCGGTACCGAGTGCACTAATTCATAGCTCGGTTTAGAGACATCAACCGAGTCTGTACCTAGTGTGGTTGCTGAGATCCAACATGTGCAAGCTGGACAAACAAAAAAAGCTGGAAAAGCTTGTAACTCATAGAGTTTTGAACAGAAACACTTCAAATATTTGGTACCTCGCTAATTCGTTTGGTACTAAATCTGGAGACTTAAAGCAACCTGCTAGCTCCAGCCATTCCAGAGAACGAGCATATGCTTTTTCACGTATCGTTACTCCAGCTTACACGTTGATCAAGTCTTATAACTCGAAGAGTTTCCTAGCTACAGACCTGAAATTTTTGGTACCAGGTGTACTAAATAGGTACTAAATCCTTGCGTTTACTATATATCTCTATCATTAGCCGTTTGCCCACACTGACTGAGGCAGCTGGAGACATGTTACTCCAGCTTACACACTATTATAAGCTTATGGCATCGTTGTTTATTTGGCAGCTAAATTATGATTCAAATCTATGAGTGTACTAATTATGCTTTAAATATTGGCATTTATAGAAATTACATTTTCAATATGAGGAAGCTGGAGACATGCACACTCGCATACGCGTACCATCAGGTGAAATTGTAGTCAAAGGACGGTCTATTCAGTTAAAGAAACCCTTACTCTTTTTATCGTTCACTAGCGACCCGCCCGCGCGCCCCTGCTTCGCACGGGTGCACATATCATGCATGTATTATAAACCTTCCTCTTGAATCACTTTATCGATTAAAAAAAACCGCATCAAAATCCGTTCCGTAGTTTTAAAGGTTTAAGCATACATAGGGACATAGGGGTATAGGGACAGAGAAAGCGACTTTGTTTTATACTATGTAGTGATTAGTTATACTAGATTATGGTAAAAGGATTAGGACGACATAAATGTCTCTTTTTTATAATTACCGTATAAAAAAAATATTTTCAAATGCAATAAGGTTTCGCGCGAGATTCGCAGTACTCCACAAACCCAACCCAAACGTGAGGAAATCTGAAGCGTAAAGTAAACTGTAATATTTCTCCAAGACCGCCGGAGCACAGCTAACAGATTTGCTAAAGTCTGCAGGTGTCCCTCACGGATCACGGATTGGCGTCGGACCAGCGGTGCGGACACCAATAATACGTTCAGATGGATCCGTTTGCTTACGACCAGCGGAAGGGACTGAGCAAACACAGAATTGATTTTAGAATATCGCTGAGGTACTGAAGCGCAAAGAACAATCGTTTCCTGCGCTCACCGATTTGTATGTCTCAATAGTTTTGGGGTCCTACTGTAGGTTTATAATGATTTCACTCGGTCACTTTACTCTGTATATTCATTCAAGTTGATACCATAGACTTATAGATACTAATGCTTGAGGAGGTCAAAGCCAAGGAGCCACTCTTTCTTTCTTCTTTTTATGGCTCCTGTCATAGACAATCTTGCCAATGTCAAGTGATTCAGAGATTATACTCTTTGTAGTTATGTTTCTAGTCACGTCAGTCCAAAGTCGAGTCAGTCAATTGTTTTGAAGAAAATGGTGGCGGTTTCTTCAAAACATTTGAAACATTTTCGGTTAAATCACGATATCACATAATACACTTTCATTTCAAATGCTTACACTTTGTGCTAAGACCACAAGTAATGTTGGTTAAAATACCACCAAAATTACACAACACAACTCAAAATAACACTAGAAAAACAATTAAAATGAAAATGCTATGTTGCTTCGTTAGATGACAGGAAACGAATCCAAGGAGCCACTCAAATGTAAACATTAATTTATTTTGACACTGACAGCTACTTTGATAAATTTTTTTCTACACTCCACACAAAAATTGATTTGACGACCTCAGTGGCGCAGCGGGCGAGAGTCCGTCTGCGACACAAGAGGTTGCGGGTTCGATTCCCGCCTCGGAACAAATTTGTGTACGATCTGCAGAAATTCGTTCCGTTGGCCTGGGTGTTTTCTATGTATGATAAAAAATATCTATCTATGTAAGTATATAATATATTAAATATATCAGTTATCTAGTACCCATAACACAAGCTTTGAGTAGCTTACTTTGGGGAAAGATGGTGCTGTGTGGATTGTCCATCATTATTTATTTAAAAACAGGGACCAAGGCTTAACCTCATGTGCCTGTATGCCTTAATGGACGCAGTGCAGTGCATCGTAGGGCACGTTCCTTTTGTGCGTTACTTTCGAAGAAATTCCACTTATCAGCAGTTGGGCCATCTGCTTGTTCCATCAGCAAGTAGGTAGAATAAAAAATACTACAAGTACACAACACAACGAGAGCTGTTTATCAAATCTTGTCATGTTTTGACCAATCGCAGTAAATAGAAAAATCTTCTTCTTCTGAGAATTCTTGCTTGTCCGCGCACACACAGACACGATTGTTTTAATAACTAATCTTACTCGTAGCTCTGCATTTTACTCCATCTGCTTACCATTAGAGCAAGATCTGCCGAATACATCACATTTAGCGTAGTGATACCTTTAAGTGATTCTATATCCTATTAGTAGATTCTACCTTTTTCATCTGCGGTTCTACATAACCAGTCTGGCAAAAACCTGACAAAAATGAGTAAAATTTCAGTTCACAAAATTTCACTAGGTTTTTCATGATTTGCGACTAGTAAATAAAATATTGTACTCATAATTATCATTCTTCGACCTTATCCCACTTTATGTGGGGTTGGCACAACAGGATTTTGCTCCTCCACTCTCTTCTACCAACCGTTATCTCAGCAGTCACTCCTTTCTTACTCTTGTCATCTTTCACACAGTCCATCATTTTCTTTGGCCTACCTCTACTCCTATATCCATCCACATTCATCCACATCATTCTTGTCGCTAACCTATTAGTCCTCATCTTTTCAATCACTGGCGTCACTTTTAAACTGCATGCATAATAAAACATTGGACCTTCAGACAATTTTATCATGAAAATGTTTTATTTTATTGAAGAAACCAACAGCAATAAAAAATTTAGTATAAACAGAGTGTCGTTAACAATAGTTCAGCCAATTATACTCGTAGGTCTCTCTAGATAATATAAAACTTAATCGGGTATTTGGTTTTTCAACCCACCATCATCATTTCTCCGAATATTGCAATTAGCTCACATAGTAAAAATTATCTGAACTTATATAAAATGTACCTGTGGTAGGTTTCATCCTTTAAACATTGAAGACTGTTCCCGCTATAGAATGCTTGAGTAGTCACGACGACTCGTAATTCCAATGAATTGTCTGAAATGCAAATACCCGTTGAGGTGGAGAGACGACGGTCACGTGCTTTAGTATTTATTTTATCAATATTCAAACGTTTCAAAATGCCGAGTTTTGTCTGGGTAGGTATAGAGTTGTAGAAAGTATTGTTTTAATAATTTGGAAATGTCCTTCTGAATTTGGAAGAACTGAATTTTATAATACAATATTTATTAGTATAAGGCGATTGTTATTTTATTTCATTAACATTTTAATAGATAGAAATTGATGATTTTATCAATTTCAGAACCTTAGATATGAATATACATACTGAGTAAATACGTACTTTTTACTTATCTACGTACTTTCTACTACTATTATAAACGCGAAAGTTTGTAACTAAGTACGGATGGATGGATGGATGGATGGTTGATAGTCTTTCACGCCGGTACGGCTGAACGGATCTGGATGAAACTTGGCAGAGAGATTTATTATAGTCTGGAATAACACATAGGCTACTTTTATCCCGTGGGAATACCTGGATTTAAATTTGCGCGGGTGAAACCGCGGGGCGCAACTAGTATTATATATGGGTCCATGATTTTACTGTAGACAATTTTGAAATTTTGCTACTTAGATAACGCGCAATATCTCCGCCGTATTACACAGCGTTGCAGTGCCTCTACGCTCCAACGGACTCCAACGGATTTGTAGATTTTTCAGCCTACTTTCTGTATAAATAACTAGCGACCCGCCCGCGCTTCGCACGTGTGCACATTGTTTTTCTACTATATCATGCATGTTTTATACATAAAAACCTTCCTCTTGAATCACTCTATCTATTAAAAAAACCACATCAAAATCCGTTGCGTATATAGTTCTAAAGATTTAAGCATACATTGGGACATAGGGATATAGGGCCAGAGAAAGCGATTTGTTTTATACTATGCAGTGATAGTGATAGTGATGATGGTGATAGTGAAGGTTACAAGACGACAATTTGGCACTCACACTCAAAATCTTAGAGCTCACATGTTGATAACATATTATGCCAACTGCACAACCCTCCTGATGATTTGGATTTGGAATTCTTGGAGTATAGTGGATTAGAGCTCAGTCATGAAAATCTGTGTGAACAGCAAGTTCTTCATTTCGGTCTTTTAAGTACCTACGTCTATTCTGAGTTTTGACAACTTGTTTCAATATTCGTTCTCTGCAACATATAGGGGCACATAGGGGCACTTATCGCATTTTCATTCACCTGAGTCACTTTCAAAGTTATCGCGATTTGTTTAGGAGTGCGATTTTATTGAATAAATACATTTTGACTTTGACTTTGACTCCATACAAAACCCGCTAGAAAATGAAATCGTGAATTATCAAATACGAAATTCGAAAAAATAAGTTGTCAAAGTATTGAATAGATGTGCAGTGTAGCCTTCGTACATCACGTTTCCTCTTTTTCTGTTCCACCCACGGAACAGAGAATTTCTGTGGTTCCACCTTAGTGAAAACCTTTATTATTACAGCAATAAATAACATAGCCAAGCGAATACCAAAAGCACGAGTGAAATATCTAAGGCAGATGTAAATGAGACTTCAATTGCGGACATAAAACCATCCTTACCTGAAAAAGAAAAGCCATCCGAACACCAAGTAGGATCGTGTCAAACACGTTAATGCTGTAACGAGAGCGCTCAGTGGGTTTATTTTCTTCCATCACCGCTCACCGGAATGCTAACCATTCGAGCTTCAAAGTAGCTATACAAACCACCCAATTCAGTCGCAACTTCTACCGTTTTTAATTTCAAAACTACAGACATAATCGATTTCCTGTAAAATAATATTTCTTATCATCATTTAATAAATCACGGTGTGGTGTCAATCCAATCGTACTTTTATGCGTGTGTAGTGAGTCGTATCATTCTGTCAAAGTACATAATATTTGCTTAATTTCTATTCTAAATCACTACCAACACAGATTCAAAACAAGTATTTTTATGTACAGTTAGATGAATACCTTCAATTAAAAATAATGAAGCTTTTGACAGATCGTGAACAAAATCGGGTCGTTTAAAGGCGCCCAAAGCAATTGGTATTCAGTAGATATGCGATCGAACGGAAAATACACTTGTCATACATTTAACGTGGCCTTTTTAATATTTTACTGTGAGGGGGACGTCGCGTTGTTTGAACAGAGGTGACTGATTGAGTGATGGTTGAGATTTATTGATTTCGGTGAATACTTTGAATCAGTATTTTAAATATTTAATCAGGCGTGGAAAGTTACTTTTTATGAAAGAGGTAGGGGAAGGGCGGGTAAGATGGATAGGGTGGGCAAGATGGATACTCGAAATATCCCGAAGACGCAGCAAAATTTGACGATTGCGGCATAACAACAGCGTGCCTAGCCGCCGGCCGCGTCCCCCCGCTCAGTGCACGCCCGTCTCCTGCGCGCGACTTTCGTTGGAGGAGCGTGTTTATGTTTTGTGTTCCAAGCTTTCGATGTTTTGAAAGTAAGTAAAGTTGAATATTTCTATTGTTTTCTTGTAAATTGATATGTGTTGTTGTTATTTTACTTTGTTTACCATTGACCATGCTTACTTGGAATGGATTATTGTCTATTAGTTTTATTTGATGATATACTTTCATTTTCGTTAATCATAAGCCGAGTGGGCAAGATGGATCACGTTATTTATGATATACCCATCTTGCCCACCCATTAGTAAAACCTAATTTAATGTATGTTATTGTCTTTTCAGATGGTTTATACGTATAAAAGAAAGTCCCAACGTGGATCGTGGTCTTCGGAAACCCTAACAAGAAAAATACGCCCAAGAAAACCTCTGATGAACCGGAGCCTGCTTATTTCTGCACAGTTTGCAGAGAACCACCAAACACCTATAGTTGAAGACTGGATAGAATGCTCAGGATGCCAGAATTGGACACACGAGCACTGCTCCACCTATATGGGTTATGGCTCGTACTTTTGCGATGAGTGTGATGACTAGAATACTACGTATAATCCATGATCCATCTTGCCCTCCTAGGTTATCCATCTTACCCACCCTGGGCGGGCAAGATGGATAATTTCCACTTTTGTATAAATGTAAGAGTTACACAATATTTGTTTAAGATATAATTGATCTCATTGTTGCTAATGGTAGTTTATTAAGTCAGTGATTGTTCTAAGTAAAGTGTTCAAGCTTAATACACAGATTATCTATGTTACATGCGTTTTTTCTAACTATATCCATCTTACCCGCCCTTCCCCTAGTTAATCATTAATGAGATGTTGTAAAAAACAGTAACGAACGTAGCATACGATGTAGGGTTTTTTTATTCCTAATTAGTATACGCATATCGCCATCTCGTTGGCATATTTGTTTTACCTATAACGGATAAATAAAATAAATAAGTAATACCTATGTGGCCAAAACATTATACACAACACTATTTAGCCCAAGATACCAGAATGTTTATTATACTTAAACACTCTTTTTTTAAATACATACCATTTATCAATTATATAGAACAAAAAACATCTAAGACTATGGTCATACACAAATGATTCTTCTCTACGTGTCGAAACAACCTCTGCGAAGAAGGCCAGAGCTACAATCAACTAAGCTGAGAGATATCTATCTAATAATTTCTTATAAATATTCCTTCCCATAGATCCCAAAGGATCTCTCTTCATACAAGACGAGATGTCACGTCAGACGTCCGAGCGCCGATCATTGCGGATAACTTTCATAAAAATACGCAACAAATGTATTCGGAACTTAATTCGTGGCGCACGCCGCACGTCGCTCTACGACAGCCAAATTTGCGATCAGGGCTGCCACTGCGATTGAGATGTTAAAAGAAAGAAAACGCTTTGATCCCCAAGCACGGTAGATGTTGAGTGAGATGTTGTTTGTGTAATATTTGATCTAGAAACCAATATGTAGTTAGAAGAACTATCGCACCGTAACAGTAAAGAGTAGTAGAGCTCTTTGTGAAGGGCTCGTCCGGGGAAGTACAACCACCAGACCTTTTTCTGCCGACAAGCAACAACGCTGTGTTTCGGTTCGAAGTGTGGTCACCGGTGTAATTACAGGCAATGAGGTCTAGCATCGATATGTCTTAAGTTGATGGACGCAGGGCAGTGCATCGTAGGGCACGTTCCTATCGTGCGTGACTTACGAGGCAATGCTTTGTTATTGGTGATGGTGACCACTTATCATCAGGTGGGCCATCTGCTTGTACCATCAGCTAGTTGTATAAAAAAATAATCCGTATAAATCTTTACAGGCTGAGTTTCAAAAATTTTATAATTTTCACGTAACAGACACTCACTTACACTTAACCTACTTAGATACTACAGTCATTTTATTTTTCAAATTATGTGAATAAAATTATGTTCATTTGCTCTGAGTACATACGATTACCTACTAAGTAATAGCATGTAGTAGTTAAAAATTGGATTGTCACTTCGAAAACTCATCTCAGCCTTGAATAGCTAACTTAAACGTACGTTTTTCATCTTAAGATGCATTACGAGCTTTGCTAGTTTTTCACACTATATAGCATGTACTTCTTCACATTTTCTACCACCCCTGGCCAAGAGTCGGCTGCTCAGACAACGTCTTCGTTCGAGTGACAGTCGGCGACATATTTTATTCACAGCGCACCGCCGTAATTCCGTCGATGCAGATAAATTGTTTTACCGCGAGAGCAGCCACGTTCCACAAATGGTAATAAAGATGATAACATAGAATTGATACTCGCTGGACTCTGCTGAATTAGACAGTTAGACATCCGTTCAACGTTGAACTTCTATACAAATAACACACAAAAAATTTCTAATGGGAAAAACAGATGGCCTACCAGATTTTTAGCAGTAACCATCACCTATAACAAAGCTTTGTCTCGTAAGTCACGAGTCACATTATTTCATCATATCGTTTTCTACAACAGAGGGCGTAGTCGCAGTTTTGGTTGACATATTACACGCGTGTATGGTGTACACTACACGCAGTTTTTGTATGAAAATAAGAAAAGTCTATCGTGTCCGCTAGGGGCGCTTTTCTTATTTTCATAGTGTACACCATACACGCGTGTAATGTGTCAACCAAAACTGCGACTACGCCCTCAGACCAACATAAAGTTAAATCTAACTTTTCACAACCAGTTTTGGTATCGATAGTAACTATATACGTTCATTGATGCGGGGTTGAAAGTCGTACAAAATAAAAAAGCTTAAAATTTTTAACCCCAGGCATGGTAGTTATTCCCTCACATCGTAGTACCAAGACCAACTCAATTTCAAGTTGTCTATGTTCAAATTTAAATGATAAAGCAACCATTTCAATAACGATTGCTTTGTACCAACAAAAAGTTCAGGATTGCAAAAATTTTTAAAAGTACAAATCAGGAATGGTCGAAACGCTAAGTGCTTCCGCGTTCGCTATTGATCTGAAGCGTAAGCGTCTGCAAACGAACACCAACATTTTAACAAATTTAATTCAAAAAAATAAAAAACCCATTCTGTGCATGAAAACTCAGACAGTTGCGTATCTATATGGCTCCGTAATTGTCCAGTCTATGAGTTTGGCGTTTGCATGATGAGCTCGTTTTTTATGCTCGAATAAAATTGTGTTAGCTACCACCACCACCCGCCGGAGCGACGTGTGAACGCTGCCCGTGGATCCCAAGAAATTGTTTTTGGCTGCTTTGATATTTATGAATGTTGGCATGTGAGTTTGAGTGAAGGGTATGCGGTCGTTTTTTAGATCCCCGGACGGTCTATCCAGAATAATTTGATTGAAATTACCAAGAAGAATTTTTCCATAAAATCGCTTGTTTTGAAAGTGTTCTATATCGTTACTTAAATGTTTGTTTGTGTTGTATTGTTTGATTTTATTTTATGATTTACTCATGTTTTAAGTAATGCGTTATTCAATATTATATGTATGTATTTACAAAAAAAGTACATAAATGTAATTATCAGCTTACTGGTTCCCATAGCTTTGGCATAGTTTGGGCATAGTTAGTGCCGTGTGGAAAGTCCACCAATAAAAAAAGTACCTCATTATTCTCAGTGTCTAATTTGTATCTTTAGAGTGATGTGCTTAACCTTCATTAGAAGTAAAAAATAAAGCCAACCTAACTAAATAAAACCCCAATTACAATCTCAGCCCTTCAACTCTTCATTTATTCATCTCTATTTCGTCTATGTTTGATAGAGTTTAATTTAAACCATAGCGTTTATTTGAAGGGTACCAGACACTGATTAAGATACCAACAAGGATACCAATGTCGTCAATTCGTTGACACAGATAAACCAACATGCTGAGACATGCTGGGGAGCGGCGCGGACCATCAATATTAAATCTACGTTTCACGACAGCAATAACACCAGTTAAATCAAGAAAGATCAATAATATGGTTCAGACAGGGCTCATTACATAGCCACTGGAAATACAGGACGTAAAAATCAAAAGTGCATGGCAAAAACTTTGGTGGTGTAAAAGAAAATGATTTTTTTATTATGTTGTTAAAAAAACTAGAGCAAGAAATATATCACTCAATTCGTTTTTAAAGCTCACCCTGTTTCAAATGATAAATAAATTAAAATTTAAAATAGCACCTGTAGTCCGCATTACCGCAGAAGAAATAATAGTCGGACCTTACCGTACACCATACGAGTAGCTAAAAAAGCAAGAGTTATCACTGTTAAAAACAAACCGATGAAGACGCAGCACCAAAAAAAGTAATCTTGTTACCTTTGATTCATTTCGACACGAAACATCCAAAAAGCTGTAAACTCTAAAACAAAATCACCTTTGACCCGTCTCCAAGTTTCGCGGACGGATTATGATGTTTATACTGAAAATAATGCGCGGTTGCGGTATTCGGTGCAAATATTTGAAGACGTGTTCAAAGGGTGGCTTTTTGCGAAGGTCCTTTGAGCCGGCCGCGGTCTGCGGTCAGGTAACCCGATTACTGGCCCGTGCTGGTAGCTCTAATGTAGTTTCAGCTACAAACTTGGACTCTTCAACAAATATTTCCAAAAACAATAGAATTAATAACTAAATCTACAATGTACTTTAGAATATTCAGTAAAATCAATTCAACTAGTTAAATACCTTGCAACGTTCAACGGTGGATACCGTAATATTTTTAAATTCCGCTACTGCCGCCATTTCAAAATAAAATAAAGTTGATGGCATACAAAGTTAACATCTACTTTTACGGCTGACTGACAGTAAAATGTATCAAATAAAATTGTTATCCGTCAAAACATCCCATGCTGCTTTAACATGCGGAATGCAGGAATGCCTACACTTGCGTTTACAGTGAACTTCCATCACTGGAACTGAACAGGTATTATGCACAATTATATGCAGGTACTATCGTCTCACGTAACTTATTTGCGAATTACTTTCATATTTCGTGTCGTCTTTTTAAAACTTTGTATCAAAACATAGTCGTGCCTTTATGGATCAGGGTGGCTCTCTGATTCATACACACACCTTACGCTTACAACACTGTTCTAGTGCTACGTACTTGAAGCTTTTTTTGCGTATATAACAAATGTTTGGATAGGACGCAACGGCAACTTGAAGTTCTTAATGGTGATATGAAATGAAAGGAATACCTATGGGATCTAAGAAAAGTCGTGAGGCAATTTTTTTACGTTGGATTTCACTTTTAATTTGATAATGTACCTTATTTGATTGTCGTTGTTTTTTTATGTTGGAATGTGTTTAAAATTCTAATTTAAACAAGAGGCGCATCTAGTATAGCGAGCACAAGATGTGTGTGCTGCTGACTTATTCAGGGGCTAGCAAAGGCTTCACTCTACCTGTGGTTAGGTGTAACTTAACGAACCCTCTCTGAATCTTTAATATAGTTTCATTTAATGTAAGCTAGTTGCCAACTTTAGGGGTTCATGTTTATTTTGAAAGGCTCAAACTTTTGGCCATAATGCTGGCATAACCACATATTCATTAATAATTACACAAGTACCAAACCTACCAGCATATCTGATTTAGGTATACCTATATACAAAAATATTGATATGTACTTTACGAGCTGTCCTTCTGATAAAAAGATAAAAGACTGTTCAAAAATCTTAACTGTAAGATACACTTATGGATTTCTGACAATAAAATTATAAATTCGTCAATTATCAAATCATTAAATATATTACAATAATATGAATCTCTTGACGTACCCTGACGAGTTAGGATTGAGTGTGTCAATAATACCATTAAAATGTCAACAGAGTCGCCAAATAATAACCAAGAGGCAGGTAATTGAAAGCGGAATTAATTCCATTACCAATACAAACATCCACCTCCAGGCCTCGCCGAGGCACCCTTCTTCGCAAATTAGATTTTGCATAAAGCCTATTTTAATTTGCGCCGTCTCTAAACATTGCCGCTCTTTAATGTTTGAGCGCAAACTGTAGGGCACCGGCAGCGGCCGGGTGACATTCGGCAACGCAAATATGTTCATGCTGAGGTCGAGATAATAAGCTTAGCTCGCTGAGCGCTGGCCGAGGGCGGGTCCACTCGCCCTGGCCCGCCTCGCTCTGTTATTAAATTCTTTTGTCGGCCACCACTGGTGAAATGCCCAGTTATTTACGTGCGGACCGCGGGATCAACGCAAATATCTCGTGTCTTTTGAACTCGTAATATGCAGGATAAACGTGGATTGCTCGAAAGTCTTTGTTTTCGAAAATATGAAGCACGGGTCGACGTTCCCGAATGAATTCTGTAACAATTCTCATGTTATTATTATAATACGAATAGAACATACATTATACAAAGTAGCAGGTGTTTCAAATCCCATTCGCTCACTGGTCTTGATCATAATTCAGACAAGTACAACACTGCCTGAAAAAGCAACATGAATTATGCTGCACTAAGAACGCCTGGTAAAGCTCTCACGCGGTTAAATATCCTAAGTCCAGCTTCGCTTTGAGAACATTACTCTCCGTATAACAATAAAACTCATTAATTCGCTGGCGCGGTCGCGTTTCATAAATGTTTCACGTATTAATAAAATTAACAAAGCGGTAGTACGCGAGAGGGCTATTTCCCGACAAAGCTTCGGGATGGAGTACAATGGAATCTAAAATAAATACGAAGACTTTAGCAAACAGGAGCTCACAAAGCGTTCACCTGGCGAGTCGCTGCTGGGTGCCATTGAAAATTAAGTGGGTGCAGGCAGAGTTCAATTGCCCGCAAGGCGTTTCCGTGTCGCAAGTCTCACATGCCCAGATCTGGCAGCCCTTTGATAGCCAAAGGAGCCATTGCATAGGAAGCTCAAAACTTTTAATTTATTTGTATCGCTCTGTGGTAGTAAATTGCCACTGCTAACGTACCACAGGCTTTCTAATTGTGAACAAGAAGATTTATTAAAAAATAACACTCTCACCACTCACCTTCCATATCATCCCATCCCATATCACCCTCGGCACTCGGGTAATAAAAAGTAATGTCGCACAAACTAAGGTCAATATTATAAAACTAAATGAACTGATAAAGAATTCTAAAATGATCACAGACGACTTTTGCTTTTACCCGATCCCTTCTTATCTAAACATGTTTATCCCCGCACTATCGACGACACCCTCTTATTGGCAGATCTCTATCGCACTGAGATCGTGTGTGTGGTTGAGTCCGCTCTGTGTAAAACAACCGCTTATCTTAAACTACACTGTTTTACTGGATCTTTCGGAAACTGCAGAAAGTGGTCATTTTGTGCAGCTTAGGGGATACTTTACCAAGTTTTTGAGGGTACATACAGTAGCACTTTTTAACGAGCAAAATAATACAAAACAACAGTCACCGTTGAGGCGATTTTATACATGTTATTACAGTATTTAATATAAAACTATGTAATACGTACCAGATTGAACGTATCTACAATTATTCCGTGGCATTATAATAATTGCACCTACCACTCACGATTCTATGTCAAATTGTATAGATCAATTATAACGAGTTTCCCTATTTTTTGATAATATCCTACATTCTAATTACACTTTTTCTTATTATTTCTCATTTATGCAAATAATAAATATTGAATGATTCCCTTCTACATCTTTATCTAACGAAAGGATAACTAAGCAAATAAACATTAACAAAACTCGTTTACCAAATCGCCGATCCCTACAAACATGAATGAACTACAGATAATCAGTCAAAAGCATGGAAAGCCAGCAATCAAAACTCCCGCCACAAACCTGCAGCATGGCTATGAATGGGCACTTTCCATCGCAAACAAAGTTATAGCAACTCAAGTGCGAGCGATTGTCACATTATCCAATGGTAGGGGGCGGAGAGCTTACCGATTGCCGGTAACCCTCTGCGGATTTTATTGCCATTCGTATTGTCGACCAGAGATTTACTTTGACGTGTCGGAAATTCGTTTGTTTGACTCTTCGCAGCCATTTCCCAAATGTCTATCTCGACCGCTGTGATTTTTTTCTTTTGTGGGATTAACATCGAGTAGCTGTCTGGTGATTGGGACTGGGAAAAAACGGTTATAAACGACTTTTTATGCAAGATTTTTGAAGAGTAGGTACATAGGTAAACCTTTATTTATTATTTTACCAATGTATGAACAAACAACAAAATCAACGAGAATATTTTTTTGTGTGAGGTATTGGTATGGCTTTATGGTAAACCTAGCTTAGATGTATCTTGAAAGATAAATTAATGAATTAAATACGTTTATTTAACACACACAATATTATTTGGTAGTCTGGTACACTGGTAAAATAACATATATATTTATACTACGGTTTCAAAATACTTGCCCATAGTGATTGCGCTTATCCACCCTAAAATAGCCACCCTAAGGTAGATACTTGGAAACGCGTGTTCATCTATCCACCCTGAACGGAGTAAATAACCGGAATATGACAGTGTTTGTATGGCGAGCGTTAATTATCTTAAGATGATACAATATCTGTGTGCATGTCTCCAGCTTCCTCATATTGAAAATGTAATTTCTATAAATGCCAATATTTAAAGCATAATTAGTGCACTCATAGATTTGAATCATAATTTAGCTGCCAAATAAACAACGATGCTATAAGCTTATAATAGTGTGTACGCTGGAGTAACATGTCTCCAGCTGCCTCAGTCAGTGTGGGCAAACGGCTAATGATAGAGATATATAGTAAACGCAAGGATTTAGTACCTATTTAGTGCACCTGGTACCAAAAATTTCAGGTCTGTAGCTAGGAAACTCTTCGAGTTATAAGACTTCATTAACGTGTAAGCTGGAGTAACGGTACGTGAAAAAGCATATGCTCGTTCTCTGGAATGGCTGGAGCTAGCAGGTTGCTTTAAGTCTCCAGATTTAGTACCAAACGAATTAGCGAGGTACCAAATATTTGAAGTGTCTCTGTTCAAAACTCTATGAGTTACAAGCTTTTCCAGCTTTTTTTGTTTGTCCAGCTTGCACATGTTGGATCTCAGCAACCACAATAGGTACAGACTCGGTTGATGTCTCTGAACCGAGCTATGAATTAGTGCACTCGGTACCAAAAATTTGGAATCTCTAGGACAAGCAGTTCTGTTGTAATCAGCAAAATAACATTTAACCGCCAAAAATTCAAAGCATTTCGACGCGACCATAAAAATGATGCGTTGCCGCTCTGAAGGTGATATTACGCTCTGCGGATTTGAACGTATTTTACCCGCGATAAGAGTCTTTTTTGTATGCACTCAGTCCTTTAAATTTCTGAAGGCATAATTATTATACCCTTCTCTTTCCGATGTGCGTTGAAGAGCGGGGCGTTGTATGTTGCCATATCTCATCAATTAAATAGTTTGGTATGGTTTGACATTTTATATTTTTTTTTTGATAAAATATACCAATTATATTGCAGAATTTGCAGGCAAGGCAGGGAGCGAGCAGCACGTCAGTCCGTCCGTATTATGACAGTTTGACAGCCAATCTAATCTTGCTAGTGTCATGTCAAGTGAATCGTCATCAAACTAAGTCAAGTCATTCGAATTTGAGAGGTTAAAATATACCAATTATATATATTGCAGAATTTGCAGGCAAGGCAGGGAGCGAGAAGCATGTCCGTCCGTCCGTATTTTGACAGTTTGACAGCCAATCTAATCTTGCTAGTGTCATGTCAAGTGAATCGTCATCAGACCTAAGTCAAGTCATTCAAATTTGAGAGGTTTTCGATTTGCAAAAACGAATCCTTCCTACCTATATAAACCAGTATTATGGTAGGTAGCAGTTAAATAAATAATTAGGTAAATTTAGATTTACGTAGGTACCTAATCATTTATTAGTTTTACTACTTAACTTCTCCTATGGGTACTGTGGTAGGTGTTAAAGAACTGGCGCTTTGAGTAGGTACCTATGTAGATACAGATACAACTCCGTTATTTTAACACTGCCAAAAAGGTAAAAAGAGGGGCTACCTACCAGTAAAAACGCACCTCTTGTATCTATGTATGTTTCTTCCGCATCGATTTGGACATCCGCATCGCACCAATAATGCGGATGTTCATGCGGATGTGACAAAAACAAAAAATAAAATAGACGCAACCAGTGACTGGCGCGTAGTATCACCTTCAGAGCGGCAACGCATCATTTTTGTGGTCGCGTCGAAATGCTTTAAATTTTTAGCGGTAAAATGTTATTTTGCTGATTACAACAGAACTGCTTGTCCTAGAGATTCCAAATTTTTGGTACCGAGTGCACTAATTCATAGCTCGGTTCAGAGACATCAACCGAGTCTGTACCTATTGTGGTTGCTGAGCTCCAACATGTGCAAGCTGGACAAACAAAAAAAGCTGGAAAAGCTTGTAACTCATAGAGTTTTGAACAGAGACACTTCAAATATTTGGTACCTCGCTAATTCGTTTGGTACTAAATCTGGAGACTTAAAGCAACCTGCTAGCTCCAGCCATTCCAGAGAACGAGCATATGCTTTTTCACGTACCGTTACTCCAGCTTACACGTTAATGAAGTCTTATAACTCGAAGAGTTTCCTAGCTACAGACCTGAAATTTTTGGTACCAGGTGCACTAAATAGGTACTAAATCCTTGCGTTTACTATATATCTCTATCATTAGCCGTTTGCCCACACTGACTGAGGCAGCTGGAGACATATTACTCCAGCTTACACACTATTATAAGCTTATAGCATCGTTGTTTATTTGGCAGCTAAATTATGATTCAAATCTATGAGTGCACTAATTATGCTTTAAATATTGGCATTTATAGAAATTACATTTTCAATATGAGGAAGCTGGAGACATGCACACACAATATCTTCGTCATCTGTGATGTGCTTAACGCTGTAAGTTGCCGTGCCAAGGGCTCTAAGTAGATAGATTTTTAAATTACCCTCATACATTAACCATGCAGGCAACTCAAGAAAGGCATGGCACCTGTATACCATGTCAGGCTAAATACATAATGTAAGTCTTTGTCTGCTCCACAAATTACGGGAAAGGCGAAAATTTAAATACCCGCCGCTGTTTTACATGTAAGAGATGCAGTTTGCATGTTATGTGGCGATTATGAAACAATGTGCGCAGTACCAAGCGATAAACTAAAAAGTTTAGTGTCGACTCCTCATTTAATTTAGCAATGTTATCCGCAAATAGTGCAGGTGAATTTCTATTTCTAAGATACTTAGATACCATTAATGTTGCTATAAACTAGGTTTTAATAGGCATTTGTTAACTGTTTAATTTAACTAGGTTCTAGAAATTATAGCACATTTTAACCATATTTTTACACATTACTAACATTATAATGATAGGATAGATTATATTTTACTTTTGCACAGCATGTCGAATAGGTACCATAACAATTTGACGCTATTGTGTGTACATACCGCCGGTTTCAGAAACCTCGACCAAAGCTAATCGGCTGTCAAGTCACTTGCTATTTCAGCTTTTACTTCAAATTAGATAGAGATAGCAAGTGACTTGACAGCCGATTAGATTTGATCGAGCTTTCAGAAACCGGCGGTTATTCATCCATTTCTTAAAGGTATGTGATAAATAAGCAATATTCGGTTAATTATTAATAGCCGGTGTGTCTGAGGAAAAAAAAATTAATTACTTAGGGATATCTGCTTTTTCAAATGTTAATTTATGATGTCTGGAGTGCGGACTTGAATTTTTTATTTAATTAACCTACAGAACTGATAAAATTACATCAACAAATCATTATTAAATTTTGACAGCCTTTACAGCTCAGTTGGTAGTACTTTGCTTTCTGTGCCGTGTGTCGTGGGTTCGATCCCCACCGAGAACAAATATTTGTGCGATGAACATAGATGTTTGTTCTCTGTCTGGGTGTTATGTAATATTATAAGCATGTTTTTTACAAAAAAAAGCATATAAGTAGTATATCACCTATCTGGTTTCCATATCACAAGCGTTGGCTTAGTTTAGGGCGAGATAGTGCTGTGTGTAAAGTCCACCAATATTTATTTATTTATTGTTTATTCAATTCTCGTTCAGTTTATTTCCCACCAAATGACCGTTTACACCGAGCACCCAATTCATTACGAAATCCCAATAAAAAGTATTGACACCTCCATTCCATCCTCCATTTTCTCTCCATGTGCCCGTTAGAGGGTGACACGTCGCCACAAAGGTGCAAAGGGAAAACTCAATTAAAACAACCTCCGTAGTTCCACTCGACCGAATCACATTACCAGACGATTACGCTCCATGCAGGCTCTTTAGACGCATGCAAGTCAAATAGAGCATAAATTAGTTTCAAATGGGTTTGGTAATGTTTTTGTTTGAAATTGGATAGGACTGCTAAATGTAGTTTTAGATAGTAGCAAAATACTACTATTATAAACGTTACTTAGTTAAAGCACTCTTTAAAGATAACTTTCACTGTTTGTCATTATCCATTGGTAAGAGATGACAATAACTAAAACACTATTCTTTGACAGATTTTTATAAAACAAGCCGATAGAGTACCTCCTAAAATTTACCTTCCTGCTTCATTATGGTGAATTAAGTTCAAATAAAATTGAAGGCGCCAAAAAATCACGTTTGTAGTATGGGAGCCCCTCCCAAAGTAAAAACGTGATTTTTTGCCGTTTTTATTGATAATTTTACGGAACCCTTTATGCGCGTGTCCGTCTCGCACTTGGGCGTTTTTTTTCTTCTTCTATTACTATCAGAGATAGCAAGTGACTTGACAGCCGATTAGTACGCTTTCAGAAACCAAGGGTAAGAGACCTATAAAAAATAAACTTTATTTTTTTTACATAATTTACCAATAAATTCATCGCTTACGGTCTGATCCATTGATCGAGAAGCAAGCCCCTTAGTTTTTTGGAATTATCTTATACGTCCCGTAATAAACCCTCTGCAAAAAACCTTATCGCGAATGAGACAATGAAGGAGCGTCACATCTCACAAAGCATTCATTATCTTCACTTGACGGCTGAGGGGCGTAAATGACGGCGTCCTGACCAATGGCCGGCCTGGAGGGGAGGATACTTTGCTGATAAGACATCATGATAGCAGACT
This sequence comes from Plemyria rubiginata, assembly GCA_963576535.1. Taxonomy (NCBI): domain Eukaryota; kingdom Metazoa; phylum Arthropoda; class Insecta; order Lepidoptera; family Geometridae; genus Plemyria; species Plemyria rubiginata. The sequence continues at coordinate 4,619,876 of OY754906.1, forward strand.
CCAAATCCTTGTAAGTTGCCAAGTTTTATATATATATAAGTTACTAGCTGATAGAACAAGCAGATGTCTCACCTGATGTTAAGTAGTAACCATCACCTATAACAAAGTACTGCTTCGTAAGTCACGCACGATAGGAATGTGCCCTACGATGCACTGCTCTGCGTCCATCAACTTGAGGCATACAGACGTTAAGCTACATGTGCCTGTAATTACACCGACGACACACTCTTCAAACCGAAACACAGCGGTGCTGCTTGGCGGCAGGAAAGGCGTGGTGGTAGTACTTCCCCAGACGAGCCCTTCACAAAGAGTTCTACTACTCCTGAAAGACTCTAAGATGTAGCAATTTAGTTTTAACATTATATAACAAGCCGTCTTCGGTGATTGTGTGAAGCTCATTAGCTCGCCATGCAAGATATCTTTATCTGGACTGCAATAGGTTGATGATGATGATGATTGATGAACTATCGTTCATACTTGAATTTACGTTATATTATAAAAGATATCCTAATATCCTACTAATATTATAAATGCAAAAGTTTGTGAGTATGGATAGATATTTATTACTCTATAACTTCAGAAGGGCTGAACAGATCTGGATGAAACTCGGCAGAGAGATAGATTATTGTCTGGAATACACATAGGCTACTTTATATCCCGTGGGCAAACCGGGATTTAAATATGCGCGGATGAAACCGCGGGGCGCAACTAGTATTATAAATGCGAAAGTTTGTATGGATAGATGTTTGTTACTCTATAACTCCAGAACGGCTGAACGGATCTTGATGAAAATTGGCACAGAGATATATTAAGTATAATCTGGAATAACACATAGGCTACTTTTTATCCCGTGGGAATACCGGGATTTACAACTACTCGGGTAAAACCGCAGGGCGCTACTAGTGCAAGAGACATTATTCGGGCAGCTAGAGCGTCTCGATGGGTAATACGTTTTCAAGTTGGCTCATTATTTAATTGGGCGTCTACAACGACGGGCCGCGTGCTTTTTACGATAATAGTAAACTTTATACAAGTTTTGTTGCTTTTGTCGCTGCGGGTGGCTTCATTATCTGGCACAGCCTCTGGATTTTACGTCTCAATTATTCAAATGTTTTATTTTCATGGCTGCAGAGAATTCGAATGGCAATATCGTGTCACACACATGCTGTGATATCGTTCAGAACCAGCCTTAATTGATAATATAATAAAAGGCACAGAATAAATAAATGCCTGTATTCTAATCTAAAGCAACGATCAAATCTGAATTCTAAAAGTGATCACCTGTAAGTAGACTAGCGGGAATAACGATCATATTTCAACTAGAGCGGTCGCAGGTTCGAAATCATGAATGCATTTTACTACCAACTAGAAAAAATATGCATGGCATCGCATGTTCTCAAACGGTGAAGGAAAACAACATGGAAACCAGTTTGAATTCTGGTAGCAGAACAGAACTTGTCACATGATATTACGTTAATTTCAGAATTATTAGAAACTAGTTGCACCCCGCGGTTTCACCCGCGCAGATTTAAATCCCGGTATTCCCACGGGATATAAAGTAGCCTATGTGTTATTCTAGACTATAATGTATCTCTCTGCCAATTTCATCCAGATCCGTACAGCCGTTCCGGCGTGAAAGAGTAACAAACATCCATCCATCCATCCATCCATACAAACTTTTACGTTTATAATATTAGTAGGAAGTCATGAAAACGTGAAGTATTTTACCTTGTTTAAAATTAATTTATGCAAAAGTTAAAAGCTCCTTAAAGCTGCTGTTCTTACCTACAAAACAAATAAAACAGCAAGGTACCCCACTTCAAACTCGAGATGTATCGCGCACTCGCTTTACGCATATTTAATTACAAGACTGTACGCAATTAAACAGTTTCTAGGCCGATTCAGTTTACGACTTTCCAGGCAGAAGGTTTTGAAGGCTTTTCGGAGCCGCAATCAGTTTTACGAGGCTTTTTGACAGAAACTTATTGAAGGCAGAATCGTGCGCAAATGCAAAGTAAGACTATATAATTATTAAGCACTAAGAAAACGTTAAAAGTTAAGAATCACACGAAATTCTAGGTGCGGTGAACAGATTTAGTATACTGGATGGTAATAATTTGTATTGTTAAATAATTAATTGTATTATTTGTTTGAGTTTTATTACCGTCTAGAATTTTCTATGTTTTCTTATTAGCCAAAGCCAGGGACTAAATTGCTTCACAAATGATTATGTATTACCTTGTACAGATTTGAAGTCATTCAATACACATAGTCTATGTTCAATACCTAAATCGAAGAGTATTAACGCTACGCTAAATATTGGTATTCCGAAACTACGATTGATAGATATTGAATTAAAATAGGTAGGTATAAATTATATGGTGTTATAAGGGTAAAACCACGCCACCCGTTTTACTGGTTGTTGTTACAAATGAATAGTAGTACTAATCGCTCACGCTCACATGGCTTTTATCGTCTGTGGAAGGCTCATCAGTCTCAACAACCTCGTATTTCCACATAAATAAAATCAGCATCCCTCTTTAGTCATTATTCACCACGAACATCCTTCAAGACTCCACAATCTTGTTTTGTGTCACTTTTAATAGCGCACCGCGCACCGAATGTAAATCTCCTGCCAAATTCGCGCCAACAGTTGCCACAACGGAATAACAAATACGGAGGAATGTTAGGAAGTTCCTATACCGTGCTTCCTGTCTCAGATAGAGTACCTATGCGCCAGCATCTCTACTAGTCGGTAGATAGAGTTCACCAACACTCAGAACTATTTAGTTTGAGTTTTTCGTTATTTTTTTGAGCTAGTTTGAATATGAAGTCTTATAAACGCCCCTAGCCGGTGTTTTTACATCTGGAAGCTCGATCAAAGATAGTAGACTGTCAAGTTGCTATCTCTATCTTATTTGGAGTAAAAGCTAAAATAGCATGTGACTTGACAGTCGATTGGCTTTGATCGAGCTTCCAAATCGATGGATACGAACTGTCAGAAGCTAAACTACATTGGAATGATGGAGCATTTGGTTATCGTTTAGTCACTAACCAATTAGTATTCTAGACCTATAGAATACTATATATAAATAGTTACTATATACTTAATTTCTACATTCAATTCAAACTTAAAATACTTACTACTACTGTAACTTGTAAAATACTTTGGGCACAGCAGCGGCTGAACAGCTTTTTATCTGTTAGAATAGACCCGGCAATTCTGAGGAGCTACGCATAATAGCGACTCGCGCTAAGCCCCATTTTGCCACTTCCTCAGTGGAGTAAGAATGTGTTTTCCATGGCTGGCAACACCTGACTATTTACGTTATTGCGTCTTCACAATTTTATAACTTTCCAAACTTTGCGCGAAATTGCCGCAGTTGGTGAAATAATTCCTCTAAATACCACCTAAGTCACAACTCCTGAATTCAAAGTGAAACACGTCCACTGCTAACGTACATTTATTTTACAACAAAATAATAATAGTTATTTGTTATACAAGAGTGCAAAGTTGCTTTTTAACCGCGTGTTCAATTTTGATGACCGAGCAAGCGAAGGATTCTAAAATTTAATCACGAGCGCAGCGAGTGATTCAAAATTAGAATCCTGAGCGTTAGCGAGGGAATCAAAAGAGCACGAGGTGAAAAATCTTTGCACTCGAGTGCAACACGTAACTTTTCATTCCACCTCAGCGAGGAAATGACTAAATACAAAAAAAAAGTTTACAATCACATGTTGGCGTCAAACAAACTTCCTCGTCGCTAGAATCACTCATTTTAGTTTTTTCACTTGTTTTCAAGTTTCTAGTTTTTAATATAAGGTTTAACAATGACGTGCAAAAATGCCGCGTAAAGAACCGCGTAGTACAAAGCAAATTGAAAAACAGAACACAAAGAAGGTTCCGAGTCTGAGTTTTTAACAAATTAAAAAAAAGTTGTATGATATATTCGGCACCATAGAGGTAGCAGTAAATAGGTTTAATGTTTTTTTTTATTCACAAACTTAGTGCACACGATGTTCTAAATTCAATTTACTTTATCCTCTAGAGAATAAAAACGGCTTTTGCACTCAGATATTGAAGAGCAAAAATACTCTTGCCGAGATGGTGGGATGAAAAATAACTTTTTACATTTATTACGCAACCTAAATAAAACAACAGGTACATAATTCATAAAATATGTTTCTTTTTTCCATTTTACTATTTAGTTTATGGCTTTAGATTAGAGTATTCAAACTATCTCTATTTCAACTTACGTTACAATCAAGTTTTTTTTTTTCATATAAAATTTTTAATCTTTAATGACTTGTTTCAGAAAACTTGATCAAACCTAATCTGATGCGAAACGAAACTCAAAATAAATAGACTGCAGACTATTTATTTTTATGATGAAGATGTGGTTGGTGAATTATGATGTCATATCCTATTTCAGCTGTTATAACAAATTAAACTGATATAGCAAGTTATTTGACTCTGAAGATTTGATCGAGCTTTCGAAAAATTGGATGTAATTATACAGGGTTACAGGAAAAATCGTGCTAGATCCGTTAAGGGCGTGGAGTACCCATCATTTCTGACTTATTTCACTATGAAACACCCTACCCTAAACATAACCCTTTTCAAGCAATTCGACTTTTAATTTTTTTATTGAAAATTTTGTGCACCTTAATTATTATTATTATTGCATTTTTACATGTGTAATAAGATGCTTTAGGATGTCAATCATTAAAATAGTGCATAAGTTAATTGAATAGACCGTAGTAGACAAGTGAAAGTTAAGAAATAAGAAAAAATACTAGAAAGTTTATTTTTCTCTAAGGGATATCTAAAAAAAATATTATGGCAATTGTTTGTGAAATAAGTCAGAAATGATGGGTACTCCACGTCCTTAACGGATCTAGCACGATTTTTCCTGTAACCCTGTATAAGACGGCAATTCCGTAGTCAACATTTTTAAGTATCTATAATAGCACCATTTATATAACATTAACCACAGTACATAAATGATTAAAAGTCAAGTAAAAAGTCATAGTCAGTAAATACATAGAATTTACAAGTTTTATAACAACCTACAACATTTCGATTATGTTCTCAAAGGAATTTAAAAGTTAAGTAGTTTTGAGGTAAACATTTTTAAAGTTAGGTAATTAATTTGTAAACTTTCAAAGTTTCATCATTAAATTAATAACTTCCACATACTTAGGGCTTGTTTAACCATCAGATAAAATATATCCATTTTTGTTTTTGACGATCCTAGTAGTAATTAGATTAAAGTATTGTAATATTGTAACTACCAGGAAAAAATTAAAGACTGTTTCAGCAGAGGCTAATAGGATAAATATCACGATCAAATTTTTTTTTCATTGCAATATTATTTATTTGCTTACATATGGTTTAGTTTAAGTACATACATACGTTTTTTTTTACTTTTTTGTCAAAACCGGGGGCAATTTTATGGACACAGTACCTACTAGAAAACACTTATCAGGTTAACCTCATACGCAATGCGGACAAAGTGTTCTTGCGAAGTATTTTGGGAACAGTTTTTGTAACATTTGCCGCTTTTTTGGCTAAAGGTGCTAAATAGAGATTTAAAAATTCTGACGCTACTATCAACAGTAGCCTCTGGCTGAAACAGCTCTTAATTTTTTCTGGTTAGTTATAGAATAGATAGATAGATAGAATAGAAAATACTTTATTGCACACAACTTAAGGATACAACAAAAAAACAAACTTAAAACTAAAAGTACAATGGGCGGCCTTATCGCTAAGTAGCGATCTCTACCAGACAACCGTTGGATGAAATGGACTCAAGAAATCAGAATAGTGGTGTATTCAATATTTAATCTAATGCATAATTTATATAAAAAATGGTGAAACATGAATTTTCATATTCAAAAAGAATTATACGTTTCTGTAAAACTAAATTCGAGGATTAACAATATCTAATATTACCTAGTAATACAAAGGTTCAGTAGGCGATGAAAATTAAAACTACGTCATAGTACATTAAGAAGATCGTTGATGTCGTCATTTGCCAAAATAAGTCCACAGCTGGACCTCCCATGGAGGAGGCCTACGAGATTTTTACGGCCCACCCCTCCAAATAATATAGTTTGGACTGAATATATGATCACGCTTGGCTTGGATTCGAGACCGCAATTTCAGTGTTAAGAGGCTGACAACCATCAAATAACTTCTCACTTGTGCATTTCAATCAACATAAGGATGTAAAATTACTGAAAGTAGATATGACAAACCAGTTGAGTTATATACTGAAAAATGTTGAATTGTGCGAGCGAGAAGTTGTTTGATGGTTGTCTGCGTCTTAAGTACCTAGGAGATGCCGTTTATCTCCTGGTGCTTTTCCTCAGTCGCCTCCTACGATATAAATGGGAGGTTATGAATGGAACTATATGCCGGAAACTATTGATTACCTACTTAGTTACAATAAATACTGATTGACAAAGTGTTATACGAGCTACTGAGCTGAAATGGTTAGTCAATTCATCAAAAAAAATATTATAAATCAATAATTAAATAAAAAAATAACAGTGTCTCCGCGGGACGCTTCCGATTGGTACTGATTTGGATAAGTTGAACTATCTCTAGATCGTTCGCAAAGGTCAGCTGATAGCTCAACGGTTTCATGTAAATTTCGTTTATTTTGTAAATACTTGTATTTTATTTGTAAATAATAAATATATTCTTATAAAAAAAATTGTTCATATTAAATTTATCAGATGCCAAAAGTAAGTATTTCTTCGAGATGTACTTATACTTATTTAGCAAAAATAAAGTAGGAGCTTGGTCCCTTTACGTTTAGAATAAAATACTGTGTCCAAAAATATACTTATTCAATATACTTCACAAGAAATCAAAATCACAGATAATTTCTCTAAGTCCCATCACTAAGGAATGATCTACGAAACATTTTAATTTTCTAATAATTAGCAATATAATACTTAAAATTTGTTGCTAAAAAATTTAGATAAGTAACATACATGAATATAAAAACAAATTAACTTCCTTAAAAACGTTCTCTAAAGTTAAACTTTGCTTTGAATTTGTCACCATGAAAAGGATGGACTGTTTGAAATATGACATAAGTAAGAAAGGAGTGAGAATCAAGAGTGGAAGAGGATTTTGGTAACGTGGAATAAGGGTAGGAAGTTGATGACTGTTTGTCCCTACCCACTGGTAGCATTAGCAATAGTTCAAGCATTGTTTATCTTTTAGTTTTTATAAGAAAGGCTTGTTAAATTATAAACATTTATAATAGGTACCTACATGAAATTTTGATGTCAAAATTTCATTTCGCAACAGTTTGCTTTGTCAGAACATAATCTACGAGAATATTGTAGCACGCACTTTACGGTAGACATTTGAGTTCCATCTATGATACAAACTGCACAACGCATAAAATGGTTGGACTTTGTACGAGTTCAATCACGAAATCTTGGTCTTAATTCTTATTCTTAATCTCTCTTCATTTACTCTCTGCAGCTGCTGCAACGGTTTCAACCTGATGGAAAAACAGAAAAAGAACGGTGATAATAAGCAACAATTATATGTTGAGTATGCCCAAATTAATAGTTATTTGTTATACAAGAGTGCAAAGTTGCTTTTTAACCGCGTGTTCAATTTTGATGACCGAGCAAGCGAAGGATTCTAAAATTTAATCACGACCGCAGCGAGTGATTCAAAATTAGAAACCTGAGCGTTAGCGAGGGAATCATAAGAGCACGAGGTGAAAAATCTTTGCACTCGAGTGCAACACGTAACTTTTCATTCCACCTCAGCGAGGAAATGACTAAATGCAAAAAAAACGTTTACAATCACATGTTGGCGTCAAACAAACTTCCTCGTCGCTAGAATCACTCATTTTAGTTTTTTCACTTGTTTTCAAGTTTCTTGTTTTTAATATAAGGTTTAACAATGACGTGAAAAAATGCCGCGTAAAGAACCGCGTACAAAGCAAATTGAAAAAAGAACACCAAGAAGGTTCCGAGTCTGAGTTTTTAACAAATTAAAAAAAAAGTTGTATGATATATTCGGCACCATAGAGGTAGCAGTAAATAGGTTTAATGTTTTTTTTTAATTCACAAACTTAGTGCACACGATGTTCTAAATTCAATTTACTTTATCCTCTAGAGAATAAAAACGGCTTTTGCACTCAGATATTAAAGAGCAAAAATACTCTTTCCGAGATGGTGGGATGAAAAAACAATTAAAGATTGCGGGTAAATTAAAGTGAGAATGGGCAAACCACGTTATGTTATTGGCTAATTCCACAAGAGGTATACTTAAAATACTGGTCCAGAAAAATGACCTGGTGACCCAGAAAAAGAGTGGAGAGAAGGCAGGCCTTTGCCCGGCAGTGGGGCACTACAGGCTCGTAATAATAGATAGATGTCCAAATCTTTAATATAACAGACGCTATAGACTACATTAGTAATAAGCGCAATCACAAAGCGGGATTGCTGAGAATTTAATATAAGGCGATAATCGCAAGCCATTACTACTTTTACTACTGTTACTACGTCTACTACTTCTTTATTCAGAACTAGTTGCGCCCCGCGGTTTCACCCGCGCAGATTTAAATCCCGGTATTCCCACGGGATAAAAGTAGCCTATGTGCTATTCCAGACTATAATCTATGTCTTTGCCAAGTTTCATCCAGATCCCTTTAGTCGTTCCGGCGTGAAAGAGTAAATAACATCTATCCATCCATCCTTACAAACTTTCGCGTTTATAATATAATACAATGTATTAGTAGGAATAATAGAGACGTAGATGAAATCAAAAATCTCTATCACACAAATATGTATATTATGTATGTATATATGATGTATGTTGTGTGTTACCTTAGAAACGCTGCGTAGCATAAGTGGTGCGGCAATCTGCGGCGACTCGTCCCGGGTCCGGCCCCGTCTCGCAGCTCCGCTGTTCTCATGGGCCTCGCTCGGGAGCCAGCGGTGGACGCAAGGAGTGAATAGCTCTGCGTCCATCAGAATACTGGACTTCTTGTCGAAACACCAGCCGACCAGAGCTCCCACAGTCAGTGTAGCCAGGAGGCCCATCGGAGCGATCCAGTGGTACGAAATACGGAAAAGCGGAAAAATCATTTCAGGATCCTGTAATGAGTAACAAAATAAACATTATTGGGCATACAAACTGATGATGATACATCATTTCTACATTAAAAAAACAACAATAAGATTGAACGTAAAACTTAGGCAAGAGTAGACAAAAATAATGTATCTAACATTGAAGAGTTTAATAATATATTGGGTCAATGCCCCGTAAGTTTAAAAAAGCAACTCGCAACACTACTGACTAAAATTATAACGGCTCCTGAAGATTTACCCTATAGTCATCCTAGTGCCTCGTAAGCAACCGCGAGGTTCGCGACTAAAGCAAAATGTAGTATTTGATCATAGACTATAAATGCTCTTTAAAATTGCCACCTAATTGCGTAGCTATGATACCAACCATGATACATAGTGTATGATACCAACCTTCTGTAAATAAAGATTATTGCGTCTGTTCCTTTCCCAAGCATTTAATTAGCAGTTCCCTAAGCCTGATATTTTCCAGACAGGTGCACCGAAAGAAGAATTTTTATCACTTACCAAATCCATATTGACATAAGTGGCATTAGCAGCGCATTCCATTGTGATATTCAGCGGTGGTGACCTCAGGCCTTTGGCTGCCGCAGCCTGAATGCCCAGAGATAGACTGCCGGCGATCAGGGCCCCAGCGATGCCGCCCGCGATGGCCCCGCGCGGGCCGACCCACCAGCAAGCCATGCCCAGTGTGAAGATACCGCAGGTGGCACTGGCTGCGATAGCTGATAGTGCTGTTGCAACTCCTGGAATAAATAATTATAATTGAATATTGGTGGACTATCCACACAGCACTATCTAGCCCTAAACTTAGCCAAAGCTTGCTGTACACTAAAAAAAGCTTTGCCTGAGTGTTTACTGGAGTGTTTAGATGGAACTCAATTCAATTCAATTCATTTATTTTAAAACCATAGGGACTTTTGTAGAACACTGAAATGAAAAAAAGAAACTGAAACAGCTTCACGACTTTGATCCCCAGGCACGGTAGATATCCCTTCAGATCTCTCTGAACCAAGTACTAACTCAAGATTCTTTGGGGTAGTCAGAGGTACGTCCAAACATCACATTTGGCACATACCCACATTTTGCAGTAGTTTGTTTTCCATACGTGACAGGTTGCAAGCTCATCACCACTGTTAGAATACTAACTGGTTTCCTCACGATGTTTTCCTTCACCGTTTAAGAGCACTGGCATTACCATTGGGATCATCAATATTTAATAAATAATATGTTATTTATTCAACTACAAACGAGCATCATCCGAACGAACTGGCTAAGCATTTAATTCAAAACCACATCCACATCATTTATAACAATAAAAGGAGAGCCCTTCAAGACTAAAAAGTAAATAAATAAATATGGAAGCACTGTTGGGCGTTTTCCATACAGGTTAATTCAAAGGAGAAAACAAACCAAACTTTTTCTCAATTAAAGAAACTAAAATAAATAAATAAATAATAAAGTAACTACTGAAAAGCTTGTGTTATGGGTACTAGATAACTGACATATTTAATACATTATATACTTACGTAGATAGATATTTTTTATTATACATAGAAAACACCCAGACCGCTAACAAATTTCTGCAGATCATACACAAATTTGTTCCGAGGCGGGAATCGAACCCGCAACCTCTGCGTCACAGGCGTATCCTCCCCCGCTGCGCCACCGAGGTTGTCACTAAAGATTCACTAAAGACTACGATCACTAAAGAGTCGCTAAAGATCTTACCAAGAACGCCTCCGAGTTTCTGAATCACAATGAGCATTAAAATTGAGATGATGGCTAAGAGCGCCGTCACAGACCTCGCGAGGAGGCCTTCCGTAATCGGCTTCAGATGCAATTTGAGCCAACCGTGGAGCAGATCCTCCACCACTACTAGCGCACACGCGTTAAGGACGGCAGATAGCGAACTGTTACACAAAAACATTGATTTAGAATAGAACAGGAAAGCACTAGCATACATTTACAGACCATGTTTTTAAATTACGAATACATTTTTTTTTATGCAACTGGCTGATGGAACAAGCAGATGGCCTTTAAGTGGTAACCATCACCTATAACAGAGCATTGCTTCGTAAGTCACGCACGATAGGAACGTGCCCTACGATGCACTATCCTGCGTCCATCAACTTGAGGCATTGCGATGTTAAGCCTTATGTGCCTGTAATTACATTTAGAATATCTAAATATATATAACTCAAAGGTGACTGACTGACTGATTGACTGACATAGTGATCTATCGACGCACAGCCCAAACCACTGGACGGATCGGGCTGAAATTTGGCATGCTGGTAGATGTTATGACGTAGGCATCCGCTAAGAAAGGATTTTGATCAATTCTACCCCCAAGGGGATAAAATAGGGGATGAAAGTTTGTATGAAACTTTGAATTCCTTGTAGTGAGCAAAGCCGCGGGTTCAGCTAGTTTAGGTTATAAAAGTTGATATTATTTTTTCAGAAGTTACAGCAAGGAGATTGGGATTAATAGATCTCAATTCAATTCAAACATTATCTGACTTAAAAAAAAAAGATATTCTATTTGACTGGATTTTTATGTTTGTTACCTCATAACTTTTAACTGGGTTGACCGATTTTGTTGATTCTTTTTTCAATCGAAAGCTGGTACTTGTCGTGTGATCCCATTTTTTATTTGTGTCAGATATGACGAGTAGTTTTTGAGCTATAGTAGTATGAGTGTATTTGAAGTCTGTTTTTTCTTGAAACAGTTCATATTGGTTCTTACCTGAGGCCCGCTCCAAAAACACCAGCCAGAAAGACCCCAGCCAGTCCTGGGAGGTGTTGAACTCTGGACACGTAAGTGACGAAGGCTGGCAGTAGCCTGTCGTCGACCAGTGGCTTGCCGCCAGGATGGCAGCCACCGGTGACCCAGGCGGCCCAAGCGGCCAGGCCACACCACACGCATAGTGATATAGCGCAAATGGCTCCGATGCAGAATATACCGAGCGCGCTGAAAACATGTAAAATTCAAAAGGTATTTTTGAATCAAAAGGATCACTTTAAATTATATTTAAATTAAAACGTCATAAAGTTTAAGATAGGTGCTGCTGGTTCCACCCGACCATGTCTGAAAGAATAGGTCTTAGTTCCTACCATATTTTTTTTATATATGAACGAATAAAATCAGCATTTTCTTTACTTTGAATTATGCATTTATGTCGCGTAGGCGCCAACCAACTGTTCCCAAAACATCGTGAGTTGACATTATTTTTGAATCGATAAATCAATAAAAGTTATTTATTTTAAATATAATGTTCAAAGACAATCGATCGGTTTTTGAAAGCTTGATCAAACCTAATCAGTGTCAAATCACTTGCTATCTTAGATAATACATAAAATTTTACGCAAATATGTATATTCTGATTAGGTTTGATCGAGCGTCAAATCACTTGCAATCTCAGCTATTACATACAATTTTACGGAAATAGCAAGTGATTTCTGATTAGGTTTGATCGTGCTTTTAGAAAGCGGGCGTTAGTGTTGTATTGTATAGCTATTCATAGTTCACGTCTCATTTGATAATTATAAAGATTAGCATTAAAAGTGGTAAATAAATAAATTGATGAGTTTAATGAAAAGTACGTGACCATATTTATTGTAGTTATCATAAGAATTGTACATACCAAATAGCCTTATTCTTAGTGGGAAGTGCTATATATCGCTGCACCATGGTTTGGTTGACCGAGTTGAAACAAGTCCAGTAGAGGAGTCCTCCAACGACAGCCCCCCAGCCCGTTTGTCGCTCGTAAGGAGAAAAATCCCAACTATAAATAAATAAATAAAAAATAAATAATGCTGGATGGTTCTTTAGCGTTGGGTTAACAAAAACAGGTTTTCCAACGATTTAAAAAAACTCACTTTGAAAGGTCCAATCTTCCGGACTGATTGGCAATAGACAGGACATTTTTTACTCCTCCAACAGCCAGAGTCCCCGCGACGGAGACCAGCAATACTCCAATGAACATGACTCCTGTCTGCACTGAGTCCGTCCACACAACCGCTCGCAGACCACCCTGGGAACAGATGTACTATGTATGTGTACTATGTGTATTTTCTGTTTATGTTGTGTTCGAGAACCTGCCAATAGTCTATAATCTGCCAATAGGTTTGGTTTGCGAATATTTTATATTATATTGATTTATTGTTTGTGTGAAGTCATTTGTGTACGGGCTTTCCTCGTACGGCTTTTGATAGCAGTTAATCAAAGCACCTGTAATTTTGAAATCTTCGAATATGTGTGGCATGAGCATACATCTCGTATTAATGAATAAAGTAATTAATTAAACCTTTTTTTTAATTGACGCCTAATAAAATAAAACTGTCAATTTTTATAAGTTTGCCAGTAAGGATCACGATCATAACCGGTTATTTTTTTATTACTTAATATTATTTATAATTTGAGATACATATCTTTTACCGGGGTCCGGAGCTGGGTTTTTTTTAGCATTCTCCTTCATGTCGTTCTTGATTGCCATATCGGCAGATTAAATATAGGCAAAGGTAAAGATAAACTGCTGACGCAGTATCAACGTATCTATTTGACCTTGACAAATAACGCAAAGCATTTTTCAAGATATAAAATAGGTATGTATGCTAATATTTCTAATATAAACAAATTAAAAAAGATACTCACTAATACTGTGTAGAGACCACATATTAAAACCATGACACCACCCACGGCAAACACATTGAAACCCGTCACTGAAAAAAAAACATAAAATAAAATTATCGAACCATGTCCTAGTAATGGAATCATAGATAATTATTTAATAGAATACTGTCATGCATTCGTCATTATTGTGAACATCTTGACGACCTTGTAGCAGTGATAAACTATTGGATGGCTTGTGACGCGAAAGGGGCAGGCTTGATTCTAGCGGCAAGACAAAATATAAGTGATGAAAGAACCTGATATAGAGGCTTGCCCCATTGCATTGTATTATATCAATCGTTCTAGTTTCATTATTATGCAAATCAGCGGCCCGATTACGCTAATATCTGGCTATCGAGATGGCTTTCAGTTTGACATTTGATTCTCATCCATTCAAGGAATTTAGCATCCATCACAAGGAATTTAGATACAAGATCCATCCATATTATGTTGCTATTACACTATGGGAATCAAATGCTCTCGTCAGAGTATTATATTCCTTGGTCAAATATCAAACTGAAAGCCATCTTGATAGCCAGACATTAGCGTAATCGGGCCGCTGAACTGGAATCATAGTATTACAAAGGTTCGCTAGATTCACCTAGTTTGAGGTTTCAAAGTGGTCCTACTGATTGAACTGAATAATGACCATTGTCTTCTTGTTTTTTTTTAAACTGAATAGACCGTCCTTTGACTACAATCTCACCTGATGTTAAGCGACGATGTAGCCTACGGTGGAGCAAAACGGTCTAGAAGACACCTATTCACTCTCTCTCTTGTTTCTTTGGAATACATAAATTTGTGTATTTTGGTCATAATTTGCTTGGCATTATGTGTGTATTATACTGGTAAAATAGCACGAAGGGTATATACGAATTTTGTAACTGCAACATACTCATTTAATAGCCTACTATAGTTGCACCCCGCGGTTTTACCCGCGCAGATTTAAATCCCGGTATTCCCACGGAATAAAAGTAGCCTATGTGCATTCCAGACTATAATCTATCTCTCTGCCAAACATCCATCCATCCATACTTACAAACTTTCGCGTTTATAATAGTATTAGTAGAATATAAAACAGCCCTTGCTAATCTTATTAAAATTATTTTGAACCCAGATACAATATGGCAACCTATGTATCTCCAGCCATAAGGTTTAGTTTTATGTTAGCTTTCTGTCTCCTAGCATAAGCATTTAACTACGCACCGAACTCTTTCACAAAGAGCTTTTCTACTACTACTATACCTAATACTCGTTTATATGAGTATACTGGTACTGGTGGTGGTATGTGTCACATACCTAGCTATAGTATTATACTTACATTGATTAAACGCTAGTGCGGGAACATAGACAACCATCGGCAAAAACAGCACCTGAAATATATCAAATTATTATATCCATCAATAATATTATACTAATACCTACCTGCGTACGTATTGCAAGTTGGTAAATATTTATTGAGTTTTTATGTTACACTTTTTTTGTTTTTTGAAAGTTGTTCTCTTCTATTGTCCAACAAGCACTACCACCCACTCAAAACCCAGAGGATAACTGGAAGAAAATGCTAATAAGCATTAAGTTCGCCTATGTACTTTATTTATGCGCAATAAAGAATTATCTTATCTTACCTGCCTACAAAAGCTACCAAAAGACGTTGATGTTTGTACTTTGTACAGTTTTTTTTTTCTACAAAATCCTCCATAGCAAGTAGCAACCAGCATTCCATATCGTCACGTCAGACACATTAGTCTATTCGACTTATTTCTTTTATATTGTGTTTGATTTGATGATCTTGTAGTAATGTGTACTCACTCTCACTAATAAATGTCTAAAATTAATCTTTAAAACATTTTTTGAGCCCAAACAATCTACAGTATTTTATCTTATAAAATGATTATTTAAACCGAAATTAAAACACCTGAATATTTACGAAAACTAATACGAACACAAGAAAGGCGTATTTACCACAACACAGAACAGCAATAAAATCAACATTTATAATTGCTAGTTTTGATATAATATTAGTAGGATTCAAACGTCCAAAAGTAATATGTAGTTAATGCTGGATTTACGCCTGCTCTGAGATATTAACACCACTTGATCTCAATAACAATCTTCTCGCGATCCTACAGCTAAACGGCGAAGAAGCCAAAGTCCAAAACCATGTAAACAGTTCCATGATGTTCAATTATTATTGATCGATTCAATTAATAGAGCCAGTGTTTACATTCATTGCACGTCACAAATGCTCGAACTAAATTATTTGTTCGTCGTTTTTGACACATCTTATTTCAAATGGTGATAATAATGTGCCTGGTTCCCATAACAAGCTTTACTTGATGCCGTTGTGCAGACTTGTGCGAAATTCTCGCCAACATTCATGATTCAGAAAAGGTTTTCATGTAATTTTTAAGCGGCTGCTTTCAGAGATCTATCACAAGTTTCGCGATTGTAATCGTATGGAATAACGATATCAAAAGTGACGATACTAAGGCTGCCTGTCCATTGACGCGGAGCGAGGCTGCGGAGTTGAGAAACGGAGATTATTATTAACCAAAAGGATTGCATAAAATCCCCGCTCAGCTCCAGTTATGCAATCATATGGTTAATATGTCTCCGTTGGTCCGTCCGCGTCCATGGACTGGCTGCCTAAAAATCAGAACATGATTGACAGTGATCATTTTGTCTTTTTGGGGAAAAACTGCGAAAAAGTACCTATAGGTATATAACTCTAAGAGGTAATGATTTATAAATTTGACTTCAAGTTTCTCACACAAATCTTCCTCAAACATAACTAGCATTATCTCTAGAGATAATCGAGCTTGTTTCCCATAATACACCCATCAAAAGATAATACCTAATCGGGCTAACAGACAAGCTATCGTAATTTACCTGCTAACCGTCTTTGATACGTCAATTGATGTTAATTTTCTTTATAAATGAACGAACAGAGCGGTCAAAGTCCACCTTTGTAATGCTATGAAGAAAATGACATAACAATTTATACTCTACGCCTAGAGAATACGACACAAATATGATAAACATCTTCGTTTTACCGTTCGTAAGTGTTGAAGCGAACGACCGCTAGTTAGTTGGGTAGTATGGTACCTATATCTAATCATATTATTTAGCTCATCACTCAAAATAATAATTGCTGATTTTACGTTTTGCGTTTGAATTGTCAAACTTAGAAGAAACTGTTTAATTTCTACAGACATCAATATGATTTACACTACAACATACTTCATACTTCACCTATGTAAGTAAACAACGATTCTTTGTACTTAGTAGGATACTAGGATATCATTAAGTTGCCCGTATTCTGATTTCAACATTACAATTTCCATCAACGTCATTATGATACGGAGATCCTTGTCTCAGCATTAGCTATCTCTTAAATTATCTATATATAATTCGTCTTGGAGTTGTACCTAAGCGTTTTTGTCCCCTAGTGACTTAGAGCTCAGGATATAAATAGAAGATTTTGTTGTTACATAAATAACATTTACGAAAGGCTTTTTTTTTTTTTTTATACAACTCGCTGATGGAACAAGCAGATGGCCCACCTGATGTTAAGTGGTAACCATCACCTATAAACAGAACATTGCCCCGTAGGTCACGCACAATAAAAACGTGCCCTACGATGCACTGCCCTGCGTCCATCAACTTGAGGCATACAGATGTTAAGCCTCATGTGCCTGTAATAACACCAGGCACATACAGGCTGGCGGTAATTTGCTTTATCTGAAGTAAATCTACATGTCGAGATTGTACAATACATTAGATACTAAAGATATTTATTACACACATCATCTTTAAATGGCAGTTCTATATATTACTGTGAGTTTGTGAGGATTTTCAAATACAGTCAAGTCATTCAATATGCTACTGATTCAAAGTAATCATCATTATCTTACCTCATCAAGCAAAAACAGGATGGAGGCAACCGCTCGGACATGGCGATTGAATCTCAACTCTAAATACTGAAACAAAAAATATATAAAAAGAAATAAAACACACGAAGAATCATAATCACTGCTATCAATCAAAAGTAACATTACAGATAGTTACCAAAAGATGAGCTGCCCCATTTGAGATTCTTTTAGATATACATATTATATTTTTTATATAGATTTCTAGATTATTTTGAGACAAACATGTCATGTTTTTTACAGAGAAATCTCTACTTACTAGTTTTTTTGCTTTACGTAACTAGGTACATGGCAAAAAACTTTTTAGTACGTAGATAACTTTTATAAATAAGTTGAGTGATTGTATGTTACGAGATGTTGAAATGCGCGAGGGAGAGGTAGACACATTAGCAGTTTTCATCATCTTAAAATCTATAAATCTCTAAGATAAACAATACTTATTTACTCAATTTAACACAGAGCTGTGATAAAGATTGAGACAAAAGCAAGCGCATCTATTTTCATCTGTCCTCATTTCATCAGAAGGTATATTACAACTAATATATAAATGCAACGATATTCCGTATCTTGAGCGCAGTTTTCATAAATCCTTTATAAAACAACCCATCCCATATAACTGTAGAACAATACACAAACACAAATTTTACGTGTTTCAGAGAGACTTTCAAAATTGGAGCACATTGAGTACTGGTCTCATTCCTGGACTTATCTGTCTCTCACCACCTCCTATAGACCTAATAAGTCATCTAAACTAGGAGTTGCGAATAAGGATAGTTCGAGGATCTTACGATCCAGTATTTCGATATTAATTACAGGGAGCCAAACAGCCAATACTTTAATAATACTTTTGGATGTTATTAACTCCACATTACTACATAGCATAGCAAAACTTGCCAAAATACTTTTAATAAACAGTCATGACAATTAAACGTAACTTTTAGCGCAAGAAAAAAGTTCAAAAATAATTAATAAAATATTTTATATACATATATATAACATTTATTATAAAAATTGGTGCTATGGACTCGGAAAATAGTTCGATAGGCCACAAGTTAACCAATTTTACGACACAATACCAACCGTTTTTGTTATCAGTTAATAGAATTCCACTTGCCCATGCTTTTTATCTACACGTAAAGCGACTACTACAAAAAACTACTCAAGAAACTTGTTTACTAACTTTATGAATGGTTTATCTATTTTGATACTGACAACTAATTAACTAGCTGATAAAAAAATCTAACCATAACCCATTAGGTGAGATAGCAGTCAAACGTGCGTGCAAACATCAATTAAGGATGTTGATACATACCTCATATGAAGAGGAAAGTCGCAGTGTGCAGAAGACAGGGAGGTAGATGGTGGCTACGATCACACAGCTCATGCTGACTCCAATGATGACCAGCCAGTACTGCGTTCCGTAGTTGTATATCTCCGCCGGGGTGCCCAGTATCGTCACTCCTGATACGTAGCTACGATTGAAATGTTTGTCAACAAGGAATGGAGGAAGGAGGTTATGCCAATAGGTTTGTACGAGGACTTAGAGGCGCAACAAATTACTGCAGGAGTTAGTACTTTTTTGAAAGAAGCAGAAAATAAAGGTTCTTTGCTGGCTAAGGTAAATAAGGGTTCCCCAAAGATGCGTTTCAATTTCACTGCAAATCAGAGGGCAGTTGTATCATGTTCTGGGAATTTATTTTTTCGTTGTCATGGTATATGTATAACCTTTACAACGCATTTCGTCATCAACCTAAATAAGTCACTGCTAGGCAATGTCCTCCCCATATATGGGGTTTGCCAATTTTGCCATAGCCACTAGACATATATATCGGCCATCGGTATGATAAGTACTCGAGAAATGATGTTATCCATCTGAGTCATAGTCAATCTCAAAAGGTTTATCACCGCCTTAAAGCTAGGCGAATCTAGGTGCCTGTACCACGCGATTCAACCTAAAAGAATAAGCAACAAGCCTAATTATACGGCTTGGTTCTTAGAGTTCTTTTGTATGATCCGTGTTACAAAATATATATATCATAATGAAGCTCTAGACGTGTGGTGCCAATCGAATTTACGGTGACGTAGGCATAACAGAAATATAAATATAAATAATAAATAATGCTGGACAATCCACACAGCACTATCTAGCCCCAAAGTAAGCTACTCAAAGCTTGTGTTATGGGTACTAGATAACTGATATATTTAATACATTATATACTTACATAGATAGATATTTTTTATTATACATAGAAAATACCCCGACCAACGGGACAAATTTCTGCAGATCGTACACAAATTTGTTCCGAAGCGGGAATCGAACCCGCAATCTCTGCGTCGCAGGCGGACTCTCGCCCGCTGCGCCACTGAGGTCGTCAGGTATATAGGTCTCATCTCATAATTCTTCTTTCATAGTCTCCTCTTACGCCGCCCATGGCTAAGGGGTATTATTCTATACCATAACCACCACGTTCAACAATAACTCCTTTCCTTAGTTTTTTTAAAGCACGTCTATACTCATGACATTAATTGATTAGCTTACACACATTCACGGCCCCGCATTATCAAGCTATTTAAAGGCAAAAATTTTTTTGGTAACAAACCTGGCGATAAGTGACATTGCCACGGGGAAGGTCGACATGGCTCTTCCTCCAAGTAAGTAGTCTTTTAAGTCCACTACCGCCTTTGTTCGGGTTCCCACGGCGCTGTACCATAGTCCACCGGCGCAGGATGTGATGCAAAGTATTCCGAACACCACGTAGTCGCTCACGCCAAAGCCACCTTCTTTCATGGTGAACCCCATTATGAGTTAATTTGTTCCTAAAAGAAAATATATCAGTAGCATCGTGCATCCGTGGAAAAATAAATGAAGTTTAGAAAGTACCCAAATACGAGTTCATTCTTGAAAATACGAATGTGAACAAAATATAAAAATGTCAGGTGAGATTGCGGTCAAACGTTTTACCTATAGATTGTAAAAAAAAAAAAAAATGTAGCAGTGAGACTGCATTATTGTTAATATATAGAAGTTTTTTGTATTTTTTTACTGAATAGATGTATGAGATTAGTAGGTATTTGATTTAAATTATTATGTAGGTATATTATTTTCTTAGTAAAGATTTTCTGTCTAAAGGCTATCCTTTTTAACCGACTTACAACGAGGAAGATGATATATTACTGTCGTTTTTTTGTTTTAATAATAAGGCCAAGTAAGTACCTATATGAAATATTGAAATATTGAAATATATGATTGGCTTCTAAGAGTAGCTAAATGCAATCATGCAGCCTATTTATGACAAGAATAGCAACCTTGAGAACTTGTTTCTCGCAGTTGAATCGACATTTTTATTTTAAAAACCAAATAAAACATTCACAGAACTTTGTATTTTGATCCTACGAATATTTATCGCAAATTACCTGTTGTAGCATCAGTAAAACAAGTTCCAAAAGAAGTCTACCAACCGGCTTTACAATTAATATCAATGGCGATCGTATTTTTTCATCTAGATCTAAATTTGTAAAATCTGTCTGTTGATACTGCAGTTAGCCAGCTTGTGAACGATGGTATGAATCTGATACTTTTCAGAGTAAATCATATTTTACTAGCATCTACCCATAGTTCTACTCGCGTAGTAAATAGGTACCTACAACTCCAACAAAAAGAAGCCTAGGTATAGAGTTATTCCAAGTGTAGCAACTTTCATTAAAATCCATTTTGCTGTAACTGAGACGCTATAGGGAGCAAACGTACACACCTACAAAGTCAAAGTCAAAGTCAAAATATGTTTATTCAATAAAATCACAAGGACCATCTTGAACCGTCTTAAAACTAGGTGACTCTAGTGCCAGTTCCACGCGACCAACACCGAGAAGAACAGGCAACAAACTCGGCTTGGTATCTATCGCTCTTTTATATGATCCTCGTTACAATGTAATAAAATACCTACACTATTGAAGCTATATAATACAAAGTAATCTAACAGAAAAGGAAAAGTAAACAGATTCATAAAAGAACACACGCTTCAAACCAATAATACTAATACATAAGTAAGAAGTGTAGTAAGTCAAACAACAATGAAAAAAAAAAATCTTTTTTTAAATAACATAATAGTAAAGACATTGCAGATATGTTAGCCGTCGATGGGCAGAGCGACCGGGACATCAGGCCACGCACTTTTATCATTAATATAACTATCTATAGTATAGTAAGCTTTCCTTATCAGATAATTCTTAATGTACACTTTAAATTTTTTAATAGGAAGCCCAGTGACAACGTCACAAGCAGACGCGTTTTTACTGTTGTTATTAATTTTGAAAGTTTCCGATGACGACGTGATTAGACGTGACGTAAAAGTTCCGAACACCTCTGTGAAGATATTTGAAAATAATGTGTACGAATGAACGCGTCACTATTCCGAAAGAACCTACGTAATAATCTTTATATACCTATTTAGGGTAGAAAATTCATTGCTGGGAACATTGTAGAAGAGCCGGCATAGGGACTAGGTCACATACGAAACAACCAACGTGACTTTCCTTGACCGCTTAATCCATCAATGTTGGCCGTGGTGTAATGCTTTGTTTTTTAGTAATCCGCTTTCATTCGGGTACCTATTGTCTACGTGTTTGTTTAGGTGTAGGCTACTTATTTAAACTTGTAGTATAATATAATAATATACTTATTGTATAGTTTTGTATAGTGTTTTGTATAGACAAACAATATCTCAATAACCTGTATTAAGTATATTGTGTTAATAAATAAATAAATTATATGCTATATTGAAACTTGGCTAGGTGAATGTTTTTATAAGTTTTATTCATAAATATGAATTATTATTTATTGTTTATAACTAAACAATAGTGACACAACAAACAGATGGTCCGCCTGATGTTGAGTGGCATGCACGAGTAGGTTTATGAATTTAGTACCTACCTTGCTTGCCTACATCTACTGTAACACTGGCTTTGTGTATTCTATTGTACCCTACATATTAATAAAATAGTTTGAATCGCATTCCAATAAGAAAATAACAATGGTGGGTTCATAGTTCAATTCTGCTCTACCGCTAGGTACCTTAGACATCGTATGTGAAATCAATTTAGAATTAAGTTTTATATTACGTTGCCTTTTACGAGATACTAAAATATGCTCTTATTAAAAAATATGTATAAAAAATTTACCTTTACCTTCGGTTCAGTAAAAGATTCCTTGTCTATAAGTTGTGCGGAAGTAAACAAAGTTGAATGTATGGGAAGTTGCCAATCGCGCAAGGGCACGGACGCGCGCGAGACTGTTGGCAATGACGACGTCACCAAACCAGCATAACCACATTGCAAACTTTACTTTCACTCCACATGCCGTACTCCATCACAATTCACCAAAATAATGTATCCATCCAAGAGCACTCCTAAATCTCACTTGAAACTCCCGCGCACCCACCACATGTCAAAGTCGTTCAAAATATTTCTACGAATGTCACCCGAAAAGTATTCTTTAAAGTTATTACGAGTGAATCAATCAGCAGACGAGTTATTAAAACGTAGAATGTGTTTCCATAACTAATATTTAAGACTAGATTCAATAAAAAGGTATTCTCTGATTTACGCGAGAAATATATACGTCTATTCGATTTTTTCAGCGATTTACACATTGGCAGCTGTCACGCAGCTGTCTGTAGCGAAACCGCGCCACAGATATACTAACTACTGTTACACCACTACAATACAGTACACGTGCACGTAGGTTGAAAACTTTTTGTAAACATAGTTTGGCGTAGCGTCATCTAGCGGTGATAATTTGTACCGGCGCGGCAGCGATCTTATTTTAACTTGAGAGTATCTTCACATCCCTACCAACATCCTATCATCTGCACCCTATCTTAGCATCCCTACTACTACTATAGTAAGATGCTAGGCGTACTTGTTCTAATATACTACAGTATGTGGTGGGGTTATATCTAATAATTCCACCATGTAATATAAAATTAAATACTGCTATTCTTAGAAAACCACTGACCTCAATAAATACTTTATAACCCAGACATCGTCAGACGCTTGGTCCAAGGAATATACATAATGCTCCCTTGGTCGGACCAAATCCTCTTTTTGTAAAACCTACCTTAATTTATATAATATCTTGAACAAAGAGTATACTCTACGGTCTTGAACTATTGTCAAAATCATTTTTATTTTCGTGGATTATTATTCCTACCTAGTGTCGCTTGTATTTCAATAAATAATTAGCAATGCCCCCAAAACCTAAGGAAACTACCAAAAAACCTGCCCCTCAAATAGCTAGACCTCCAATCAGCGACTCCAGCCTATTATTCATTCCAGGAGACGTTATTGAAGGTAAAAACGTCCAGCCAACATTCACAATTTAACGTATTTCGTAATCTCATCTCTAGAAAATACCAAGGTTCATAACCTTGGGATTTGTCAAAAATTTGTTGTGGTAAATTTTCTTAAATTGTCTCTAACTGCCTCTATTCCAAAACTACGGTTTCTCTTTTAGGCTTTCAAGAACGCATAGAAACAGGAATTGACTGGACACTCATAGAACAGGCAACAAGGCACCACAAACTTCTATGTTTAAAAGAAGTATCTCCACTTACATTCTCACAGGCTCTACAATCAAAAATAGAGAACAGCATATTCGGAAGTTTTTTGACCGAAAACTCTGGGCTAACTCTCGATCAGCAGTGGGACTTGCTTTTGCCTATAACTTTGTGGGATAATGAGAAGTTTGCGAACGAAGAAGGCAAGGTATGCTTCCACAGTGCGAACTGCATCACTGATGATATGGTGAAGCTTATCAAGAAAGCCGTGATGCTGAATGACCGTACAGTTCTTAGACAGAGTATTGTAATGGTCAATGTTTTACGAGTTAATGATTCTCAGGTAAAATCTATAGGCTCAACGCTCCTTATAAGTTCGATGATCAGGAATGCTAGGGTACCTAGTAGTTTTTATAGGTATGAAATAACTTTGCAATTGTTTTTAGATGACAGACCTGGATGAGGGCTTATTAAAATTCCAAAAAGTGGTCACTCTTAGTTTATGCGGAAACTTTATCGAAAGTCTCGAGGCTAAATTTATTCCACCAAGTGTTAGAATTATTGAACTCCAATCCAACAGAATAAGGAGTATTGAAGGGTTCGTTGACAATTTATCACCAGATTTGCTCTACTTGGGGCTAGCCAGAAACCTATTGAACGATGGTAAATAAAATTCATTAAACTGTGTAATATTTATTAGTATTTCAGGTAAATGTACATAATTTGTAATATTATAAATTTGCAGATTGTGTACAAGGTATAGCACGTTTGCCACATCACATTTCGGTCCTTGACTTGTCTGATAACGACATCTATTATTTGGAGCCTCTACTTGATTCTTTACTCCGACTGCCGAATTTGACTTCTCTGCAGCTAGCGGGAAACCCATGTTCGGTAGGTACACTGTTTGCTTTCTTTGTTCAAATGACTGTGGATAGATGGCGCTAGTATCAGCGACAAACTTAAACGCACTTTTGACCTATAAAATTTATTGATGTTCTAGATAAGTGCAGGATATGCCCGTACAACATTAATGAGATTGCCGCGTTTAAAATGGCTAGATTCCCGTCAGATTTTATCCACGGATAGATCGATAGATCCGTTTGAACCTCATCCAGATGATTTGCGATCTGCGTACTTCAACTTCACAATATTTCGTGTAATATCGGCTGCACAACCACCAAAGCCAGAAAAGGTTAGCATAATCCCAGCCAACACCATAAAATTTTTAATGTAATTTAACCTAATCTAGTCAAATAGTGGCCGACCTTACGTCTAATAAAAAGTCTGTAGTAATTTATTACAATTACTTACCTACATCATATGAAATTATATCATAACACTTACTCGCTCTCCCACTATGTCTTACCAACTAGTACAAATTTTAAGGGGGCTGTGACGACCTTTCATATGGAGCTACAAATCCCCTTGCTCGACTCTACCAGACGAAGGTTTTTAATGTTTCGTCGAAATGAATCTCTGACAGAAATGCTACCGCCACCAGAAGATGAAGAATGGCCTGGAGAAAAAAGTGCATCGGTCAACATTGACAGTAAAACTATAGTCGGTCAGTTCAGCACCTTGTAGACTATTTAAATTTAAATCTTTTGCTTTTTAATCTTTGAAACCTTGGGTTATGAAGCTTTTATACCGAATATGAGCATCGGCGGCCGGTTGTTAGGTAAACGTAAACGTTAACGTTAAAAAGTTTTTTTTTAAAAGGCTTGCAAGGGCTCTGAATAAAAATAATACAATTATATGACATTAACTCTTTATTGATCACCACACAGAAACATAGTACAACGGTAAAAGCATATAGGTAAAACAATGGGTGACCTTATCGCCCAGAGCAATCTCTTCCAGACAACCTTGCAACCTAAATAAATAACTATTTCGACGTTTTAGAAAACTTTCATGATTTACAAGCGGCCGATGAGGCATCATCGCATGAGTCTGACATCTATAAGACTCTTACAACCAAAAATTCCCGAGAGATTTGCAACTTTACCACCTTCGAAAGCAACAGGGTGCAGTGGAACAAGATCATGAACTTCCAGGAGCCAGCTGTCAAGATATTTTGTCCAGACCTCAAAGCCTTGAGAGATACCTTCAGAACTGTTATCACAATCAGGCTGATTTATACCTTGGTAGGTCAGACGCTTACGGCCTTACTACTAAAAAATAGTCAAACGCGATAAACTATGCTTTAACTATTGCCATCTCTTACCAATACGTACTGTCAAAAAGAGACAGCACTTATTTTAGACATTGTTATAGCTAGACACCGTTTTGTAGTAATATGAGGGTTAACTTTTAATAAATGTCGTTTAATTAAAATACGTAGGAAAGCATTATGCATTAGGATTTATCTACTAGAATACAAAATTCAGTGTGCATTGAGTATGAAGCGTAGCTCGTAGTCAAGGTCTCACGTTTACAACTGAAATAAAAATAAATCATTCCATTCCATTAATAGTTTATGACGTTTATGTTAATATTAATTTTATGGAGATTATATTACCTGTACCTTTGCAGAATGTGACATCAAAAGCTGCAAAAGACAAGAAAAGCGCTCACATTTTTAAGCCTCCAGGCGAACAAAGAGTTGTCCTTGCAACCATGAAATGTGCACTTCGAAGACCAGATTGGAGTCAGACCTCACAGCACTTTCACTGGGACGACTCTCTGGGGACTGATGAAGCTATACACTGGGGAGATGGTGATCTATCTGTAAGATTGATTTTAGTCGATGGGTCACACCTATATAAGCACCTAACACCAAAAGCCTCCTCCGATGTCTATAAAATGCCGGAATTTTTCATTTTATTTCTTACTTTTAAGAAATAATCAACATAAACACACCATTTTAGATTGATAATCTAAAATGGTGTGTTTATGTTTTATACTTTCTTCCCATTGTCAGAAGTTTTATACTTGTCTGTGTCATTTCCATCAAAACCCATTTTCCCATAACATCTTTTCTCACAACTTTATATAAACAAGAGTATTTTTTTCTTATTCTCTTTTGTGATACTACAATAATAGAAAATATTTTAGAAAACTCACTACTTCCCTCTGTAGATTATTTGAAGCAGTATGTTATGTTTTCAGATTCTTCAATACAGCCAGTCGCCCGTTAAATCAGTTAAAGGAAAGACAGACACTGATTTGGGATCTTCAAGACAAATGGCTCCAGATAACCTTACTTGCCACTTTGGCTTTGGAATTGACACGCTACGAGCATGACACATTATACTTATTTCACACTTGCTAATTTTTTTACTCCAAGTCGTTGTGAAAAGTTCGTGAGAAAACCAGCTCGTTTTTTAGCAGCGGCGATGCTTGCAACATGCCAAAATATATACAAAATGTGCCGAATGATATATTTGAAAATACCACTTGACTCCCCCCTTAGACATCGTCAAATAGACCTAGCTACATCCAGCAGTGGACTTACATAGGTTGATGATGATGACAATACCAGCCATGAGATCAGCACAGGACAACAGCTATTGATTAGGAGATAAATAATTTGACAAGTTTAGTAATCGATCAGGGTAAACAGCAATAGAATGGCCAGTTAACTGTTGGTGAACACTAGCCAAGGGTCACGAATTCTTGACTGTGACAACAGTATGGATTCGGTAATAACAATTTAAGTGTCCACATCCTCGGTGGGGCCAGTTCAAGATCTGTTATTGTGATAGCCGGGTGGGTTAAGTGAATGGCCGGCGGGATGCAGGAACAGTGGGCCAGCCAGGCAGAATACCTGCTGTCATGTCTTGGATATGCAGTAGGTATTGGGAACATATGGAGGTTCCCTTATTTGTGCTATCGGAACGGTGGAGGTGAGTATATTAAGTATTCTCGGCAAGACAGTTTGTTTTCGCCTGGGATCTATATTTGCAGTTTGTATTATTTTGTCGAGAGGGACAAATCAAGATAAACCAATTTGTTTTTTCGCAGGAGCATTTCTGATCCCATATTTCCTCACGCTATTAATTTGCGGGATCCCACTGGTTTATTTAGAGACAACATTGGGACAGTTTGCTAGTGCAGGATGTATATCCGTTTTCAACATAAATCCTTTATTCAAAGGTAAGGAACTATCTAAGTACCTAGTTTTTTGTTTTATATAAACCTGCTAATGATACTTTAACTAAATTAAAAACGAAGCATACCAATTAAAATAACAATAAATAAGGGCTACATAAAACCATGGACGCAATTGTCCCCAGGAGCTGGTTACGCAACGGTAATCGTAAACGTAATAGCTATAATGTACTTCTCTTCCATCATGTCGTATCCGGTGCTTTATATGTATCACTCAATGCAGTCGCCGCTGCCTTGGCAAAGTTGTGGCAATTCCTGGAACACTGATAAATGTACAGAGGTAAGAAATTTTGATGAAAATTTAAATTGTGGCAGAAAATTTACGCATTCCTGACTCAAAATTTTAGTTTTGTGACCTTTTGACTCCCGCAGAGCAAACAATGGCCTCTACCTTGCCAGACAAATGGTTCTTTTGTGAACACTGACTGAATGGTATTGAAATTTTTCAGATAACTCAAAACTCAAGCGTATTTGCGTCTAATGGATCAATAACTACCCCAGAAGATGAGTTCTTTCAGTATGTTCTAACTGCTATACGAATATTATGATAATAATAATACAGTGTTTAGCTTTTGATATGTCACATCTGTTTGATCTTCATTAAAAGCCCTTATCAAATAAATAAATAAAATAAATAAATAATGCTGGACAATCCACACAGCACCATCTAGCCCCAAAGTAAGCTACTCAAAGCTTGTGTTATGGGTACTAGATGACTGATATATTTAATACATTATATACTTACATAGATAGATATTTTTTATTATATACATAGAAAACACCCAGACCAACGGAACAAATTTCTGCAGATCGTACACAAATTTGTTCCGAGGCGGGAATCGAACCCGCAACCTCTAGCGTCGCAGGCGGACTCTCGCCCGCTGCGCCACAGAGGTCGTCAAACGTCAATAAATACAGATCTGCCAAAATAGAATTTAGAAATTCTGTCTTAGTAGATTCTATTTATTGTATCTCTGACACCCAAAAATCGGGTTTAAAAATTTGTCTAACACATAGCGCCTATTTCCACGTCTCTGAGTAACGCTATCTGGTCTGTCAAGTAAAAATTCACCCAAAAAAAAATCCAAACGTATAGACGGTTTTTTTACGTAAAGAATACCGTTACTCATAGAAGGTGATTTAGACACTTGCTATTTTTGGGTAATATAATTAATATTCTTCAGCATTCGCCTTTTGCATATGTCGCCGAGCATCCATCAGATAGGCGGTATAGTCTGGCCAGTTTTCTGGGCGAATTTAATTTGTTGGATCATCGTTTACCTCTGCATCTGTAACGGGGTCAAGAGCGTCGGAAAGGTAATCTTTGTATTTATTTTTCGATGCCACACCACTTGGCATTCTGCCTTTGCGTCAATCACTTTCATTCGTCTGTTGATGCAAAAGAAATTAGGTCTAGACAAGAACCACTTTTTGTTCGGAAGGATATTTTATGAAAGTAATTAAAAGGATAAATATTGGTGTGTGGAAACACAGCACTTTTAGCACCCAACTAAGCTAAAACCCAACTAAAGCTTGAAATATGGGAACCTGATAGATATCGCGTTGTTTAAAAAGTACGCTGGAAAATTGAAAACAGTGGAGAGAATGTGTTTGCGCATACAAAACCCTCGCGCCATCACACCCCCTCACCCCTCCTTCCAGCGTGCTTTTTACGTGACGCGACCTATAGCTAAATCGATCTCAAGGATTCCTTTTTATCCGTGTTTTTTTTGTTCGCAGATCGTGTACTTCACGGTGTTATTTCCGTATGTGGTGCTGACCATACTGTTTGTTCGAGGCGTGACTTTACCTGGAGCGTGGAAAGGCATATCGTTCTACATTCTTCCTGATTGGAGTCAGTTGGCAAAACCAAAGGTAATTCTTTTTTTTTTATACAACCAGCTGATGGAACAAGCATATGGCCCACCTTATGTAAAGCGGTAACCATAACCTATAACAAAGCATTGCCTCGCAAGTCACGCACGATAGGAACGTGCCCTACGATGCACTGCCCTGCGTCCATCAACTTGAGGCATACTGATGTTAAGCCTCATGTGCCTGTAATTACACCGGCGACCACACTTCAAACCAAAACACAGCAATGCTGCTTGGCGGCAGAAAAAGGCGAGGTGGTAGTACTTCTCCGGACGAGCCCTTCACAAAGAGCTCTACTACTCTTCGTACAGTTCGTCCTTTGAGGTGCTAGTGAGCTGTTCTCTGGTTGTGATACAAGCGGTGCTTGTTGTTACCACATTCAACTGCTACTACTGCATTAGATCCATCTAATGTTAAAATATTGGAGTGCCATGGTTGGTAGGTGATCTTCTTCTTTCGAGTCAATACCTAGACCTCGATACCTCGTCCTAGTTGCTTGGTTTCGGTCCTCGCGTGTGCAGGTGGTCGGGCACAGGGGACAGGAGAGTAGGTGCTCCATTGGCTGTGTGATTCCGTAGCTGCCACTTGCTCTGGGATGAGTTGATTTAACCCCATTTTGTAAGGTTTTCTCTGCAGCAGTCAACTTGGGTCCTCAGTAGGTAATCATAGTTACTGATGTCCTCGACACAACAAAACCAAATGGCAATTCAGGACAATGATGTGTGTTTTATCTTGTTGTATATTGGATTCGTTTATTGATATAATGATTTATGGCCTGAATTCACGGCGCATAAAATGAGAAACCAAATTATTATAATTTTTAGCTGGAAGACCTGATTACATTTTGGTTTGTCAATTCCGCAGGTATGGGCAGATGCTGCAACCCAGATATTTTACTCCCTTGGACCAGGGTGGGGTGGTTTGGTGGGCATGGCCAGTTTCAATAGATTCAACTACAAAAACTTACGGTAGGTATGCCACCTAGTAATGTTGGGACTAGTATTTTTTTAAGTACAGAGATATAGATAGATAAATGCTTTACTGTACATAACAAACATACCTACAAAACGGTGTCTAACTTTAAACAGTGTCTAAAATAAGCGCTGTCTCTGTTTGCCATTACGCAATGGCAAGAGATGTCAAGGGCCTCACTACAAAACGGTGTCTAACTTTAAACAGTGTCTAAAATTAGCGCTGTCTCTGTTTGCCATTACGCAATGGCAAGAGATGTCAAAAGTTTAGGCAGTGTTTAACGTTTGCCTATTTTTTTGTAGTAAGGCCCCAAAAGTTTAGACAGTGTTTAATGTTTGCCTATTTTTTTGTAGTAAGGCCCTAAAAAATTTAGGCCATTGTACCTAAATTTTTGAAATTCATTTGAATTTATCTTTTCAGTTCCTAGGATAAGCTTAGGGTAGGTAAGTATCTCACGTTTAGTTAACATCCTCATGTTTCAGTTTTCCTGAGGCTGATCTTAATTGTTGATCAGGAACATCTTTATTTTTCCAGATCCTCGATAATTATACCGCTAGTGAACAGCGGGACAAGCATCTGGGCTGGCTTTGTCGTGTTCTCAGTGCTTGGCTTCGCGGCTGAGAGAGCCAACGTGCCGGTTGGTGAGGTGGCAACTGCTGGGCCAGGATTAGCTTTTGTCACGTACCCAGCAGCAGTATCTATGATGCCGGCACCTAATCTATGGGCGATCACTTTCTTTGTCATGCTGTTTTTCCTTGGAATCGATACAATGGTGAGTTGTGGTACACAACAATGTGTATAAAATTATTTAAGTATTGAAATAATACAGGTATAAGGAGACAGTTTATTTTAATTCATGTCAATCAAATTCTGGTATGCATTAGTCACTTACTGAATCGTCTACACCTACTTGTTTAAGTATCACGCCACATTTCATAGTTGTGAGAAAAATAAAGATTCCTCTAAAACATAGTATTAATAATATTATAAAAGTTCTAATTTTCTAGTTTGTGACCATCGAAGCTGTGATCACTGGGTTGCTGGATGAGTTTCCAAGACTTTATGAGAAGAAACGGTTGATAACATTCCTAACATGCGTGGTGTTTTTCTTGCTGTCCATCATATGCAATACTGAGGTTGGGTAAAGGTTACATGTATAATTTATCATTTTATTTCTAAATCCTTCCACGGTCAAGTCAATCTTCGGTCGGTCTTCCAAGTTTCCTTCATGTTTTTTGAACCAAAATCTCAATCAAGACCAAGAAACAAGTCTCTCACAGTTCAATCACAGAGATCACTTCGAATTATTTTTATATTTAAATTACTAGAAAACTGAAGAATTTAGTTCAAGTTCCTCGCGACCAAAACCTAGAAGACCAGGTTGTAGCTGTAGAAAACAAAGATAATTAACGTTACGAAGTTATCGAAGTTTTCACATCAAAAACACAGACAGAAATAGGCAGGATTGGTGCCGTGTAAGTTCCGATTGAATAGCGTTGCGTGACTAAAAGCTCTTGAAGGCTGCATGCATGACTGTAAGCTCTTAGGCGATATAGTCGAAGGAGATTTGATTTTTTGTAAATTCCCCGATTACCTAAGTTAACAAGTATCTTTTCTAAACTGCAATTTCTACTAAAGGGGCTTGAATACCTATTGACTAGCATTTGAAACACTTTTGTATTGAATAGTTTTATCAGAACCGTGTACAAACAAACCTGTTACTTAGTCGTCAATACAAATAGCAGTATTTTTAAAGATCCATATCATACGATAAAATCTTGCACATTATATATTTCTTGGTTATTTTAATGTTATGCAGGTAACAAAGTTTTATTGACATAAAAAATAGGTTTCCCAAAATGTTATTTTGATCTATAGGTATTTGTACATGCAAGTGATGGTTAGCAGTAATTTTTTTAAAATAACGATTATTTACGCCTTTAATCCATGTATTCTATGAACAAAACGAATTCTTTCAAATCTCCCAGGGCGGACTTCACGTCATTGGATTGCTAGACGCTCACGTGGCTATCGCGTGCGTGCCTTTAGTTTGCGCCCTGGAGATCATTGCAGCGGTCTACACGTATGGACCCAAGAGGCTGAGCAGCGATGTGCTCTTTATGACTGGCGAGCCATTATCGCGGATATTTCTGATACTGTGGCGCTATATCCTGCCTTTTGTATTGCTGGTGAGTATATTTTAAGATTTTTTTGATACTGACTACTTAAGATAGATACTCTCTAAATGTCTCTTCTATGGGTGCACGAAGAAAGGTACTATCGAAATTCAAGTCAGACCTAATGGCGTTTGAGGCGTGAAAGTCCTATGAAGAATACGCTGCTAACGCGATACAAGTGGCATATCACCTGTGGGATTACAATGAATTCTCCCTTTCTCACACTAAAAAACACAAATGAAATCTTATCAAAAGACCAATTCACCATATATATTGTAGCTGCAGTCGCTAGCTAGTACAGTCTAGCGCCTAGACTATACTACTCTACGATACTAAAGTCTTTAACATCTCATCGTACATTACTGGTACTTTTGCATGAAACGCGTTCACACTTCACAGCGATAGCTTTGAATTCATACAGTGAAGTTTGAAAAAATATAGCAGGCTCTAGCACTTTTTCAGAGGATATTGATAAATTTTTAAACATTTTCAGATCATAACAACCTACTCACTAAGAGAAGCCACTGACTTAGGATGGTTTGTAGCACTAGCGTCAGTCGTGTGCATCCCTATTCATGCAGTCAGAGTCTTATACCGGTCTAAAGGATGTTCCTTCATTGAAGTAAGATTTATGACGTATACTATAAGGTGCATACAATTTCTCGTTCGCATATACTTTTTTACTAGTTTTCGTACTTAATCTCTTTTTTGTACCGAGTGGTAAAAATGTTATTCGAATAGGAAACTTTTGGGTAACAAACCCAATCTCAGTTCGGGGAAGTCAAAACTAATAATATAATGATTTTAGAATGGCCCAGTAAGAGGTTGTTTAGTAATGAATCGCACTTTGCACTCTAAGATCGCAACAGTTATTACCAATCCGAATCTCTTTTCTTAGCTCTAAGAATGTTCCATTATAAAAAATGCCAGTACCTAGGTATGCATTTGTGATAGATACCCACCTTTATTCGTCAATGAAATATCCACTGTTTGTGTTATTATTTTCAGAGAGTTAGAGAAAGCTGTCAGCCGAACGAACATTGGGGCCCCTCAGAACTGCACGTCCGGCAGCGCTGGATCGCAGGTCGACAAAAGAAGGAAACCCAAGTTTACGATTTAGATAGATATTAGTACAGTAAACCGTTTAGTAAAAACTCTTCTCTCTTTAATGAAACAGATATCCTCACCTATTCAGTAATACTTAAAGCATTTACCCGCCTACCGACTTATTATACCTATGTACAGTTTAGAATCTGTAAAAAATATTTATACCGTTGCTGGTTTCCCAATAAATATAGAAATGAACTACATTTTATTAGTTTTTACTGTATTTCCTATAGTTTTTACTCTATTGCATTCATTAGATAAATATATATTTTTGAACAATTTACACAGCGCTATCTAGTCCCATACTAACAAGCTACTGCTGCTGCTAGGCAAGAGTATACATATAACGCGCTG
Organism: Plemyria rubiginata; assembly: GCA_963576535.1. NCBI lineage: Eukaryota > Metazoa > Arthropoda > Insecta > Lepidoptera > Geometridae > Plemyria > Plemyria rubiginata. The sequence goes on from OY754906.1 coordinate 4,654,761, forward strand.
CTACAGCAACGCGACTGTCACGACACGATGCTCTTACCCCCGGTTTTTGAAAGCTCGATCATCACTAATCGGCTGTCAAGTCTCTTGCTATTTCAGCTTTTACTTCAAATTATATAGAGATAGCAAGTGACTTGACAGCCGATTAGCGTTTACCGCGCTTTCAGAAACCGGGGGTAAGACGGTGTTTATAATATATCACCGAACAAACTTATATATTCATCCATTATTCATCAAGCAAATATTTTGCTATCGATGGTGATCGAACCCAGGTGTGGGTTCGATCATACACAGAAATTACTGACCACGATCTTCCAAGTTATATATATAATAGTTATATAGGTACACCTCACATTGATTTGGAATGAAAAACATCTTCCCACATCGCGGCGTAGGCGTTGACCGGAAACAAAAGTTTCCTTTGGCTCGATCACAATCCGGCACACACAAAACAAATAATAAATAAATATTAGTGGATTTTTCACACAGCACCTTCTAGCCCCAAAGTAAACTACTCAAAGCTTGTGTTATGGGTACTAGATAACTGATAATAATATATTTAATACATTATATACTCACATAGATAGTTTTTTTTTTCTGAAGATCGTACATAAATTTGTTCCAAGGCGGGAATCGAACCCGTAACCTCTTGCGTCGCAGGCGGACTCTCGCCCGCAGCGCCACTGAGGTCATCTACGATACGTCTAACATTGGTACGTAGTATCCAAATTTCTTGTGCCAGATTACCTGTCAGTGTCGGATAAAGGTGCCATAAACGGAGAGAAGAATAAGAATATAATTATATAATATATAATTATATATATATAATTATATTTATTATATAATTATATTTATTATATATATTATATAATTATATATTATATTATTATTATATTGATTTGACCGAAAATGTTTCAAATGTTTTGAAGAAACCGCCACCATTTTCTTCAAAACAATTGACTGACTCGACAATGTGTTCTGTGGACTCGACTTTCGACTGACGTGACTAGAAACATAACAAAGAGCCTACAATCTGTATCACTTGACACTGGCAAGATTGTCTATAGACAGGAGCCATAAAAAAAAAAAAAAAAGAATATAATTAAATGCATAATTATTATCTTGATTCTCCGATAGCTCCTATCAATACTTGTGACAAAATATGACCAACATTTTGCAATCATTGGGATTTTCCCATCTCTTCAGACCAGGGAATATAATACTCTCACTTCAGACAGAGCTCGAATAGGAGGAATGATAACAGACAAGTCTATAGGCTGTACTTGCTGTAACTCGTAGTATCCAAATTCCTTGGTAACCCCCGTAACCTTTTTGCCAAACAATGTCAAATCGGCTGAAACCTAAAACCAAGTACTCGACTTTGGACTGACGTGACTATAAACATAACTACAAAGAGTATAATCTCTGAATCACTTGACATTGGCAAGATTGTCTATGACAGGAGCCATAAAAAGAAGAAAGAAGAAGAAGTGAAACTTTCACCAGTATGTCAAACTTTTTTCGATATTGAGGCCGGCCAACTACGCGGCCATCTAAATTTATGGGTTTTTTATTTCTACCAAAATTTCTGTAATGTAAAGTCGTTCAATCTTCAAAATTATTTTCTAAATTCACAGCATTTCTAATTTACAAAATTATTAAAGTGATCCGTTGCATATTTTAGCATTAAAAATGAGTGATGCACAAGCAGCGACCGCTGATAAAGACAAAAAAGTCAAAATTCAGGTATATTTTTGCTGTAATTCTTCATTCACTTTAACTATACCATTTCATTTTATGAATGATAAAGTGGCCAAACACTTGAGTTCCTAGGTTAAACTATAGCTACCCTGGTACCTGAGTTGAGGGTTGGGGATAGGGGGAATGCATGTGGGGGAAGATGGCAAGTCTTTCCATAAAGTTCTTTTTTCTAGGAAATGAAAAAAAAATCTGAAAATTTCTTCATTTTTTTTCAAAAAAAACCCTAGCCTAATGGGAATTCCTTCCCTTGAGTCTTTTTGTCTAGGAGATGAAATATTATTTCCAATTTTCTTCACTTTATAAAAAAAACCCTAACCTAACTATTAATTTACCTGAAAAAAGGAGGAAATTTTTTTCATTTCCTAGAAAAAAGTACTATACTATATAAAATAGATACCTACAATCTTAGGTAACTAGTTAAATTATGGTTTAAACTGTTTATTCAGTGTGTGGCCAAGTAGAGTTTCAATTAAAGGACAAACGAATAGTCCTCTGATGAAATATCACGTGACTTAGCTGCACCGAACGCATTTCAAATATTATTATTCTAGTTCACGCAACTCACGCGTTTCATCATTCAGCAGACAACTTGTTACTCGCCCACTTTACCATTAACATCGGAAACAACCAGAGTTCGCGGAAACAAGTTCATCACCATCACTACATAGTATAAAACAAAATCGCTTCCCGCCGTCTGTCTGTCCCTATGTACATATGCTTAGATCTTTGAAACTACGAAACGGATTTTGATGCGGTTTTTTTAATAGATAGAGTGATTCAAGGGGAAGGTTTATATGTATAATACTTAAGCATTTTATCCGTGAAGCCGCAGCTGGTCGCTAGTAATACATAAACTCATTGCCGTAGGTGGAAGGTGAAGATGAGGCTCAAGAAGGCGAGATGGGACGCAAGAAAATGAAACGGTTCCAGCTGCCAGCCCATCTGCCGCGCTGGTGGCAAGCTAAGATCATTCAATATGCGTGAGTTTTTATAAATAAAATATAAAAACACAAAATATATACACTTACACTAATCGTACCTACGCTATTCATGCTCTTATCAACTAATGTTGCTTTCGGAAGCGTACCCGGTATAATGATAAACGCAACAGGCGCGCTACTAGCGCCTCACAATGCCACATCAAGTAGCTCAATTGCAACCTTATTGTCATGGCCTTCCTGTATTATTCTGCGCCAGCGTTTGATTTAGCGACAGTTTGGTGTAGGTCGCATCAACCAAAAAGAACGCTGCAAAACATTGGAGGGGATGTGTTTGCGCATGCAAAACACTCGCGCCATCACATCCGCTCCTCCTCCTTCCGGCGTTCTTTTTGCGAAACGTGACCTATACCTATTCGCAATACACCTCCACTCAGAAACCTTTCAAGGTCTAGAGTGAAAAAAGGCATTACTGTAAAACAAATACACATACTTATATTTCAATAGGTATAGCGTAATCTGAAACAGATGTAAACGACATCGTGGAAGCGTTGGACGATCCGATACCGATCAAACAAATCATGCTATTCGTATTCGGACGCAATGATGAGGTCGCAAATTGAGAACACTTTATTCTATCGGATAAAGATCTTATTAGTCTGAATGTTGACTTCATTACGTTGAGGGTTTCAGGAGGTGCGAATTTCGGCTGACATATTTATAAGTTAGACCGTGATGATGAAAATAGCATCTTCGTTAAAAATATTAAATATATTATCAACAAGCAGGTAACTCTGCAGAGTCATCCTAACTAGCTTTTTAGAGAACATTTCATGTTAATAAGCGCAACTTGTTAGTTATCTTCGTCAGCGTCTAGTCACCAAGATTGTTTTGAAACTCACTACCTACTGATATAAACATATCTCCGGCACGTGCTGGCGTGACCTCTCACAGTTATCAATACATAAATATCACTTTGATTCCGAGTAAGAAATGACGGTAATATTTGGAATTACATTCCAACTTGCTATATTGCAAATTCCAAATAGTCCGTGACATGTCTGCAAACTTTCCAAAGTTATCAATTTCCACCAACGTGTACCACCCTACAAAACAATGGATTCACGTGCACTAAACACCTACTAATGCATTTTTGAAACAGGAATCTTCAAATATAAAGAATTCAATGAGTCGTATTTTTTCCCCTGAAGATTTCCGAAACTAGGTCAATGCAATGATAAAAAAAATATAGCAGTTAATCACATGGTTTCATGAAAGTTTCAATGTCTAATTATTCGTTTGTTGTGAAGGACGACCATGGGAGGATGACCCGGTCGCGCGTGGCGACGTTGGAGCTATCCGGGTCACCGCCCAATGATTCGGATAAAATAAATGCGCCGCCTTTTAGATCGTTAGTCCACTACGCGCGACATAAGTACATCGCACTTTTGATTTAAAGAACTTGTAAAGCACTGACTCATTTAATCTACTCCAAAGACCTTTAACTTTAACCTTCATATTAGTAATCAAAACGGCAATTTGTTTATCGCTGATCACGATTTTTTTCATTACCACCCTTTTATCGCACCCTTTGGGGTGAAAGCACATTGCTCGAACAATTAACAGCAATTATAACCTCAATTCAGTGTCGATAGGAGAAAGCGCGAGGAGTCGATGAAAAGTGTCAGGTCGTTAGATTAATGTTCGCGTGTGTGCCAGTGGCAACTAGCACGTGGGGCGTCGACGGCGCCAGGTGGTTCCGAGGACCGGCAGTCATTGCACCTTGGGCCGCGCGACCGGCTACATGCACAGTTGAACACGATGCAACGAACAGAGTCCAGTGCTTCGGAAGGATCCTTTTGGACGACAATAGAACTGCTTGCTGGCAAAGGCCGCGGGAGACGAAGATCCACTACAGATCTCGAAGACTATGGCGTGGAAGTTCCAGCAAGGGGCGCCTCGTCTCTCAGGTGCCTGTTGCTTTCTGCGTGCACCAATTTTACTAAATCTCTGCTTGAACTGGTAAAGTGATGATGTAGATAAGCAAATCGAAAGGATGAGCGTGCTGATTTTTTTTTCGTTAATCTTCTTCGGATCAGATCAGAAAGTATAAAATTGAATCAGATAAACTTCCTGAACATCCCTCGTCGGAAGCCTTTGGTGATGGAAAGGTTCATCAGCGTGAGTTTTGTCGGTATTTTTATCTGACAAAAATATATAGTTTAAAATGGATGCGTATGTTTTATCTTCTCATCAAAATATTTTTCGTAGGTATATCCGCAAAAAGTTATAAAACTGATGAAATTTTGTCAAGTTAATTGGCAGTTTTATGCTGATGCTCGGTCTACGCATATCTACTACAGTCCTGGTTCAAAGTGCTCGTGATAATATTCGTATCTACTGCCATTTTGCGTCATTCACACTCCCATTTATTCGGTAACATAAATATTTTGTTAGATTCGCGTGCCAGGGCCGCTATCACTTCTCAGTGTTGTTTTATGGACTTAGATAAAATACTTATTTAGATAATCTTTTCCTCGTAGGCTAGCGTCTTGTTTGGCTCCCACTGATATCATCATACTCGTAGCTCACTCAATTTGGTTGATTTGCCAAGAAATTATAGCAAGTTCTTAGCTACATGCTATTTGCAAAAAACAACAATAAGTTTCAGTATTGTATTTCTTTTTAATTTAAAGTATGTAATTACTAGTTCCGCCGCGGTTTCACCCGCGCAGATTTAAATCCCAGTATTCGCACGGTATAAAAAGTAGCCTATGTGCTATTCCAGACTATAATCTATCTCTCTGCCAAGTTTCATAAAGATCCGTTCAGCCATCATGAACGTAACACATGAATCTTTCTTGCTTCTCCGCTACTGAAGGTTGGTAATCACCATTTTAAATTTCTTCTTATCTGGGGCAAGCCTGAATAGATTTTCTACCTTCTGATCCAGTCTAGTATCCGATGGTACTGAGAAAACAGGTATTTAGGATTACTTAATCAAATTCATTTTAAATAGAAACTGGCTAACAGTTTGAGAGGTTATAAGATACACATTTTTATTACACAAATATACAAGAGTACACTGCACAAACAGATAGGTACAATTTTACTGCCAAAGTTCTCTTAACATCCATCTGCTGATATTGTAATATTTTTTTATAACACATTTGCTCGTAAAGGGTCTCTTATTTCACCAATTTCAGTATCGTGATGTATGTCATTACGCACTCGTGCGTTATGGTAATGTAAAACGTACGGTTTATCAAGATGCTCCCACTAAAACGAACGGAACCTTTTTTAAATTTTAGCAAAGAGTTTTTATGTCAGCAAAGTGGTCAACATTTTATGAATAAAATTGACTTTGGGAGATAAAAAATAAGCATTTAATTCTTTTACAAATTGTTCAAATTTTTATAACTGCTTCAACAAGTGAATAAAGATTTATTCTTTGAAGAAAGTCCGAGTTTTATTTATTTCCTCGCAAATGTGTTATAAAACGTCGTATGACATACGTGCGCTTTGAAAATTACAGCCTCTGCTTTCTTGTAGCCCTCGCCTACGGCTCGGGCTGGCAATATCGCCTCGGCTGTAATTTTCAACTTACCGCACTCATATCATAATGTACTATATTATACAGTTTACATCGACGCGCCACGTTTTTATTACCCTGGCCTTAGAAAAATAATATGGTTTAGCAACTTATGTATATAGCACTATTCATATTCGACGTTACTCTTTCAGCGTTTTCTTTATCTGGTGCACCCTGATTGTTTATTTGCTAACGCAAACTCTTTAATATAAATAGATATAGTGGCACATCACATACTTAATTTTTGTGTTTGCGTATTGGTCGTATTTTGCGTTATTTGCCTAATACGACGGTATGTCACTACATAGATAGAGGGTCACTACCCTATTCGCATATATTTGCGAAACGCGAATAATGATGAAAACCAGTGATACCCGTATCATTAAATACGTGTACTTGTGTATCTCCCAGCACGGTAACCATTTTCTCACGCGGCCATATTTTAGCTTGTTTTGTTATAGTTCTGCTTATTCCATAAGCTAGTTGTATTACAAGAAATATTTATAATAAAAATGAGACTCAAATGGCACAAGCTAAATTCCAAGACATTCGTGAATACATTTGTTATTATTATCGAATGATTAATTTTCATGCCTGACTGGCCATCAACGTTACAATTTATCTAACTTGCATGGAAATAAGATTATTTGTTACTAGGAACATAAGTATGTTATTTTATCTCGCGTTTTGAAGACGCAAACAGGGTCAATACCTTCTTTAGCCGTCTCTCAATAATTTTTAATTATCACTAATTAGCTTCTTCAAAGGTAAAACTGAGATGTACAAACAAAAAAAAATTCAGTGGGTGGATAAATTCCCCGTGTATCAGTAATGTCATAAATTACAGCATAGTTAAAAAATAAAAATGAAACCTAAAAGCTCAAGGTTTGTTTTAAATAACCAAATGCTACGCTGCATTTTTCAACCAGCCAATCTTGACACGTGAAAAAACAGAGAATGTTCCTAATGAAAACAAAAAACTAAAAACACTTCACGCAAATAAAACACTAAAACATTTCAAGGAAAAGAAAACACCGAAATAAATATGACTCAAAATATTACGTTCCGGACACAGACTTGACACATTCGTGATTTTTCTCGCCATTATTCGGTTAGTCACTTCTAAAGTCAGTGCCCTGGGTATTTTTAAAATAAATTGAAGACTTGGCAAATAAATTATTTCATGCCAGAATCGCCCTTAATGGAGGTCCAAAGATACCAGCAAAGCAACACGTTATATTGCGATTGACCTCATGTTTGTCTTATTTTCTATTGTCACATTGTCATTGAGAAACAAAACAGGAATAGTCTTTTTTAAACTTTCGCGATCATAACACATAATAAACAGGAATAGCTTCACGACTTTGATCTCGAGACACTATAAATATTCCCTCGATCTGATTAGGTATATGGATGACTAGCTGCACCCCGCGGTTTCACCCGCGTATTTTTAAATCTCGGTATTCTCACAGGAAAAGTAGCCTATGTGCTATTCCAGACTATAATTTATCGCTGTGCCAAATTTCATCTTGATCCGTTCAGCCGTTCTGGCGTGACAGAGTAACAAACATCCATCCACCCAAACTTTCAGATTTATGATTTTAGTTATGCGGGATAAAAAATCTTGGGATTGAACTAGCTCCAACTCATTCTGAAAACTTGTGCTATTATTGTAAGAAAGATCATACAAAAACGTCATTACAAGACACTGTTATTATGCTTTGACTTATGCTTGACGACCTCTGTGGCGCAGCGGGCGAGAGCCTGCCTGCGACGCAAGAGGCAACCTCTTGCGTCGCAGGCAGGCTCTCGCCCGGGTTCGATTCCCGCCTTGAACAAATTTGTGTACGGTCTGCAGAAATTTGTTCCGATGGTCTGGGTGTTTTCTATTTATAATAAAAAATATCTATCTATGTAAGTATATAATGTATTAAATATATCAGTTATCTAGTACCCATAACACAAGCTTTGAATAGCTTACTTTGGGGCTAGATAGTGCTGTGTGGATTGTCCAGCATTATTTTTTTATGCTTTACCTGGGGTTTGAAGTCGTAAAGCTAAGTTCTCTTTTTTAACAGACTTCAAAACAGGAGAGGTTCTCAATTCATATGTTTGTTACCTTATAACTTTTTCCTGACTGGACCGATATTGATGATTCTTTTAAACAAAAGCTGGTGCTTGTTATGTAGTCCCATTTAAATTTGAGTCTGATCTGACGAGTAATTTTTGAGTTATAGCAGTATGAGTGCATTTTCCGGTGCGTTTGAAGTCCGTTATTTCATAATCAGATATTTTATTAGTCATAAGCTTTTCTTTTGTGCAAATTATACTTGTACCTTGTACTAATACTTGTACAGGATGTAAACAGTGCTATAGGTAAATACTAGTAGGTACCTACGCCGAATCGATGAATTGATCGATACCCTTAGCACCCGGTGTGACGTATGATTGTTTTATCGTTTACTCGTGATTATGCCTCGACAGTAAACATTGCTAGATAACGTAGTAGTAGTGTCATTGTTTATCCTCAAACTTCAAGGCTAAGTTTCTTCAGAAACATCAGTCTCTCGCCCCCACATAAAACACTTGAGGTTTTAAAAAAAATAACATAGGTACATTCAAATTTTGTAGAATAACATTCAGATTCGGCAAGAATGTAAATTGTTCCACAAGTTTACCAACCAAAAGCTTTTTTGGTAACAAAAAGAATTAAAAAACAGTTATTAGCAGCATAATAACTCAAACAATTGTTATAACAGCAGTCAGCATCATAAAAACACTTCACAATCACGTCTCAAATTTGAATGTACCTATGTTAAATTTCTATACGTCCGTCCGTACAAATTCTTTGTAAGCCGTTGAGGCCAAAGTTCACCGAATATAAAAAAGTAATATCACGCACAAGGAAATCGAATAAAAACTTTAAATAAATATTACCTAATCATGAACAATGTACAGTCTCTTATTACGCCAAGTGTAACTGGATATTAAGCTTATAGGTTCACGGCGCTATATATGTGAGACATCAAAAGAACTGTAGTTATCAAACAATTATTGCCAGAAGCCAGACGCTTTGTTTCATGTGCCTATTTTTACAGGGTTCCTGTAATCCAATGTAAGCATCACTTCATAGGACAGTAATGGTTACCTGGCTCCTTTCGAGCACTCCCTTTCTCACTATTAGATACGTTGGTGATGACAATAATAATAAATATTGATGAGATTTCTACACAGCACTATCTAGCCCCAAACTAAGCAAATGAGAACAAACGTATATGTCATCACATAAACATTTGTTCTCGGTGGGGATCGAACCCACGGCCTACAATGATGAGCTACTACCAACTGAACTGTGAGGGCTGTACTTCCCGGACGAACTTACCGAAGAGTTCAACTATTAACTACCTACTACGAAATTAATTAAATCATAAAAAATATTATACGGTTCGTTACATAGTTACTATGCATGATACAACTAATGAAGTCTATTTTAATTTCCTTGGATAACACCGAAGTAGATAAACCTCAAAGTTTTGTAAAAATGAGATCCGCTTCGTTGTTTATTCAACTACCTAATGGCTTTTGAAAAACAACGTTTACCGTTGTGATTATGTACAAGAAATGACAAAAGTTAAACCATTGTAAACTCTAAGTAACTAATATTTCTAGAGCCATTAGACTTTAACCTCTCCAGACTGGCGATTTCAGACACAGGCCATTCATATTCAGACATATTTTATATCGCATCTCGAAAACGATATACCTAGTAAAACCAATATTTCCGATTTTAAAAATGATGCCATGTTTCAGTTCGAATTTCGAACTACTTCGAATTATTGATTATCCAAGTTCTAATGTTACACACATGTATTCCAAATATATTTTGTTCGTATTCTGGATTTATCGCTATCATTATATTTACACATTATTCGTTTACAAATTCCTGACAATCCACATTATATTTATCAGTCGTAACAGAAAAAAGTGAGCGAAATAATTGATATTGTTAATATAATTTAGTTCATAACTGTATCATACGAAAAACAAAGCTAACAGGAAATTAATTAAAGTAGGTACCTACTTATCGCACTAACATACAAAAGTATTGAAATTAAACAATTTTGCGATTTGCGTTTCGTCCAGATGATTCCACTTAAGTAGGCAGTGTTTATGTTTGACCTTGTGTCGTGAAAATCACAGCACTCCCCATGAAACAGTAACAATTACTCAGGAAACGGTAAGTACGTAAATATATAGGGTGGCCAAAAAGTCATGCGTCAAACGCAACTGGGGGTTAGGGCGCCCACACATTACTGCGAATTCGTTTGAATTCGCATCGCATCGCAAATATCGAGAGTGAGGAAATGTCTGCGAGCTCGCAGAGAGAGAGAGAGCAAGCGGCATCGCATCGCAGTTTTGTGTTGGCACCCTTAGATGGGTAATAAACTGCAAAAGATTGTTCTACGGGAGGTCCTCATGGTCATCATGCGAACATTTGATATTCGACAGTATACACTTTTATAGTTATTTGAATATAATTAAAAACTCAACTTATATAAATCAAAACTATAATATGGTACTGGTGCCGATTCTGTTGTTTCATTATCCTAAACTAACCTAATCTGACAGCTTTAAAATTATAACCGTCCTTGTTATCTTTTAGAAAGGGATGGCAATATTTTTGGTGCTGTCAAATTAGGATAAGTTATGAAAATTGAAACCAGAGAACCAGAGAACCAGAGAAACATGGAGCGCGCCATGCTAGGCATCACACTGGTTGATCGAATACCCAACGTCGAAATTCGACAAAGAACTAAGGTCGTGGACGTGGGTAGGAGGATACACCAGTTGAAGTGGAAATGGGCAGGCCACTTGGCTAGGCGGGAAGACGGTAGATGGACAAAGAGAGTGACTGAGTGGTGGCCACGCGAGAGTCATAGACCACGAGGCAGACCACCGGCCAGATGGTCTGATGACATAGTTGGGACAGTGGGAGTCGAGTGGATGCGGTTGGCGCAGGACCGGAAAGAGTGGCGTGCTAAGGAGGAGGCCTATACCCAGCAGTGGGTGAATGTGGGCTGATTAGATAGATAGATAGATGAAAATTAAACAACAGAATTGGCACCACTGTCTATTCCTATAAACTGTAGCGTGGCAACATGGTTCTACGCCGTAGCGTTGAAAGGTACCTACCCACCTGAGGTACTCGTGACCTTATTGCATGATGTGAATAATTAGAGCACCCATTTTAGTATTGACTTCGTTGCAAGTATATATGCGACTAAATCTTTTTTTAATCAGGAAAAAGCCCGAAATTGTAAAAAAAAATTGATGCTGCATACACAAACAGTCGGGCGAATTTACCAAGCAAATAGAATGAGATATATTTTTCAATGGATTGAAGTAGGAAACAAAATACTTACTTATATAGAATAAAAAAAATTGAGTTGGTAGTCTGTGGTAGATTTAGGCACATGATAGGTACCCCATAAAGTATGCATCCTATTGCAGTAAAGGCAGTTGTTCGCAAACACATACGTATATATTATTCACAGAATGTGTTCAAGTCACGTAAAATAAGGGACCTAACACGATGGGAAAGAAGTAAAACTATGGCACTTTTGACAAAAAATTAAACTGACTGCATATCAACTGAAAAGCAATAACCAAATCTTTACACTTTGTACTTTGTTGTAGATAACCCATTACTTATCTAAATAATGGTCCCAAAAATCACACTTAGTCATTGTGTTCCGTTGAGCTATTCCTTGTAGTAATAAGAACTTTAAACTTTAATACTCAACATGTTTAATCATGATTATGTTATTGGTAACTGAGTTATATTGTTCCCGCTTTGTCATCTTGTGATACTAATAAAATTAAAGCAATAAGGAATGATTGTTCTGTGTCTGGGTGTTGTAATTTATGTATTTACATAAATAAGATTTGCTTAAACAGACATTTGCTTAGAGCAAAAACAATAAATAAATGTATAAATGCACATGTGCTACTAATAAAATCGATTAATTGTGGAACGAGTAGCTAGTGGCCTCGTCGTATAAAAGCCTACGTATTTAAATAGGATTTTCCATTTCATAGAAAGTTATTATGGTATTCCCACCAATGCCTACGAGAATATTAACGATTGTTTAATGTTTATGAACAGGTGTTAACACATCGTCCTAAAGAGCTTTAAAACTTTTTTATTTCTTCTCTTTAAACCAAATGTTGCCAAATACAGCCAAATGATAAAAGAAAAACTTGAAAATATTTAATTCCCTGCTTTAATATTGTTTGATAGTCAAAGTTAGGTACTAAAATTCGTAAGTCTGTGCATGTCGCATTCACGTCGTCAAATGTGTTGAGCTCTTTATGCGAAAGTTATACCTACATGTGGGGGTCGTGCCATACCGTGCCAGGCCCTCGCACCCGCGAAAGGGTCTCAACTGTGACACGAGCACCTAGCGTCAAAACCACTAAAACTTTACGGCAGCAACTAGACGTCTAGCTAGACCGTGGGCTCGGCTTCCAAAATTGTGAACAAAATACTTTCCAAAACGAGTCGCCACAAGCGTACGAACGGCCCTGCGCGGCAGTGGTGAGTTTTACAAGTACATAGAAGAAATCAAAATCATATCGTGGTTATTTGTCATCACCGCACTTCACTCCACAATGCTATGCTTGTCGCTCGAAATTAACCCTATAAAATAAGCGCCATAATTGCGTGGTACCCCTCACTTAGCCAGGCTGTTACTTGACGCTAAAGATGTTCAAAGCACAAAGTAAATAAAAAACAGCACTGTTCGACATTTGGATAAATTTGTTGGTTGTTTTATGTACTCGAGTTAGTTATTATTTTAATAAGATTGAAGTGGCATTAGGTAACGACAATGCTCTTAGAATAAGAGGGTGTATTTAATTTGGCGAAGTGTCCGTAGAACTTCGAGAGGTACGCTGATCGAAAACTCACCAATCAGTTATTAGGTTCACTAACATCACTACATAGTATAAAACAAAGTCGCTTTCTCTGTCCCTATATCCCTATGTCCCTATGTATGCTTAAATCTTTAAAACTACGCAACGGATTTTGATGCGGTTTTTGTTAATAGATAGAGTGATTCAAGAGGAAGGTTTATATGTATAATGCATGATATTAGTAGAAAAACAATGTGCACCCGTGTGAAGCAGGGGCGCGCGGGCGGGTCGCTAGTATATTATTTAATATAGTTAGATTAGATAGGCTCTTACCTATTGTCCCTTTCTCATAGCTTCGCGCACCCACATGTCCGCGCTCGGCTGGAGAAGCACATGGGCTCAAACCTGGTGCGGCTCACGGAGAAGGCTTACATGACCGATCTGGAGGAGAGGATACGGGCCGTCAACGAAGAGAATCTCAACAAACGGATCTCTTCTAGAGTTGTAAGTATCCCATGTATTCTTTGTGAGTTCAATTCCCACATAGAGCAAAAATTTTTGTGATGATGTATGAACATAAATGATTTTTATCATAAGTTTGTATTTACAAAAAAAAAGTATTTAAGTAGTATATATTAGCTATCTGGTTCCCACATCACAAGCTTTGGCTTAGTTAGGGGCGAGATAGTGCTGTGTGTCCAACAATATTTATTCTCTTATCTTGCCCACCCATCTTAATATATCTTGCGTTGTAGATTTCGGATACCTTTCAGATTGAAAACAGTTTAATGATTAATTATTTTTTTTTTCTTATAAGTTTAGTGGTTGAGTGTAATTTTTGTTATTGAAATAGATGAAGTTTTAGCTTAGTAGTTGCCGTGATGTTACTGTTATGAATTGAGTGCAGCTATCTATAAAATAATAATAATAAATAAATAAATAATACGTAATGCTGGACAATCAACACAGCATCATCTAGCCCCAAAGTAAGCTACTCAAAGCTTGTGTTATGGGTACTAGATGACTGATATATTTAATACATTATATACTTACATAGATAGATATTTTTTATTATACATAAACACCCAGACCAACGAAACAAATTTCTGCAGATCGTACACAAATTTGTTCCGAGGCGGGAATCGAACCCGCAACCTCTTGCGTCGCAGGCAGACTCTCGCCCGCTGCGCCACTGAGGTCGTCAAATAATAAATCGTCGATATATAAATCGGTGGATATTCCACACAATACTAAAGAAGAGATTATTACCAAGAGCTCTTTGTTTAAGCTAAAATTTTGTTTGAACCATCATTTAAAATACATGTCAGGCTAACTTATTAGCGCCTGGCCATACTGCCATACTGTAACTGTGTTTTTTTTTCTGTTTACAAAAATGGCATCTTAAATTTCGATTTTATCGTTATTCTGGATACTATCACTAAATAATTCTGGTCTCTAAAGCTATTGAGACCAGAATTTGGTGATTAGTATCCACAATAACGACGAAATGAAAAATTTGAAGCAAAAACATTTTAGTCATTATAATATTAAAATAAAAATAAAATAAATATTGGTGGACGTTCCGCACATCACTATCTAGCCCCAAACTAAGCTTATGCTTGTAATATGGGAGAACCAGATAGCTGATATACTACTTATAATACTTTTTTTTTTGTAAATACATACTTATAATATTATATAACACCCAGACAGAGAACAAACATTTATGTTCACCACATAAATGTTTGTTCACGGTGGGAATCGAACCCACGACCTACGGCGCAGAAGGCATAGCTACTACCAACTGAGCTACGTAGGCTGTATTGCTCAATGTACCTAACCTAGGTTCTAGTAAAATAAGGTCATTAAAAATAAATGATTTTTTTGCTTTTTATTAAGAAATATTTAATAAATATTTCATGAAAACAATTGTTAACTAATAGACTACGGCTACGTTTTACAAACAGTTAAGTTTTGGCGATGTCGTAGCTAAATGTCGTTTATCTAGGGCATGCCAACATTATCAAACACCGCTTAAAACTTTGTAGGCATATGGCGTCACACAGACCGAAGTTTATATATGATGTGAAACCAATTAGCCATCCATCATGAAAACTCTTTGTTTATCAACTCGAACCCTCATTTACATTTTACGGCTTGGGGATAGGAGAGTACCTACCAATAGTGCGAAACTGACAGTTACTGGAAATCAAAATCATTTAAATTGATTTACCAGTCACGAGAAACAGCGCTTCAGAGCTCCATAAAATATTATTACTTACTGAAAACGAATTGCCTAGCAACAGTAATGAGCCAATCTGCTCTAAATAACTTCGAACCGAATAATTGTTTAGACTAGGAGCTATCTTGTTGTTCTTGTTGTTTATCTGTAGAGGAAACAACTAAATTAAGAACTTAAAACTACTACAGTGACAAATTGTAGTACAAAACAAGCTAAGAAATAGTATGAACTAGCTGGTACCCGCGACTTCGTCTGCGTACTTTTCGCAATAAAAGGTAGCCTAATGTCCTTTCTCAGGGTCTAAAGATAGTCTGTGCCAAATTTCATCAAAATCGGAAGCGGGAAAGCGTAACAGACAGACAGACAGAGTTACTTTCGCATTTATAATATTATTATACTAGCTGGTATCCGCGACTTCGTCTGCGTACTTTTAATTTGAATATTATGGATTATATTAAAATATAAAGTTTCATGGTTTTATCTTTAAAATTAAGAAATCCCATACAAACTTTCAACCTTTATTTCGACATCTTCATCCCTTTTTTCGCAATAAAAGGTAGCCTATGTCCTTTCTTAGGGTCTAAAGATTGTCTGTGCCAAATTTCATCAAAATCAGTTGAGAGGTTTAAGCGGGAAAGCGTAACAGACAGACAGACAGACAGACAGGGTTACTTTCGCATTTATAATTTTAGTAGGGATAAGTAGGGATGAATGTTGGATAGCAATTACTAGTAAATGAGCGAGATGAAGCTATTGGACGTTTTCGCCAATTTGCCTTCGTCTAGTTTAGGTTTCACATAATCTGATAAACATATTTAGGGTATAGGATTGCTCATTACCAATAGATAGCTAGCTAGCTAGCTAGCTGCTAAGTGTTCAACAGATTTTTGGTCTGATTAATAAATGGTTTCCTAGGCGCGTCACCTTGGAAACCATTGCTAAAAGTATCAATATAACCATTCATGTGAAAGTGAAAAGTTAAGCTCTGTGCCACGATAAATGTTCCTCTACAAAATGTTTGTTACAGCTCGATGAGATGGAAAGGCTTAAACGGCTGATCCTAGTTGGCAAGACTCCACTTAAAGAATGTCCACCTGAGTTGTTCCATCACCCAGTGTTCGTGTTCTGGCGTATGGTAAATCGGGAAGTGGCTCTAGCTTCGAAGAAACGGGCCGATGCATACTACAGAAAACTGAAAGCTTCTCAAAAGTCTGAACAGGTAATCTAAGATTCTGAAATCAGAAATGTAAATTTGATGTCATTTTTGACACAGTAGCATTTGGAAGTTCAATTCTTCGTTATAATTTTCAGTCAATAGACGAGGAAGCAGAAGGTGAAGACATGGAAGAAGAAGGCGAGCAGCTCACGCCGGGACAGCTCCTGTCGAAATGTAAAGCGGAGCTGGAAGAACAGAAACAGATCGACGTGGAGAAGGGAGTGCGATTTACCGACGAACAGTTCAGCGTTATTAAATATGAAACAAATGATGTTAAGACGCTCAAGAACCTCACTGTAAGTATCATTATGAATATATTTGAAATTTACTTGAAAATTTTTTGTAATAATTTTCAATAGTATTTTTTGGTAAGTTGCAATCATAGGATTGTGTCTATAGGTAATTATATTTCATTAATTGCATTCCAAGCTTGCATGCGTCTTAGATGATAGTTATCTAGTTCTTAGTAAACTAGATATTTCTGCTCCAAACAAATCCATATCGTAAAGTCACTGGGTCTGGTCAAAGTATGTTCACTTTCAAGAGATTGTAGTTGTCTTGTCTACTCACTTCTATACCTACAAACACGGGCTCGCTAGTCTTCAAAGACCAATATTGACATTCCCCCGAGCAAATACGGGATGGGAAAACAATGAAATCACGCATTTCCTAATATATACTTGTTTATAGGTATAGGCGTCAATTTACTTGTAAATATGTTCTTGTCTCTATACGACTATTCTGTGTAATAAAATTATCAAACTCTAGGTATCTTAGACGGCACATAGAATGAGTAGGTATTTAATTATCACTACATAGTATAAAACAAAACCACTTTCTCTGTCCCTATATCCCCATGTCCCTATGTTTATTGTATGCTTAAATCTTTAAACTACGCAAAGGACTTTGATGCGGTTTTTTTTAATAGAAAGAGTGATTCAAGAGAAAGGTTTATATGTATAATACGAGTACATACATGATATGTGCACCCGTGCGAAGCAGGGGTGTGCGGGCGGATCGCTAGTACAAAATAATTAAAAGGTCAAAAAAGCTAGGTTCCACCTGACTTAGCCTTAGAAAGTACTGGAAAAAACAAAGAACCTTAAAAACGTCGTAAAAGTACGTATTCGCTTTGAAACAGATTCATTTAAACTACTGGAGACCTCAAAAAAATAGGCTAGAGATAACATGAAATATATTATGATGTATCTTTATTTAATCTGTATAAGTTAATGTAGACGTGAAGTAGGTAAAGTGTATTAAACACAACAATAGTATCACATATAGTAAAAAGATTCAAGATACACGTGTTAGCCTCTCTACGAAGTAACTATTATTTGTTTTTATTTATTTACACGGCATCACTGGGCTTGTGACCCACCGATTAGAACTTGACCCGAAGGTCCCAATAATATCGAGATTGATAGCCTGGTCATCGTTGGCTCGTGTTGCTTGCCATACGAGATCATGATAGAGGCTAGTGTCCACCAACATACTAACCGTTAACATAACCAAATGATCGATCGATTGATGAAACTTGAATTAATGATTGTACTGCACTTACTTCACTGAATTCCTCAGACATTCCAACAATCATTTAAGCGCCTTGGCGATAGCTGTAAGCCTAAATGTATTTTTTATAAATAAATAAATGATAATCTCCGCTTCTTCAAGATTTTTACCGTAAATAAAACATTCGGTCGTGTGTCAGAACGATTCAGGGTTCCAATGTTTACTATATGTAGTTGTCAATACAATGTGCCAACATATGGACCATTTACTCATAGTATGGACCGTATGATGACTTGAATCGATTATTCTTTTCAGATCTTAATTTTCATAAAACATGACCGTTGGCCAACCAGTTCCTATTACCAGAGCTTTACTTACACTAGTTTTGATCTATCAACTGGTTATAGGCATTTGCTTTTGGTGAACTGTGACCTCATTCTATAAACTGTGCACCTACCTATGTGGTGTGAACTATGAGTGTGATAACAGATCATGTCAGTTAAATGTGATTTAGTAATCGCATACGTATTAATTAAAGTTCTACGTATCTAACTATTAAAGAGCCAAGTCCAAGTATCTACTTGGACCGTTCAGTTTTCGAGGACACTATCAGTTGGTGCTACAGTATTACAATCTCACTCACGACAGCTCAGTCATTCAAAAGGTAGGCATCTGTACAGATGCAAACCTTGGGCGAAGTCAGGTAAGATGAAAATGTCCCCCTCTCGCCGAAAATCGCTTATTCGCTACTGCTTTTTATCCGACTTCAAAAATGGAGGAGAGACATTCAACTGTATGTTTAAATTATTATGTTCGTTACGCGATATATCCGCCAATTATTCTGGAAACTAGCCTATATGTTTCTTATCCGCTCTTCTAGGCTAAGTATATTTTGATTTGTTTTTATTTAGCTTTGAATTGATTTTAAGTAGGTATTTGATTTTATCGAGGATTAAATAGAAATCATAATGATTAAAATAAATTAAATTTAATGTTTTTTTAATTAGCTGTAGAACTACTATTAACATAACTAAACCCTAGAACTTGACAGCATTGCTTTTGCATAGTGATGCTATGGGGGTTGACCTGTAAACCTATAGACATTCCACTAGTTTTACTCTCAGATTTCTGAACCAACACTTCTTTCGACTGAAGCAAAAGTAGAAATCACTCCGAAAACTCCGAATTACCTAAATGATAAATACATAGTAGCTCCTTTAGTGTCTCTCTCAAAATGCCACAATCATAGTTCTAATTTATAAATAACTGGTTATTACTGGTCGTTAACCGGACATTAATCAATACTGTTTAGTTATAGGTAATGACCCAGCACTGATACCCGACCATGCGTGTTTATATTAGCTGGTAGGTACTCGTCTGATCTATCGGTTGTTGCAACACTGTTATCGGAATACTTTAGTAGGTTTGATATTATCAACTGTCCTACTACTGGGCAAGAGTCTCCTATTCCTTCTATCCATTTAGTAGCATTTAGTAGCTTACTTTGGGGCTAGATAGTGCTGTGTGGATTGTCCAGCATAATTTATTTATTTATTTCCTGGGCTAAGATAGCCGAGCTTCTCATCTTAACCAACTTATATTGGATTCGACGTGACTTCAGGATACCACTTCGTAGCAAGTTGGTCCACCTACTGTCACCTGATGCGGTGGTTCCTTTTTGGTATTCCTCAGGCGACAGCCCTCACTCACAGCTGAGTTGGTAGTAGCTCGGCCTTCTGCGCTGTAGGCCATGAGTCGAACCTTACCGAGAATACATATTTGTGTAAAACATAAATTATTGTTTTCTGTCTGGGTATTATTTAATTAATATTAAAAGCTAAAAAATACGCATTGTATCACGTATTGATTCTCATAACTATTCATTCTCATATTAGAAGTATTCTCATTACCAGGAGGTAGGTATAGGTAATTTATCTAATTTATCCAAAAAAAACATGCAATATTTCCAAATTCAATGAGATAGGTACCTACTTTACCGGACTCCAAGGTTGGATAAAAAAGCCTTCTTATGATCATTCGGACCATAGGGGTGTTGTTGTTTTCGCCTAATCTATAATTTTGAAATGAAATGAAATGAAATAATTTATTTGCGTGAAGTATGGTACATATATTTATTATGGTACATAATATATTTGTTATAAATAGCTCTTAGTTAACCGAAGGACATACCCTACATTCTGTTTTGGTATATTGTGGATAACCTTATAGCATGACAGAAACCAAAACATCAGACCAATTGTAACGTCAGTTACAATTATTATTATATTTCATAGAAGGATTACTCTCATATAAAAGCATATAAAATAAATGCTGCTTAAAATTAGCCCTGTCACTGTTTGTCATTATACGGCAGCAAGAGACTGAAGGGTTGTACTACAAAACGGTGTCTAACTTTAAACAATGTCTAAAATTAGCGCTGTCTCTGTTTGCCATTACGCAATGGCAAGAGATGTCAAGGGCCTTACTACAAAAAAATAGGCAAACGTTAAACACTGCTAAACTTTTGACATCTCTTACCATTGCGTAATGGCAAACAGAGACAGCGCTAATTTTAGACACTGTTTAAAGTTAGACGCCGTTTTGTAGTAAGGCCCCAAAAGTTTAGGCAGTGTTTAACGTTTGCCAATTTTTTTTGTAGTAGGGGCCCCAATAGTTTTAGCAATGTTTATCTTTTAACAGATTTAAAAAGCCTGTTTTTATATGATATTTTTGCTATATTTTTTTTTGTTTCAGACTGTTGAAGAACTCTATGCACTTGCGGACAAAATAATAGGAACGAAACGTCTTTAATTTTTAAATGTTTTGGTATGTAAGCATTCGTATTTATTTTGGTATCGATAGATAAGTGAAGTAGGCAAAGTG
Source organism: Plemyria rubiginata (assembly GCA_963576535.1). Taxonomy (NCBI): domain Eukaryota; kingdom Metazoa; phylum Arthropoda; class Insecta; order Lepidoptera; family Geometridae; genus Plemyria; species Plemyria rubiginata. The sequence goes on from OY754906.1 coordinate 4,675,817, forward strand.
CCGCATTTAAATAGAAACTAGTAAAAAATATTGTAACCTAGTGGAATTAAGCAACAATGTAATTTTTTATGCAGTAAATGGTTATTTTGTCACCATTCTTTTGTGACATTTCATTGGTTCTTCCGGCCATACCCCTACCTACCCTAAATGGACATTTATCATTACTCTTAGTTACATACTCTTACATAAAAATGTGTCTTGACAGCAGGCGGACATCAAAATGATGAAGTGATAAGGGTTTTACTTTTGACGTAGGTACGTAACCCTAAAATTGCTGACTAGTCGTTTGGTTAGCACGAGAGCCCCGCAGGCTACATAGACTTTCGATCGGCCCCCGATAGCAATAAATAAATAATGCTGGACAATCCACACAGCACTATCTAGCCCCAAAGTAAGCTATTCAAAGCTTGTGTTATGGGTACTAGATAACTGATATATTTAATACATTATATACTTACATAGATAGATTTTTTTATTATACATAGAAAACACCCAGACCATCGGAACAAGTTTCTGCAGATCGTACACAAATTTGTTCCACGGCGGGAATCGAACCCGCAACCTCTTGCGTCGCAGGCAGGCTATCGCCCGCTGCGCCACAGAGGTCGTCAAGATAGTTGTTCGGGCTTTTAATCAATATGAAGATGTATACAAGAGTGCATACTAAAATGATTCACTATGAGCCGCAAGCACTAGCCGCTAGCTGGCCACTAGCAGACTATCGCAGCGTAATGTCAAATTAAAATGTTTTCTTCTCTACCTTATGGTAGAGTTCTTTTAATGAACTCTTGTCGACACGGTTACAGCGAAATTTCGTCTTATATTAAGTTTCGGCAAAATAATCATAGCTTTTTATTTTGGCGCTTTTAAAACAGCTTTTTTATTTAATTGCTTCAATTTAATTGCTTCGGTAGGTAGTTTCATGTAGATGAAAAATATATGATATTGGAAACATCGAAACACGTAAGTACCTATAACAAACATCATTTATTGAATGCAACACTTCATTGTCTTGCCTAACAACGGACATACAATAGCACTCATAAAAAATAACCATTTAATATAACATTTTATAATATCAAATATAATAAAAAGAACATGGAAGTGTTTTCAATCTTTTGAAGTAAGATTAGAACAGGCAAAGAGCTAATCAACAAAATATAATTTTGATTCCAAATATAACGTATAAACATAAACTTATATAGTGTAAAATTTAAAAAACATCCTGCCAAAATGATATATCATTATTAGATATGGGTTCTGTAGCAAAACTAAACAGAGTTTGAGTGCTCATTCGAGAGATTCACACAGTAATAATAAACAAAATTATGTAGTAACTTATAACATAAAACACTTATAAAATAATTCCTACCACAACATCTTTTCTTCATGATATCCTGATTATACTCTTTGGATAATTTCTGTATAAGAAATAACTCTAATTATAGAGCAAATACTCATACAGATGATGTGTAATTGACTAGACTCAAAAAAATGATAAGCAGAAAAAATAAAGAAAAGCGTTTTATACTACACCTGCTTGGAAAGTGTCTTGATACTTTATCAAATTTACGGTAGAAAGTACGTCATTGCATATCGAACAAATATGCGGGGAGAAAACGCATCTGAGCGGGAGAGAAAAGTGTATGAAAATCCATTTCTTACGTGGTTTTTCTTTTTTAATTTTGGGTAAGACTATGCGCCGGTAACCTAAATATCAAAAGCCAAAAAGTTTTTACAGTGAGTTTTTATCTTCAAGTTCGCAAAATGACACTGGCCACTAGCTGTGTGTTGGATGGTGTCGGGCTGGCAGTGCGACCCTGCGGCGGCAGGATAAACAATTTGAAAAAAGAACATGTGAAAATTGCAGACGCCATTGGCGCCATTTTCAATTTGTGTGTTGTTTGAGGATTCAGTTTTAGTTTTTTATTTTCCTCGTAAGTGTAGTATAAAGCACTATGTATCACTCGAGAGAAAGTGCGATTCCCGATCTCGGGTACACCCTCGACGGTATCGGTCACTTTCTCCTCTCTGTGAAAAATGTACTATTCCATAATCACCAAGGAATATATTAGTATTCAAATTCCTTGGTAATCACGTTATTGACAGAACAAAAATACTTCATATTTCAATTCATGGTGTGGATCCAGGCTAGGAAACTGCATCATACATTACATTACATTTCTTTGAATTAGAAATAAAACCTAAAGATAAAGAGCTCTTTGCACTATGAGGTCCGCGTGTAGAGCCACTACGAAGCGCTACGCTCGTAGCCGTCTGTGATTCGTCACAACCGGCTTTTGGGTCTACGGCGTAGCTGCGCGTAGATTAGCCCTGAAGGTTTGTCGATGGGCTGGTAGATTTGATGCCTTGGGTCGCCTTTCGTTACGTTTGCGGGGAATTTTGACATGTCGATGTTTAGATAGTGCTTATTGGGCATCGTCATTTTAATCCATGTGACCTGGAAATAAAAAAATAATTAACTCAAGAAAATAAGTATAACTAATCTCTCATAGTTCCGGTATAACCTATGTATATATATTTATGTATATATATTTGTTTTAAAGTTTCCAGTTGCCAACAGATGAAACTAAATAAATTTGAGACCGATAACACTAACTAACACGACCTCTCACGTGTTGGAGTTTGTCATCCGATGACGAAAGAATGTGATTTTTTAATTACCATGATTTATGAGTTTGATTGTTCAAGTGAAAATTATTTTCATAACCATGATAGTTTTAAAAATTATATCATCACACGAATATCATAAATGTGAAAGATGTATGTATGTTTGATGATTGTTACTTAACAACTCCGCAGAACGGCTGAACGAATTTGGATGAAATTTGGCACAGAGATAGTCTGGAATAGCACATAGACTACTTTTAACCTGTGGGAATACCGGGATTTAAAACTACGCTGGTGAAACTGCGGGGCACCAGTATTTATCTAAACCAACAAATCAACAGTAGCTTCTTGCTTTTACTAGTATATTCAGAGCAAAAGACAACAGTCGTTTTAGCGATAAGTAGTCTATTAATATACGCTCTTATCATGCAATGAGTTACCAACACACTATTTTGTTTATTTACCCATCTTAGTTTAGGTTCCGAGTTGGGTTTTACAACATAGGTATGTATAGACTATCCTTATTATTCATTAGTGACAATTTCACTTGATGGTGAGTGATGAAGCAGACGATGAAAAATATTTCTACGCTATACATTTCAAAGTGGTCCTTGTGATTGAACTATAGAGGCCTGTTTGATTCACTCACTGTATTTGTTTTACTACTTAACTAAACAACGAAATCCTCTGATTATAAGTAACTGTCGCCGCACACGAGTCACACGTGACAACGAGAAGCTAGAAGCGGCCATAAAAGTACGACGTTTTGTGTCGGCGTTTAGTAACGTTTTGTTGCGTGTGGCGGCTAAAAAAATGTATGAAAACTACAGGAAATTTGCAAGTGGACGCGTTTTGTGGTTGTGGATGGAGGCTCGTTCGCGCCGATCCTAAAGAGTAACATTATAGGTAGCTTGGTACACTTACCTCAGGAACTTTCTCCAGAACGACTTTCTCGGCCTGATACAGCGTGTGTTGTACGGATGGGGAGTAAACACCGATGTCAGGTGGGCCGGCGAATTTGTCTAGAATTGCATCTTTGACTGTGAGCCACGCGTTGTCGAAGTCGGCAGTACGCATGCTGTCGTACACCCATTCTGCTTCGACAACGGTACTGTTGCCAAAATAAAAAGTATTAAAACAAGCCACTCTAAAAAGTTCTGACGAATTTTCTTTATTAAGGAGCTCCATCAAAACTCATTTGCTCCATATTATGTAGGACGGTGAAGGCTAGCCTAAGTAAATTAAGTAGCGTTTAATAAGCTGTTATTTGATATTATAGTTTTTAACTTTTTACCAATCTCTATAAGACGAATTGTCTAAAGAAATCTTTGAAAAGTCATATAGCAAACAAGACGTTATCATTCTCCAAAGAGTATACAATAACTAACGTCTCTAACTGTAAACGTACTCTAAAATCTCTAAACGTACTCTACGTAGAGATTTGTTAATTATAACAAACCTTTACTTAATGATGTGGTTGGTGGCGGTAAAGTAAATGCTGACCTGAATATTCTCTCTGCTGAATCAGTGAGGGTGGTGTATTCATCTTGCACGAAGTCTACAAAAGCAGATTGGGTTGTCTTCAAAACTCGAAGACCGCTCAAGCCGGACTTTACTGTCACGGCCTCTACACAAAAGAAATATTTTATGAATTAAACATAAATTTCTGTAAGTTTTAGGTGAACTAAGAACAAGCGTTGTGGATAAATGTGAAGGGTTGGGAAAGTAAACTCACCATGCCTAGCTTGTGACACTTCACACCACCTAGTCGCAGTTGAGGAGAACACGAAAGCGTGGTTATGAGGTACTCCAGCCTGCAACCTCTCCCACGGATATTCCAGAATGTGACACTTTGCCTCCACCACTTGTTTGTACATGTAAAGGAAATGATTCACAACCACCGCACCGAATTCTTCCGGGGTCTTTACTCCGTGCTTCTTAGCTAGTAGATAGACTGTGTTCTTCTGTGAATCAGTTGCAACCACTTCCTTGTTGTCGCCTATGACGTAAGCTGTTTCTGAGGCGAGTTTTAGTTCTGTTGACACTTCGAACTCCCTTATGGAATGGTAGTCGCCATCTCTGTGTACGTGCAAGAGTTTGACGGAACCTTTGCCGTAGCCGTGGTCGCTGAGTTCAAAGCGACCACCCGTCTCCTCGGCCGCCGTCAACGCCGTCCGCGCGGCCGCGCTGGCTGCTGGGCCCACGAGACCTTCACCGGAACTAGTGTTCGACGGTTTCGCGTAAATTCTGTGAAACAAAACACTCAGAGATTAGGATACACTGATATAAATAAACTACTGTAAAAAAAATATCTTGTGAATTTTGTAACCGACAAAATATAAGATAGGTAAGTTTATTTTCTTCGCTATTTTTAGATGACAAAAAAATCACGACTGAAAAAATTATGCTATTAATAATTATGGGTACTATTTGATTTTCTTCGCTATTTTTAGATGACATAAAAAATTTACATCCTAAAAAAATTATGCTTGACCTAACCTGTTTATGCTCGTCCACGGCATTTTAAAAAGGCAATCAAATCACTTGATTTTGAGGGTGTGCAGGAAGCTGCGTCGGCGCATGAGGCACGAGGTAGGTTCACGAACAAACTGCGACGATGCCGGCTCCAACCCTCACTTATAAGAGTACCCTGCGCTGTGACCCTTGTTATCAGAATGTAGCACGCGACAATAGCAACTCATTTGTAGCTATACACCTACCTACACACACTCATTTACAAATATAATAAATTTACGTTTATCTATAACTGACGACCAAACGTATCGGTTTGTTTTAAGGATGTTTAGATCACGCATAATGGACCACCTTAGAGTTTAAATGCGGATACAGGAGTCCAACACAAGTAACAAGGATGTTTAGACTTAGATTTCCTAAATTTTACGGTTTTACCGTCCAGTTCCCAATTAATAAAAACTTGTAAGGAAGGTACCTATCTACTATGGAAACCAGTTAACTGATATAATATAATACATACATAAATATGCACCTGCTTATTATATTTTTAATTAAAGACCACAATAGAGACGAAACAGAATAAACTACCAACTTCTTTGCAAATAAAATATGTTTAGAGTTAAGGTCAGTAAAAAAATACCTCATACAATACATCTTCAGCGGGCAATTTCGACATCTTAATATAAAAGCATCACGTGAGTAAAGATTATACAGGTAGGTAAGTACTCTATGTACTATAGCTACCAATTTTATGATACAATCGTAACATTTTTATGAGGCTTACTTTTATGATTAGATACATTTCATAGCTCTAAAAAGTATGGCGAGACTCTATATAATGGTAATAAAACCAAATGCATCTAGAAGCAGGTTGCTCTCCAGATCAATAGAAAAACAATTAAAATTAACCTACCTAGTACCTAACCTTAATGCCTTACCGCCAGTTTCTGAAAGCTCTTTGAAAGCTTATCGGCTGTCAAGTCACTTGTTATCTATTCTATCTAATTTGAAGTAAAAGCTGATATAGTAAGTGACTTGACAGCTGTGATCGAGCTTTCAGAAACCGGCGGTTAAGGTCGTAGTTACTATCTTTGGAATATTCGTCCATGTTGGAACACTTACCTCAAGGATTTAGCAACTGTATAAATTATGTAAATCCGATAAGTAGGTATGTCCTGTATATGTATTGGTAAATAATAGGTTGGCTACATTCTGTATTTTTTTTTATACCTGGAAGTTTGAGAATTTATTAGGATTAGAACTGTATGATACGTCATAACTAAAACATAGCTAAAACTATAGCAAGCCGTCTGATGACTAGGTACAGCTGACAATTACACCAATCTGTACGAAAGCAATATTCAAATTCCTTGGAAAGCAACGATACGAGTAGGCATGAATGTACGGAGTCTGTCCGTCTATGCCAGTCCATACTCGGCTCAGTCTAAGTGGGTAGGTGACTTCAGATTTAGTATGTTCAGATTGTTCTGTCTCAAATCTACCTCAATGAAGATAGCGGCAAGGCGAGTGTAGAGCGCGTGGCTTTGTCGTAGGGCGGGCTTTGCGCAAGCGCGGGCGGGCGGGTTTTAGCGCTGTGACGAGCGTTGCGCCGCGACGTCTCAGCTGACGCCGCCGCGCCGGCCGCGTCACGCATCGCCACCGCGCATCGCACGTTCCTCGCAAGTTCTCCTCGGAATGCCAGTGCCACTTGCCCTTTAGTTAACGTGCTTCAGTGAGCTTCCGACAATCATCACAAATGCTGGTCCGACGCAGTGGACGCTACACGGTCAACTGGCGTGGCTTCAGGGATTTTGCATTCGGAAACAAGCCGCCCGATGAAGGTATGTCCGGCTTGCGACTAAAATCTGCATTGAGTGCATTAATATACTTAACCTCAACGTTTGAGTAGTAAAATAACGTAGTCGGTATTGTAAACTGGATGGATTGACTTGGGATGTTCCAGATGTTTGATTGATCTAACAACGTTCCATCCATGACAACAATGTAAGAAAGTTGATGAGCGGTCTTTCTGGAGAATACCTATATGAATTTATAAAAATTGGATTTAAATGTAATATTAATTAATACATGTTCAATGATAAAAATTCAAATGAATTTAGGAAATAATAAAGTACTATTCATATTTTAATGAATACCTACATTGCATATAGAAATTAATTATTTTTGGTCAAATAAGAAAAACGTTAGTAAAAGCTTTTTGGTAGAGATGGTAGAGTGCTGGAGTAGGTATTTAAAATAAATTCAGAAACTCCTAATCTAAAATGTGATATGGATAATCACTATCATGCACTACATATAGTATAAAACAAAGTCGCTTTCTCCCTATGTATGCTTAAATCTTTAAAACTACGCAACGGATTTTGATGCGGTTTTTTGTAATAGATAGATTCAAGAGGAAGGTTTATATATATAATACATGCATGACATAGAAGAAAAACAATGTGCACCCGTGCGAAGCAGGGGCGCGCGGGCGGGTTGCTAGTATACATATAAAAACTATTATCTGTAGGTAGTAGGTAAGTATAGGTACCTACCACTGAGCATAATATAAACACTACGTTTACCCTACTGAAACTGTCTCTAGATAACACTAGTATGTTCTTATAACATACTGGTTTTAACACAAATTGCGTGTTACGTGGACATAATACGAAACTACAAAGGGTACCATAAGCTATTTGATTTTACTATAGGTACGTAGCTTTTTTTATAGCTGATGAAACAAGCAGATGGCCCACCGGATGTTAAGTGGTAACCATTACCTATACCTAATAAAGGATTGCCGTATAGTCGCGCACGATATGAACGTGCCCTACGAAGTCTCTTGTGCCTGTAATTACAGCGGTAACCACACTCATCAAGCCGAAACACAGCAACGCCGCGGCGTTAATTTTCTGACCGCAAAGCGGCGCGGCGCTTTGCGGTAGAAAATCAAAAATCTTATCCCTTTTTTGCAGAGAAAGAAGAGAAACCTGATTTATCTAATCATGAAGTCATATTTCTGAAAAGTATAATGGAAAGTCCAGATTTTGCACGAAGGTGCGAGGTAAGTCAACCTTAATAATAATACAGGGACGGGGCAGTAAAAGGGTAGGTAGCTACCTAGACCTAGTTACAGGAAAACATTCCTAGAAGTTGGAGACCTTCCATAACTTTTTGAGGAAGTGCATTCACAGATTTTGGAAATAATTCACAGACTATACCTAGCACTTACAAGGATGTTAAATAATTCTAAATTACTAAAATATGCCGATCGATCCTATTTTATGTAAGGATCATTCATCATATCCCATATAGTATAATGGGAGACCATTTGAGGTATGAGTACTAGAAATGTCAGAAATCACCAAAAACTCTTCCCATACATTTTGTAGGTAAACACAATTAATCGACTCGAAATATTTTTTGTTGCCAAAAGATCCTTTTCCTATTTAGCCCAGTCGGCAAAAGGGCAAAATTGCAAAAATTCCCGGCAGCAATTTTGTTACGTACAACGCCATCTCTAGGACAATCCCTCCTGATTTTATGAAAATTGTTTCTGCCACTCATGAACAGCGTTGCCAGATGTACCGCTTTTCCGCTTTTTTTCCCGCCTTTTTGACAAAGAATCCGCCTTCTACTTTTAACATGCGGTTCTGCTTTTTTCGAATCTACAAGAACAACCTTATCTACACCGATCACGTCGAGGTTAAAAAGCTGCGTTCATTATAATCTGTTATCGTGCCATCTCTTTTCAAATTCAGATTCAATTTATTAATATCAGTACAACATTACAGACCACGTCCAATGCGTTATACTAGTTAAAATAAAACTATTTACAAACATTAAAATATTGAGATCAAATCTTTTGAATCTTTTGAATGCATTGCATGTTATTTCTGCTGTCAGATCCTTTCTGAGCAATTCGAGCCGCGAGGAAACGAGAGGGTCAAAGGTTCCCGGGGCTCTCGACGCTCGTAAAGACCTCTTTGTCTGTGTAGCATTTGCCATGGAATTTGCTTTCAATTAAAAACCATCAAAATTGGTCCATCGAGTAAAGTTGTGAGGTAACAAACCTAAAAAAACAGACGAATTGAGAACCTTCTTTTTTAAAAAGTCGGTTTAAAATTGATGCAAATGAAACAAGAAAAAACAAGAAATTCCGCGTTTTTGAAGCGCAGATCTACCGCTTTTTCAATTTGCTCATCTGGCAACACTGACGCCGAAACGGAGAGAGAAGATGTTGTGATTGTGTTGTGTATTTCATTTATTTTGTGTGAACTGTGATGCGAGCGAAAGTTGCGTTTCCTGAAAGTTGCAAAGGTGTGTAACAGATCCTTTTGTTTGTTAACTTCTCTTGAAGCCCATGCAAAGCTATTGGTTTTATAGATTTCATCATTATAAACCTCTATTTTCATTCAACTTACAAACATAACGGCATCGGGTGCCACGCCTAGTGAGCTGATGAGTATTTTAATTTCAAGTATTTTATCTTGCGGGTGTTATTTATTGCAGTCGACAGATTCAGAAGAGGATTTGATCGTCAAACCCGTGTCCCTGGGCAACGTTAACATCGCACGATCTCTAAGCGAATATCGCGGTACAAACATACGGACTATTGAGCAAGCTGAACTTGCTATTATTGTTTCCAGGGTACACTTCAAGGTATGTGCTGGAATGTTGCCTCTATTAATCCTGTTCATTGTTGAATGTATTAGCGTAATAAAATTACCTGTATTGATAAATAAAAAGTCATCATGACAAAGACGATTCAGGATATGACTTGTTTAGAGAAACCAATAAGATTGTAGGTTCATGTTTTATATTTTTTTCTCTTATGTTTTTTAGTTAGAACTGTGTTTGGTTGATTATTAGAGGTATGATTTTATTTATAAAATTTTAATTTTGTTTGGAATCATTGTTATTTATATTAATCTAAATTCTCTACCGATCATGACCATTTCCCCACCGGTCATTCTCTTTCGTGCTAAGGTCTAACAGTTTAAACGTGACATTGGCGAAATTGCGGGCTACATACACTGCAAAGGCCATTGGAATAAGAAGAAGAAGATTGCTATATCATTTTGCATAATATCTGAAGTAAGCACAGGTTTCGCATTAAGAGTCCGGTGACAGCGGCTCGCAATTTCGAGGTGCGATTGGCTATTATTTCATTTTATTTCATTTTGGGGAGGTTGTTTGAAAAAATAACTCTAGAGAAACACGCATAAATACTGTTCGAACACAAATAATACAATAATATAAGGGAAATGTGCTTGAGTCAGAAATCATTTTGGTATTAGGTAAACGTAAGACCAAACATACTAATACCAAAATGATTTCTGATTCGGGCATGTTTCCCTTATATTATTGTATTATTTGTGTTCGAACAGTATTTATGCGTGTTTCTCTAGAGTTATTTTTTCAAACAACCTCCCCGAAATGAAATAAAATGAAATAATAGCCAATCGCACTTCGAAATTGCGAGCCACTGTCACCGGAGCCTTAACCTCAGTTATTTATTTTTTTCATACTAAATTAAAACAACATTGAAGATACTGTGTGTTACCCAACTTACCAATACAACAAAAACAAAGAGAATTTACACCAATATTAAAATGATTAATTTTTCAGGCTTTGATAAATGCTCATGACCAAATAGGTGCTCTCTGGATAGAAAGAGGTTCAGGAATTGACGAAAAGCTTCCTCCGATAGAAGAAAAGAAAGTAGTCACATTTGACGAAAGTCCGGAATCAGAAGATATGGGTCCTGTTGAAACTGTGAAAGTAGTCGGCATCAGAAAAGTGCCTGGCCAACCTTTAGGACTAACAGTAAGCACATACATTTAAATACCTTATTTTATAAATACTAGTTGCGCCCAGCGGTTTCACCCATGCCCGTTTAAATCCCGGTGTTCCCACAGGAAAGTAGCCTATGTGCTATTCCAGACTACTCTATCTCTCTGCCAAGTTTCATTCAGATCCGTTCAGCGGTTCCAGTGTGAAAGAGTAACAAACATCCATCCATCTAACCATACTTACAAACTTTCGAATTTATAATATTAGTAGGATATTACTATGAAATTACCATAAACATAGCTATTAGTTTATAAAGTCACACAGCACCTTCTAGCCCAAAACGTTGTACCAGGAACCAGATAAATGACATAATTTGGTATGTGTTAAGTTTTTTTACGTAAAGTAGTTGAACAAAAATATGTATTCACATATGTTTAAACTAGGCTTAGATTGAACCCACATCCTACAGCACACCAGAGCTATTTACTACAAAATGAGCTGTGAGATCAGTTTTTTTTATTAAGTTCAATTTTGCACATACATTTCAGCCTTTCTTGCATAGTAAAGTGTACCACAGATGATGGAGATGCCATAATATTTCATCTTAATATAAAACATCTCTCGCCATACAATCCCTATGAGCCATCGCACCACAAATGGTTAATATAATATATATTTTCATATTACGGTATCATGATACTGGCCCATTGATTATATGGCAAGCAATATTTTATCTTAAGATGTAATATCATACCTAGTATCTTCATCATATGTGATACACTTAAGTGTTACTTGTCCTTTTACTTCAAATAGCATAATTGCAGGTCACAACTGATGAGCATGGTCAGCTCATAGTAGCCAGGATACTAGCCGGCAGCTCAGCAGCTAAACAGGCTCTGGTATCTGTTGGGGATGTCTTATTGGAGGTCGATGGAGAGCAAATCAACTCAGAACAACAGCTGAAGGAGGCCGTCTCCAAACCGACTGAACGAATCAGCCTCAAAGTTGGGCCGAACATGAAGGAAAAGGCTACTCAGTTGCCTAATAAGCTAAGTGTAAGTTCCATAATGTGTAGTATTGGTTCACCAGTGGCATTTTTTTTTTACAACTTATAGGTAAAAACGTTTGACCGCATTCTCACCTGATGTTGAGTGATGATGCGGTAAACGTCCCAGTGACACTATAATAAATTTATTTATTGGTTTTCTTGTTATGCCTATTATTCAATTGTAATCTTTTACAGTGTTACATGAGGACCCTCTTTGACTACAGCCCCAAGGAAGATACCCTAATACCCTGCAAAGAAATTGGCTTGGAGTTCAAGAAAGGCGATATCTTACAAGTTAGTTATCAAACCAATTTTTCTTTGTTTAATGAAACTATGTTTGCTTGGTTATTTTAATCTCTTATGGTTGTATTAAAATTAACCCTAAGAGTTATGAATTTCTAAATAAACATATTTAGAATAAAACATTATTCTTATTCCAGGTATCGGATAGAAAAGATCCGAACTGGTGGCAAGCAAGTCATGTGGAGACTCCAGATGTAGTCGGTCTAGTTCCTTCACCGGAGCTCGAAGAGAGACGCAAAGCGTATGTACCTCCAGAAGCCGACTTTGTGCATAAAATCAGCATTTGTGGAGCAAGGGTTAGTTTCCAAATATTCCATTTTCTTTAATCATAGAATAGGACCTCATCATATCGTTCTGTAGAATGATCATGATCTGATCATAAATATCTAAGGGAATGCAGTAGGCCCTAGTGCATTCCCCTAGTGACTAGGTGATAGCCAGCTGATTTACCCTATGAATAATTAACTAATTTTTGAGGTAGGTTTATGTCCAGTATTTTTCAGGCTAATGATGATGCTGGTTCGATGTTACATCGTTATAATTTGGCGTCAGCTTGCAGACTACTGCGTATCACAAAAGTTTGTGAAAGACCCTCATTAATTTCCTTTCAGATATCTAAGAAAAAGAAGAAATTCGTTTACGAGTCCCGCTCCAGCGTCCAGTTAGAGGGCGCAGAGTTAGCACTTTACGAAGAGGTAGCGCGGACACCGCCCTTCCTGAGACGTATTCTAGCGCTGGTCGGCACGAAGGGGGTAGGCAGACGGACTTTGAAGAACCGCCTGATATTAGAAAACCCGGATCGATTCGGAGCTGTCATTCCTCGTAAGTTTATCACACTATAGTAAACTATCTATAGCCCCCACAAGTGCATAAAAATATTCCATGTTTTAGTTCAAAAGAGGATTTGTTACTACCAATCGATACTAAACATTGTGTGTATAAGGACACAATATTATCTCAGCAGTATGTAATATTGCAAGAGTACTAAATCATAATAATTATATCAAACCATGCTTTTTTTTTTTATGGAAAACACTCGTGACACACTACATTATTCATATTTATATAAATTCAAAGTTTGTAAGTTTGGAGATATTATTCATAGCAGCAGCACCTGTGAGAAGCACTTGTTTTTCCGTAACAGTTTTTACTAGAACGGAAGGTATCATTCCGAAACGACAGTGTATGCCAATTGCCCTATATTTTTACAAATCTTTAGTATTAAACTTAGACGTGTGGCTTTACGTGTTTTTGTTGGAAATAAGCATCTTCTTATATAATTGCAGATACATCCCGGCCGCCCCGCCCTATGGAGGGGAGTGGACAATCATACTGGTTCGTGTCGCGCGAAGAGATGGAACGCGACGCGCACGCTGGCCGTTTCCTCGAGTACGGAGAGCACAATAACCATCTCTACGGAACGCATCTCGACTCTATTCGGGCTGTTATCAAAGAAGGTGAGAAGTCACAAGCGGTATTGAACCCAATATTCAAATTCAAAATATGTTTATTCGATAAAATCACAAGGATCTTCTTGAAGGGAATTGTTTGAGGAGAGACTACTCTTCTCTGTGTGTGTTCTACTGCTTGTATAATGTAATGGGTAGTGTTCTGCAGTTTGACATGATGCCCACAGCTTTATTCTATCGTCGCACTGCTCACCATAGGCAGGGAGCTCAACCGCACACTTTGGAACCAGAGTGGTCGCGCAATTTTCGGTTTCAGAAGAACTTCCTCCCGCGCACTCTAAGTTGTAGAATGCGCTCCCTGCGGATATTTTTTTGTTGCGGAGAATACAGCATGGAGTTCTTCAAATAATGCGTGTTAAAATATTTAAAGGTCAAAGAGCGTAGTCGCAGTTTTGGTTGACAAATTACACGCGTGTATGGTGTACACTACACGCAATTTTTGTAAGAAAATAAGAAAAGCGCCCCTAGCGGACACGACGGACGTTTCTTATTTTCATACAAAAACTGCGTGTAGTGTACACCATACACGCGTGTAATTTGTCAACCAAAACTGCGACTACGCCCTCAACAACGCGCGTGTGACACCTCTAGTGTTGCAAACGTCCATAGGACGGTAACCGCTTCCCATCAGGTGCCGTACGCTTGAATCCTGGTAATATACCTAGTGGTAGTAAAAAAAGTCTGAAGCTCACAGTATAAACTAACTAGTTGCGCCCCGCGGTTTCACCGGCGCAGATTTAAATCTCGGTGTTCCAACGGGATAAAAAGTAGCCTATATGTGCTATTCCAGGCTATAATCTATCTCTCTGTCGAGTTTCATCCGGATCCGTTCAGCCGTTTCGACGTGAAAGAGTACCTAGTAGGATTCTCTCGCTCGTATTGATGCACGTATTGGTTATATATACTACGAAGCAGCGATAAATCGACTGTGGAACGGATACAGTGTGTAATGCCTATTTCTGTCTCAAAACAGCATTGGCCTCGGGTCGGATTTTAAATACCTACTGATGAAAATTTAATTTTTTTTAATTCCAGGTAAAATGTGCATTTTGGACTGCGCTCCGCAATCTCTAAAGCTACTGCACAACAGCAGTGAGTTTCTGCCGTACGTAGTGATGATCGCCGCGCCGGGGATCGAACAACTGCGAAATCTAACGCACGCATCCAATCGCAATTTAGCGGTAAGTTTACTGGTGAAGAAAGTACTGAAAATAGATTTAAAACTATTTGTTGTTTATAATATTGGAAAATGTAAACCAGTTTTTTTTTTGCTTCATGAAGTGTTGTTTGAATATAACTACATAGTTGTATAGTATTTTTATATAGTTTCTTTTGTATTTTGATTGATAGAATCTCATAGATGAAATTAAATTTAGTGGAAAATCATTATTTCTTTTGCATGACTAAAATACAATGTTCAACTAGGATTAATATCCAACATTTTCCCTACCATAATTTGGTCCAACACGAATTTTGTCCTTCTATGAAAATGGTCTTAAAATTTGAAGGACAATAATTTTTTGTTGCAATGTCTCAACTTATTTCTTTTCAGTAGCAGTACATAAAATGCCTTATTGATGTTATAGAAGCTCTCTATTTACAAAATGCCATTATGTACTGCCACTCTTATTATTTACATTCAAATTGTAACAATTCCCCTCTGTTTCCTTTTCGTTATGTTTTGCATGAAATCGAAGATTGATAAATGATGTTTTCAACTACATAGCACCTTAATTATTGGCCTCAATGAAGTTAAATTCGATGTGAAATATTTAGCGAAATAGTTGTATCAAAACTTTAAATTGGCAGAAAGTAGAGCCTAGTTTTTAATATAGTTTTTCGTTCAAGCATGATGTTTTTGTAATGTTTTATTTGATTACTGACTTGTAATGTGTATGTGGCATGTAGTTCGACCGGCAGAGCTCTATTCGCTACAGTTCGCGGCGCGCGCGCACATTGGAGTCTCTCGCATCACTATATGAGGTAACATTATTGTTCTGTGTATTTTTAAAATAATATCTAAGCACATATCTGGCCCAGTACTAACTTGCCTTCCGATTGTAAGGTCGTAGGTTCGTTAGGTGAGTTTTTCTAATCAAAAATGTATGTGCACAATGCCAGTACTCTTGAGTAAACGGTGAAGGAAAACATCGTGAGGAATCCGGCATGCCGTAGCTCTATAACATGAGTCAAGTCCTCGAAAGGAGCCTCTTAAAGCGCACCTATTCCGAAACCACCACTTTTTCGAAAGACACTAGTGACACGACGCGGGTAGACTTTGTTGACCGTCCATTCCGATTGTCGTTTTTATCAAACTAAGCTCATTTTTCATTATACGTTGCACGGTTTATTGTCGTTTAAAATGTGAGTGTAATTCACCCACAGGAAGAAGACATGAAGCAGACTCTAGAAGACAGCTCTCGAATCGCGCGCCAAAACGAGAAGTACATTGACCTCGTCATCACAAACAATAACTCCGACACGACTTACTCCAAGATACTGGACGCGTTGCATTCTCTATCCACTGACCACCAGTGGGTACCGGTCAGCTGGATTTATTAGCGTACCTTTTGAACTTCAAAGGAAAAGAATACCATTGAGCGCCATTTTTATACAAGTTAACGAAAACTTAAAACAATATTCTCACCATTTTAAGCGGATCCTCGTTGCGTCGGACTGTATGGCCTAACCTTGATAATTATTTATGGACTTTACTCCAGCTTTCTTAAATAGATAGCTTAATTTCTGAATCTGTCGATAATACTGCCATGCGCGCTCTTTAGTATAGGGGAAGCAGGGGTAATGGCGATCGTGTCGGGTAATACCGCTCACTCCAATAACTTATTAAGTTGCCTTGAAACACAGCGAGCACGCTGCAGCGCAAGGATTGTGACGCTTGAGCAGGCAGAGTTTCTAAACCTCAAAACTAACTTAAGACAAATGAAAAATCATATAGAGCATTTTACTCAGGTTTTTTTTTAATACAACTAGCTGATGGAACAAGCAAATGCCCCACCTGATGTTAAGTGGTAACCATCGCCTATAAACAAAACATTGCCCCGTAGGTCACGCACAATAGGAACGTGCCCTACGATGCACTGCCCTGCGTCCATCAACTTGAGGCATACAGATGTTAAGCCTCATGTGCCTGTAATTACACCGGCGACCACACTCTCCAAACCGAAACACAGCGTTGCTGCTTGGCGGCAGAAAAAGGCGTGGTGGTAGTACTTCCCCGGACGAGCCCTTCACAAAGAGCTCTACTACTCTTCTAAAATGTGGTCGGCATTCCCCCGTCTTCTTCTACCTATTTTTTCGATGGGGTAAAATAGTGGTTGAACTTAGTTGATAATAATGGATGCTAGTTTCAGCACATTTTTGAGCCCTAGTTAAAGAAAGCTAACCTATATTTTTACAAGAATTCGTTATTCGTTAATATCCTTGGATTTAACCAAGGATATTAGAATCGTATCTATATATACCTACTCTTTTATGCAATAAGTTCAACTACGGTTGTTACCAAGGTACTATTTGCACTGATTTTTAATTACTTTAACTCTAGATCTAGGTTAAATATTGCGTCTTCCCGCACTAAATAGAATTCAACGCCTAAATTTATTACAATCATTGGTTTTTTGAAATGGCTTTAAATTATAATCTTATAAGAGTTGACATAAAAAAAGCTTTTATAAGGTAACCTAATTTTTTTTTATTCTATATGTGCGGGTGAATTCATTTAGCAAAATGTAGATTTACGCTGAAGTGCCACTTAAATAACCTAAAAATAACTCAAATAAACAAGATATTTATCATTCCAGTAAGTATCGTTTATACTTTTGGATGAAAGCTATGACTTACTCTCGTGGTTCTTAAAACTTTTCAGCTGTTTTGCGCTACTTAAATTAATTACCGAATGCAGGAGTGTGTATTTTTTTGTTATAAGGGCTTGCATGATAAATCTTCAATTTCGTTGTAAGTGTAAAATGTATGATCACATTTTTTAATTTCCCGAGGTCACTCCAATATTTATTTCATGGTGTTCATTATATCCCACCCGATGAGGTTAACGAATATAAAGTATAGTAAAAAAGTTTGTATGATAAGTTTGATATGTTTTGTACGACGAATGA
Source organism: Plemyria rubiginata (assembly GCA_963576535.1). Taxonomy (NCBI): domain Eukaryota; kingdom Metazoa; phylum Arthropoda; class Insecta; order Lepidoptera; family Geometridae; genus Plemyria; species Plemyria rubiginata. Next base: position 4,693,672 of record OY754906.1, read on the forward strand.
TATTAGAATGTAATTTAGCATCTAGGATCCTTACTTTTTTCTTTTTGTCTTTGTAGACAAGATAGCTTCTCACAATAAGGAGTGGTTATACATAATACTGTATTTGATTTACTTTTCTTCACATTTTTTATAAAACACATCACAATATTAAATCACATTGGAATTACATTTTTATCTTATATTCCCAATTTGCGTTATCTTATTTTTTTTATAATTACGAATGTAATTAAATGTATACAATTTATTGTGGCAGCTATTTCTCGCTTTAATGAAGTATTTTATAAGCTACAATTTTATCACGATATGCTATTCATAAGAATCACACATTCCGTCCAATTTGTTTTGTTACTTAGCTTTAAATTTTATTGTGTCAGAATTATTCAATATTATATTATATATTGCATTGCTTGACTTTATTTTATTTTCTGTTGCTTATAAAATAAAAACGCTGCTCATAAATCGACAATCTTTTTATTCAGGAAATTCACTGGTTATTTTGGCGCGATGCGTTCTTGTGGTGACGAACAGACGTCTTGAAAATGTTTGGGTCTATGTGGTTCAAGCCAGCTTCGCTCGCAACTGTGACTAACCCCGATTCAGGTTCTGTTTTATCGAGCAAATGAGGCGCTAGTAACAGGAACAGTTGCTGAAACAATCAAAGTTCGTCACAGTGGATTTCGCTTCACATATTTTAGAGAGCTGACAAACAGCGAACAGCAACACACTGGGCTCTTCTAATCTAACTAAACTCTGACAATGGAAGTGTATGTTGTGGTCTGTATCACCATCACTGAGTACCTAAACGATATCCATTATATTTTATTTAGCCCTTCTCCATTATCCCCCTGCCGCCGAGGCCTTAGGGCTCTGACATAATGGATGCCTAGAAGATACCTACAAGGTCTTGGCAGATCAGCGGCACGGTGGTGGGTGAATAACATATTGTTGCCGCCCCTATACGGCAGTAATTGACGTCTGAGGGAAGAGATTTATGTCCAGCAGTTGGTTGCTATCCGTCAGATAAAAATATAAAACAATATTCAAAGACGGCAAAAAGGTAGTTAGTATAAAAATAATATAATTGTGACTAAATACCTCAGCCCAGGGAATCAATGGCAGATTAGCGAACGCAGCTTGCCACCCGGGCAGGCCTAAATGAACGAGCGCCATTCTGAAGTAATGTGTGAAGGAATCAGCTAGCCAGCCCCATGCACCTTCGCGTGTTGCCAGCCAAACCGACCAGTTACCACCAGTGTATACGAGGCACACCTGGATCACAAAAAACTTACACAAGGATGTAGATGGTTCGAAAAATATAGGGGCCTTACTACAAAACGGTGTCTAACTTTAAACAGTGTTTAAAATTAGCGCTGTCTCTGTTTGCCATTATGCAATGGCAAGAGATGTCAAAAGTTTAGGCAGTTATTTTTTTGTAGTAAGGCCCTAGGCTAGGCATTCAAAAAATATTTTACGAACTATGTTACATAATTTGAATGGTAGGTACCTACATACCACGTAGGTACATCGCAAATCGAAAGCTAGTTTCGGCATGTTACTGGATTGTATTACAACTAGCTGATGGAACAAGTAGATGGCCCACGATGATGTTAGTGGTAACAATCAGCAATAACAAACATTCCGGCAACGACACCATTCAAACAGAAACTACATAGGTACTGCTCCTTATGTAATGTTAATTAAATTACATTAGAAAAACTGTTGTTGTATAGATAAAAAAAAGTTATCCAGTTACCTTAGTAGGTAGTGTCAACAGCATCTCTTAGGCGCTTAACACCGACCGGACCCTGTGCTTACAAACCCGCCTGCCAAGCTGGTGTGGTGACTACGACAAACCCCTAAAAACATGGGGGAGGCCTATGTCCTAGAATGTAGTTAGGTAGGTACCTACTCATCTAAACGAATGATGACACTGTTACGTACCTTTCCAATGGTCCTGCAGGTATCTAGCTCAAAGACTTTGCTTTTAGTGTTCAGTATCGGGCGGGGTCCCGTGTTTTGCCTGGTCATAGAAAAGTCCAAAAGATCCTTAAGCGCAGGAGATAGGCAAAGCTCGTTCAAAGGGTTCACTCGTATCGACCCAACAGCTAAAATATCGTCGGCTGTAACAATATTTATAAAAATAATCTTTTATTATCGATCGACTAACTTCTCTATTTGGCTTTACCTAGGTAGCAATACAAGGAGTGAGGTAGGTATCACGTGATCTGCTACTAGTTCTGCACAACCTACGCCGCCGCGCCGTTCATCAGAAGAAACCTTGTTTGTCGCCAAGTATATTTATTGCTGATAAATACTTTCCTGAATATTTGTAATGCCATGTCAACTGGAAACCGTCGCTGGATGCATAAAAATTGCGCAAGTCTTCCGGAAGCACTGCCGAGTGTCTTTGTTCCCAAGTGGAGAGTGCAATGCGATCGCACGGAACTCTGCGTTCTACATTTACATTGCATATGCGTGGGTCAGACTCTGTAGTAATACAAAACACCAGTTTAGTCAGTTCATAACTTCTCGTGTGTGTATGAGTAAAAAGATGATCATGTTTTTAAACATGTAGTTGGATTGGACTCAATAGTCTAAGGGCCCAGTATTGGCGTTGGCGTGTGCCCAGCACGCGCCATCACCATTGGTGATGACAAGTGTGCAATCACATTGCACACAGCTTAGTAAAAATTTCATTTTGATCGATTCAAGTTTTCCTACTTAGAAGTTTAATTAAACTTTTGAGTAGGAAAACTTGCATCGATCAAAATGAATTTTTCATCAAACTGTGTGCAATGTGATTGCACACAAAATGGTTGTTTGCGATTTTTCAAAATTGGGCTTAGTGATTTTATATCTTTCAAAATGTCGAATCGTGCGAGCGAGAGCTATATTAGGTGTTGTCAACGCCTTATGGGCGCAGTGGCTGGCGTGGCGTATATTAGGCACGTTGCGTTGGCTATGGTGGTTTGCGCCTGATTGCGTCAGGCGTGATGTTGTCGATCTTTCGGGCAAACATCAGAGGAACATGTATGTAAAACACGGATGTAAGTATAATATAATGTATTAAATATTATTAGTATTTAATTTACTAAAACTAAAAACCTTAACAATAATAATATTAATACCAAAAACATAATAACTAAATCATATAGGAGGAGTCCCTTTAGGCAGGGTACTGAAGATGCTGGCAGCATTCCCCCTTTGAATAGTCAGACTAATTATTTGTCCGAGGTAGCTGCCAGCTCTTCGGTCTCCTGTGACGTCGACTAGCCTCTTTGCTATTTCTTTAAAAAGCCTAATAGCGCTAGAACCCCACGGACCAAGGGTCTCGACACCGAATGGGACAAAATCGTATTCGGAGCCTAGACCCTTGTATTTGCCTGTTTTAGCTTTTTCCGCCGCTTCACAAGCCGCACCAGCTCGGTTGTTGGTTCCATGTAGATGGGAAGGGGCCATCAGCGTGTCTGAACAGGTTGCATCCCATACCAGCACCCGGCCCATCTTCCATGGAATCAAAGTCATACTATCCGGTCTCTTGCCATCGCATCGTCTCTTGCAATACCAGTCGGCTCAAGTAAACTTGGCACGTTGACGGTGGCACGTATGATATCGTTAAGTGCGGCATGTCTCGAGAAGCGGCCTGCACTTTTTTGGCATGCCAGTCCGTGATGTCCTAGCTTGTCGACCTCTGTGGCGCAGCGGGCGAGAGCCTGCCTGCGACCCAAGAGGTTGCGGGTTCGATTCCCGCCTTGGAACAAATTTGTGTACGATCTGCAGAAATTTGTTCCGATGGTCTGGGTGTTTTCTATGTATAATAAAAAAATATCTATCTATGTAAGTATATAATGTATTAAATATATCAGTTATCTAGTACCCATAACACAAGCTTTGAATAGCTTACTTTGGGGCTAGATAGTGCTGTGTGGATTGTCCAGCATTATTTATTTATTTATTTATTTATTTATTTGTCGACATCACTGCCACAGGGACATTTATGTGGAGCGCAGACCGGAACCCCTAGCCGTAGACACGTTGCAATGCGGAGCGTGTCAGGCTCAAGAAATGTTCCTGTATTTGACGAAGGGTACGCGTGTCGCGTAAAGCCAGTAGCCGGCCTCATGCGTACCCACGGCCAAAAGCCTAGCACGCGCCGAACCTGTGCTACAGCTCAAAAGATTGTTATAAGTAAATTTGCAGATTTTGTCACACGAATTACATCATATTGGGTGTGCATTATTGGGGTGTACTTATTTATCATCCCGTACATTATCATGCCGTGCATTATTGGCTCCCATCCCACTGTTGCCAACGTAGGCAATGTATCGTCATTTCCCTGGGTTATCGGGGTTCCCGATTTCTTTGCTATCCTCCGAGCCCGCATTGCGCGCTTGCGTGCATCTCATAATGTCATACTAAGGACCATCGCCGAATGTCCAGATAACTGTTTCTTTCGGCATTGGTTATCTGTGTACCACGGTGGGAATCATAAATAGTACCTTCTGACTAGTTACCTACCTTCATATAGATAGGTTACTATGTATTTAATTTTTTATAAAATGTTTTTTTGACACGGTTCTGTACCTACTTTTCTATGTTTTTATCTGTTTTTATGTACCTATTTACTGTTTTTTAATGGACTATTGTCTGAAATAAAGAACTATTATTTATTTATTTATTAATATTTATGCTAGGCGGGGGAAAAATATTAAGGCGTACCTACCGTAGGTACGGTGAAGACAAAACTAAATATCAGAACCCATGCTGATCGCTATCATAAGAATTCGAAAACATATGAATGTCAGTCAGAAGTACCTATTTGCTGTAACAGCTTTAAAATAATATGTATATATTTCGGCAAATTTTTAGGCTAGAACCATAAAAATTCGGCTACTTAAGTTGTGAAAAATGGCAATATCAGTCCCGGCTTCGTTGGCAACACTATCACATCCCAAAAGTTTTGGGCCAAAACATAACCTACAAAAAAAAAAAAAAACGAAAAAAAGGCGGGAAACTTCGAACGGGAAAGCCGCGTTTTTTTGCCACCAAAATTTAAAATTAACTTTTTTAAAGATAGTTGATCAGTAGAGTTATTTTAGTATTTATTTTATTATATTTTTATCTAAAGTAGTTTAGTGTATACATCAAAGTATCTGGTAAGTTTTTTTGAAGTTTTTTCTATGGAGGAGGAGCCGCCTGATCCCGGCGGGGGCATAGTCCCGCCGGCTGGTTGTTTTGTAACGTTAACGAATAGCTTTGACAAATTGCCATCCAATGATTCAGCCATGGATACAGATACATCTGTCTCCAAAACGAAGAAATTAAAACGATCTCGCGCTCACAAGATATGCAAACATTGCAACAAGAGGAAACGACATGGATCCAGTGATTCCAAAAAAGGCTGCGGTTGTGATGAATCCCCAATAGTCTCTGACAATAATTCCTACATTACGCATAGTACTGAGCCACTTGTGACCAACGTTACAGCCTCAGACCCGGTAGCTACATCTACTCCCACTGCTCCATCACCAAATTCATCTCCACCGGCACCGCCGGTTACAAGAACTAAGTATGACTCCAGCGATAATTCCCCATACATTGTACATGTCCAACGTGTTACTGAGCTACCGAATGATAGCTCTACTCTTCATCCAATTATTTTTGGGAAGTTTTTGAAGCGGCAATCCATTTACAATGTGGTTAATGGAAGCGTGAAAAGGATTGGTAGAAACAGAGTTTCGATTGCATTCAACAACCATACAGATGCCAATGCATTCTTAGATCATGGTAGCCTAAGTAGTAACAACCTGAAAGCATTTATACCAACCTACAATGTCTCACGCATGGGTGTAATTCGTGGAGTTCCCACAGACCTCTCCCCAGAGGAGATGTTAGAGGGCACCTCGGTTCCCAGCGGTTGTGGAAAGATATTAAAAGTAAGACGTATTAACTTTAAAGAAATTGTCAATGGAGCTCCAGTGTGGAAGCCAACTCAGACGGTAGTGGTGACATTTGATGGTCAAGTGTTACCAGACCGTATTTATATGTGTTATACTGCACTCACAGTTAACCTATATACCTACCCAACCATCCAATGCTACAACTGCTGTCGTTTTGGTCACACAAAGTTGCAGTGTAGGTCTAAGCCCCGCTGCTTCAAGTGTGGTAGAGAACATTCAGGTGATTCTTGCGATATTGATGAGGAATGTATTTCTTGCTGCTCATGCGGGGGAATACACTTTGCTACAAGTAAGTCATGTCCAGAATATACAAGGCAACAAAAGATTAAATTTTCTATGGCAGAAAAGTGTATTTCCTATGCAGAAGCTTCTAGAATTCATCCACCCCTGTCTAGGTCGTATGCTGAAATCTTAGCAACAGCCAAAGATCAAAATATCCAATCTCAACAATCCCATACAACAAGCCATGTCACACCCTCATCTTATAGAAAAACTGTATTTTTAAAACCTCGTTCACCTCCCAAACTAGCCAAAGGCTATGATCAAAAACAACACAATAACTTGACCAATACACCATCATCATCCCTATCTAATGGTTGTGCTCTGAAAGAGGGCAGAACTGAGGATAGACAGCTTAATATATCAGACATAATTGCTCTTCTTCAGACATTCATAAAGTCAAATGCCATCGAACCGTCCAACGCTGCCAAAATTATTGACATAATCTCTCTTCTACACTCACAACCACAATGGATCACACCCGGTCCGCAGTTCAGTGGAACTGCAGGAGTGTAGTTAACAAAAAAAGTGAAATTATCTATTTAATTAATGTATACAACCCTTTTATTATCGCCATCACAGAGTCCTGGCTTAAGCCAGGCTCTGTGTTCAAACTGAGCGGCTTCTCCTGCCTCAGGGATGATAGACCTGATGGTTATGGAGGAGCCGTTCTTCTTATTAAAAATTCTTATTTATTTACTCATTTCCCTCTCCCTACTCATGATAATAATAATTTTACTGCTGTTGCATGCATCATAAATAATGTATGCTTTATTTCTATTTATATCCCTCATCCTTCCTCACAAATTTTCACAGAAATAGATAACATGTTAGGCCATGTTCCTAAGCCATGTGTGGTCATGGGAGATTTTAATGCTCACCATAGAACATGGGGTAGCTCTGTGTCCAATAGCTATGGTAGGGACCTACTAGACATCATTGATAGACAGAATTTATGTATCCTAAATGATGGTTCTCAAACTCGTCGAACCAAACCCTCACAGAATTATAGTGCAGTAGACCTAACAATAGTATCACCCAGTTTAGCATCTTTAGTTACTTGGCAAACACAGCCATCTACTCATGGCAGTGATCATTTCCCAATAGTGTTGAAGTTTTCAGAATTTAGAATAAATGAAATACCCAAAGTTTCACCCAGAATGAGATATAAAATAATTAATGATAAATGGAGTGATTTCAAAAACCATGTAGATAATAATATCAAAACTTTGCCACACATAACACAAGGTATTTTTGTTTGTGCAAATAGTTTTACCAAAAGTTTGATAGATGCTGCAGATTTAACATTCCCTTTAAAAAATAATGCTTCTGGGAAATTGTCATCTCCACCATGGTGGGATATGGATTGTAGTTTGGCTGTTGCTCAGAGAAGGCAGGCAGAGTTAACTTACAATTCTGATATGACTGAGGCTAATTTTGACAAGTTAATTGAAATAATGTCTAAAACCAAAAAACTTTTAAAAGAAAAGAAGTTGCTAGGCTGGAGGAGTTTTTGTACAACAATATCTCCTAGCACAAAACCCTCAGAAGTTTGGAAAAATATCAGACGTTACAGAGCTGGAGTTAGTGAAACTACTTTTGCCACTATGCCACCTTCTCTCAGTGATAGTTTCTTAGACCGTTTGGCTCCACCGACTGTTCCACCTAGGGAATTGTTAACGCCAATCCACGTTTCCGTCCCTACGTGTCCTTATGGCCTTGATGCTCCTTTCTCTATAGATGAGCTGAAAGGTGTCCTATCAGACGTTCATGATACAGCTCCAGGTAAAGATGGTATCCCATACTCTTTCTACTCACACCTCAGTGATAATTCTGTACAATATTTTCTCGAGCTTATCAATTCTGTCATGTTGACAGGTGTCATTCCTTCAACATGGAAAACGCAAATAGTGTTGCCATTTTTGAAACCTTCTAAAAATCCTTCCGATTCTACGTCCTACCGGCCAATAGCATTGTCTCCAGTTATAATCAAAATTGTAGAACATTTAGTTAAAAATAGAATAGAGTGGTATATTGAAAATAAGAGCATCTTACCTAACAGTCAATATGGTTTTAGAAAAGGTAGAAGTTCGATGGACAGCATAAGTATATTTACAACGGACATTCGTATAGCTTTCTCACAAAATAAATCTGTTGTGGCGACTTTCTTGGACATTCAATCTGCCTATGATAATGTCCTTATCGAAGTGCTCATAAGGAAATTACATATCTTGAAAATACCTCATTTTCTTACGAATTTTATTCAGAACATGTTAGCAGGTAGGGAAATTTATTTAAACTCCACTAATCTCTCAAGAGTTGCCTGGAAGGGCTTGCCTCAGGGTTCTGTTTTGAGCCCTCTTCTCTATAATATTTATACGTATGATTTGGAAGCATCTGTGAGTGATACGGTTTGTGTCCTACAGTATGCTGATGATTTGTTACTATATTCTTCAAACATAAATATCAATACAGCCGCATTTAAAGTATCGTTTGCTCTAAAGTTTTTAAAAAAATGGCTGGATAAACATGGTTTGGAGTTGTCTCCTTCTAAAAGCATCATTGTTCCTTTTACCCGTAAAATTAATACTCCACCTATAAATATTATTTATGATGGTATATCTATTCCTGTAAAAAGTCATGCCAAGTTTCTAGGTGTAATATTAGATTCTAAGCTTGCTGGAAGTCCACACTGTGAATATATTGTAGAAAAGTGCGAAAAACATCTTAATTTATTAAGGTGCCTCACAGGTGTTTGGTGGGGCGCCCATCCCTTTTCTCTAAAACTTATTTATAATGCATTAATCAGAAGTACATTAGATTATGGCACATTCTTGTTGGAGCCTGGAAGAGTGCAATTTTTCAGTAAATTAGACTCTATACAGGCTAGAGCTATGCGTATCATAGTGGGAGCAATGAAGTCCAGTCCTATTAATGCACTACAATTAGAATGTGGCGAACCACCTTTACATCTACGACGACAATTTTTGTCTAGTAGGTTTTTCTTTCGTACATTACAAGTTCAGAACCACCAGCTTCATTCTAAAATCCAACATCTTTCAGAACTTATTGGCTCTTCTTCATATTGGAGTCATAAGTCACCACCTCTGCTAATCAATAGCCTTAACAAATATAAATCATTGTCAGCTGCAACTAATCAATCACTTCTTTTGCCTATTTTCAAATGTAACTATAATGCTTTAACACTAGCTATTAACATTAATTTCGATCTAAATATTGACCGCCACGGAACACATGCTAATGTTTATTTTATATCTGCTGTTGATAGCCGATGGCACGGTTGGCATCAGGTGTTTACCGATGCTTCCAAGCACTCACAGTCTGGTTATGTTGGTGTAGGCGTATATCACAAACAGTATAATATCGTACAAAAAGTCAAACTACCCCCTGAGACTTCAGTTTTTACAGGTGAGTTATTTGCAATCGTTAAAGCACTGGATTACGTTTTACTAATGAAACTTAAAAATACCGTTATTTCTAGTGACTCAATGAGTTCATTACAGTCCTTATTGAAATACCCTTTTCGCTCCAAAACGTTCTACCCTCTAGTAATGGAAGCTAGATCAAAGCTTTTACAATGTAAACACAATGGTTTTTCTGTTAGTTTTGCGTGGATTCCCAGCCACTGTGGTATTATAGGAAATGAACGGGCCGATAAATTAGCTAATGAAGCTATAGAGTGTGGGGACCTTTACCCTTTTCAAAACTATGTTCACGATCTTGTTGCTTTACCCAAGATTTATCTTAAAAACTCTTGGAATGAACATTGGGACCACTCTAGTAACATTAAAGGTAAACATTATAGACTGATACAGAAAACAATACCGGTTAAACCCTGGTTTTTTTCATTAAAACTTAGTAAACGTGCCACTACTGTTTTGATAAGAATGCGTTTGGGGCACTCATGTGCCCCAGCCCATTTAGCTCGGATGAAAATAGTGTCTGATCCACTTTGTGCCTGTGGAGATGAATTTGGTGACCTTAATCATATATTCCTTGCATGCCCTCAACACGATCATACAAAACTTTATGAAGATCTAGTTTCCTGTCGAATTCCTCTTCCTACTAATATCATTGTTCTGCTTTCTTCCTTGGATCCTTGTATATATCATTGTTTGGCATCCTTTATATATGTAAATAATATTAAAATTTAGTTTATTTTTGTAAATATAATCTATGTGTACACAATATATCCTTACCTTGTATAATTTTTATGTATAATTTTACTGATCCTGTCCTTTAAATCCTTTCGATTCTATTAATCCCTGTTTCCCTAATTTTTGATTATTAAAAAAAAAAAAAAAAGTAAAATGGCAAATGTACTTAAAGTACGAAGCCAAAAAAAAAAAAAAAAAAAAAAAAAAAAAAAAAAAAAAAAAACTATCATCACTATCAATCACTATCACTCACTATCTTTATCTTGCTCTTGTCCTTCCTTGCTCAGCTTGCTCTAGTCTTCATGGAAGATTCCATTCCATTCTAATAAACAAAATCATGGCGAATCCAGCTGCAGGTGTTTGTGACATAAAACCTGAGTTTCTAAAGTTTAAAACGCCTCGTCAAAATATCGAAAGCAATGTGAATTCCCTTGGTATTGGTAAACATAAACTTGAAGGTGTGGACGATGCATCAGATAATTTGGACAATAAGAAACTAAAAACTGACGATAATAAACCAAATAACAGAAATAGAGGTCAAAACAAAGGTAGGCCCAAAGCCTACCGAGATGAAAAGGTTAACAAACCCTGTCCTAGTATAGTAAATGTTGCACCAGGTGAAGATAAGATAGAGTGTAAATTTTCTAACTGCAAATATATTCACAATCCTCTTGATTATTTAAAAACAAAACCAAAAGACATTGAAAATGAATGTCATTTGTTCAAACTCCGTGGGAGATGCCCCAGAGGCTTATCTTGCCGATATGGATCTAGTCACATTACAGAAGAAGGGTTCAACAAAGTTGACCAAGAAAAATCTGCCTCATGGAAGGAAGACACAATAAACTTTCTTAAGAACACTATACAAATGCAATTACAAAAGCGAAAATATGACTTCAATTTTTCTGAGAAACTTGTGAAGCATTTGGATAGCAGAAATCAATCTGCACATGATAAAAATGATGAGTCTTTTTGTGACACTGCGGAGGAAAAATCTGAGATTCACAAAAATCAGTCTCCTAAAACAACTGAAGAGCAGCCAGTGAAAACAGGTGGTGTGGTCACTGATGAATATTTGATAAAACTCCTGCCCAGAGAAAAGAAACTGATAGATTGGAAAGACAAACTGTACCTAAGCCCTTTGACAACAGTAGGCAATTTGCCATTTAGGAGAATCTGCAAAGAATATGGTGCAGATATTACTTGTGGAGAAATGGCTTTGTGTGAATCTTTATTGAAAGGATTAAAACAGGAATGGGCTCTAGTTAAAAGACATGAATCTGAAGATTTATTTGGAGCCCAAATATGTGGGAACAATGCATACCTTATATCTAAAGTAGCACAGTTGCTTCAAGAGAATACAGAACTTGATTTTATAGATTTGAATTTGGGATGTCCCATAGACTTGATTTACAAGAAAGGTGCTGGTAGTGGTATGATGCACAGGTTGAATGCCCTTGAGTCTTCTGTAAGGTGTGCTTCAAAACTACTGACTATCCCATTTACAATTAAAATGAGAACAGGTGTCTACCAGGACAAGAAAATAACCCATAAAATTGTACCAAAGATGGCTGAATTGGGAGCTTCCCTTATTACAGTTCATGGAAGGTCAAAAGAAGCAAGGTATACAAGGTCAGCAGACTGGGAATATATTGAGACTTGTGCAAAAGCTGCTGCACCCTGCCCTGTGTTTGGTAATGGAGATATCCTGTGCTATGAGGATTATGTTGAGCGACGAAAATTAGCCCCTACAGTTCAAGGTGTCATGATTGGTCGTGGGGCTTTAATAAAACCCTGGATTTTTACAGAAATTAAAGAACAGAAGCTCTGGGATATTAGAAGTAGCGAGAGATATGAAATTCTAAAAAAATACACGAATTATGGATTGGAACATTGGGGCTCTGATACACAGGGAGTTGAAAATACAAGAAAGTTCATGCTAGAATGGCTGTCATTTTTGTATCGCTATGTGCCTGTTGCTGTTTTGGAGAGACCACCTCAAAAAATTAATGAAAGACCTCCTGCATATATTGGAAGGGATGATTTAGAAACCCTTATGGGATCAGGGAGCTGCAATGACTGGATTAAAATCAGCGAAATGTTACTAGGACCTGTACCAGATGGATTTCAGTTTGTACCAAAGCATAGAGCTAACTCCTATTAGAGAAGTGTTTTAGGTCTAGATTTTTCATTTGGTTTAACTAGGTACAATCTGTCTTGATATTAAAAATGTAATGTCTCTTAGAGCATTATAGATTCTGAAAAAGTTAATAAAAATGGAACTTACCTATTACTAAGGATAATTTACGTATTTATTTTTATTATGCACTTTATTCACCTAGTAGGTACCTATCTTTATTATGCATAAATTTTATTTGATCTATAGACAGTGACTGCATATAAACGGAGGGTACCTACGCCATATTCGTTTGGGTGAACATACCTGTCATCCATTCATTCAGGATTACATATATTTATTTAATAAATGGACTGTTCCAACATTTAGATGTTTACCTACTCTTTTATATCCTCTAGCGCTGTCTACATGGTAGCCTTGCCAGGATGGTAGCTAGGCCAACCTGATGTAGGTATTCAATTAACTTAAATATAATCTTATCTTTAGTAAAACATGGAAGCATTCCTTCCTACTTAGGTACCAGATATAAAGACCTAAAAACAAGTGTAAGGTGCACTGTCTTAAAAAAGTCTTACTGTGGCATACCTACATTGGATGGTAATTTAAAATAAGAAAGCTTAAGACAACAGTTACATAGTGGTTTAACCACTAGGTATGTAGCGGTCGTCATAAGTAGGTATGTGGCAACAGTTCCATCCAATGAAAGTCAACAGCAATTTGCGCCTGTACCTACCTTATCCTTGAAATAATTCTTCCATGTTTTATTTAGGTACGTACCTACGACCTCATTTAATCAAGTAAACTTCATCACCTATTAACTAGGTATACCTGCATAGGTACAGACTACAGGTACAACCATAACATACCTAGTATACATACCTACATAACAATAACTACATACCCAATAACTTTGTAACTCCTAATGTAATGTTTTCATAGAAGGAGTCCTCTGAAACTAAGTCTACACAGAAACTCATTTTATCAGAATTTGAAAAATAGCACTTTTCAAAACATCTAAATAGAATACAGATTTATTTATTTTATTGAACCATCACTAAGTTCCACCGTAGATTTTAGTGTTACCATGGCTACTTACGTAGTTATTGTATACTCTTTGATGGCTACCACCAACTACCACTGAGCATGTAATCACAAATGGCTACCATATGCCAAAAAGTACCTACCTAAAGTAAGTAGGTAGCAGGAATGTGCAAGGAATTGTGATTGTACACACGGAATAGAGAAACCCCATTGTACGTACCTACAACCATAGTAGATTCAGTACTAACATAGTACCTAGTGAGTGTTTTATTCCTTGGTGAGAGTAGTAGAGCTCTTAGTACTACCACCACGCCTTTTTCTGCCGCCAAGCAGCGTTGCTGTTTCGGTTTGAAGAATGTGGTCACCGGTGTAATTACAGGCACATGAGGCTTAACATCTGTATATCCCCATTTGATGGACGCAGGGCGGTGCATCGTTCCTTTCGTGCGTGATTTACGAGGCAGTGCTTTGTTATAGGTGATGGTTACCATTTAACATCAGGTGGGCCATCTGCTTGTTCCATAAAAAAAGACATTTAAAGGTAAGCATACACCGTCTATACCGCTTTCTGTGAAACTGGAGGGATCACTAAAGTCGTAAAACACGTGTTCGGTTTTGTCCTGCTAACAGTACCTAACTGTTAACCGGACAAAAACTCGCACTGATAAAGAAATTAGGTAGCGTTCTAGCGTATGTATAGCGTCTGTAGGTCACGATCTTCTACGTAGAAATGGTTCACACCAAGGAATTTGAATAAAGCAAATTCCTTAGTTCACACTATACTCTAGAGTATAAAATAACTACGTCAACGTGTCACGAAACCTTCGTCTTACATACCTACTTTATCTATCTATGATAACGAGAATTTGTTTCATAATTTACTCAAATCATACCTGTCCATACCCATACTTTTATCAGCTAGGTACCTACCCACCAGAACATGTCCGTCCATCATAGAAAGAATGGATGTACGCCTACTTACCAATCCCTAACATCAGGTCATCTGCTTGTACCATCTGGGGCATTATTCTCTATGACAATAGGAGATTCCTTGCCCGCACAACGGTAGGTAGGTCCTTTATTAGTGTAGGTTATAATTTTATTTTCTGTTAGTTTTAAGTAAGTACCTACTTGTTTTGTGGGACGAAATAAATATATTTTCTTTCTTTCTTTCTTGCCCCAAACCGTGAAACGTCAAAACTTGATGTTGGGCTTTATTCTTTATGATATAGGAGATACTTTGCCCTGACCGTATGACACCGGCTGCCTTGTCTTAGGTGTTATCGCGGTGCAAATGGTCATAGTGAGTATGAGTAAGGCTCCAGCAAGAAGTAGTTGGTAGGTGTGTCTTTCTCCTACGTTTTTATACCTTTGAAAAAAGTACACGAAAACAAAATTTCAATGAAAAAACTTTATTGCTTTCATATCATCATAGGTAGGAAAGACATGAAATTCTAACTTAGCATTAGGTACATAATTTATAAAATTGGTTTATCAGGCTCACGTTAGTAGTTTCACGACAAGTGCTCATTAAAAAAGTAAAAAAAATGCTATTACAGTATGGTCTGCGAATCTAGGCAATCGTGAATTTAGGCATGGGACCGCAAATATGGTTTTGTGTCACTGTTTATGGTGATAACATAACTGTCTGTTCAGCCAAATGGTTAAATTCAAAAGTGAAGATCTTAGATCCGTCTTAATTGTAGAATAGTAATAACTGCTAAATGATCGCCATACATACTAAGCAGTATGCCAAGCGGGAATCAGTGGCATAATAGTTATTCATGAGTACATATTGATATATTATATGTTTAACCAAATTATAAATATTGTAGAAAATAAACTACGACACTAATTGCTACAGTAATGTTTTAAATATATTACATAGAGGTACTTATGCTAATCATCACCCTCACTAAACAGACCTACGTAACCTAATGCAAAGGTAAAATAATTACTGAGAAACTAAATTTCACGTCTTGTTCATATACCTACATACATACAACATACAAAATGTATGAAATACTCAAATACATTCAATGGGCGTTGCCTAATACATTAAGCTCTACTTATAGCAAAAAGGAATTAACTCAGAATCTGTTTGTTGCTTATAATTTACTCCATATCGGTTTAACGTCTCCTGCGGCGACGAGAATCTCCATTATGTCCATTTTCTGCAAAATAAAAATAGCATAATTCAGATTATTGTTCATTATTGTATTATTGTTAATAGGAACTTAAAGAGGCACATAGTATGAGCAAGTAGCGAACCTGCAGGCCCAAAAAATGTGTAGTAGTAATTTAGTTGAGTAAATGTTGTGAGTCGGCGGAAGAATGTGTGAACCTGTACATTATTTTGTATGTGAAAGAGAGTCACTGGTTTAAAAAACAAACCTCGTCACTTTCACCTGCGGCGATTCCTCTGGCGGCCGTCAGTGTGCCCCGCGGAGCCGTTGGCCGGCGCTCCCAGACCGCCCTCCGCGCCGCCGTACGGCCTGCCCGGGCCCAAGCCCTGGCCTAGCTGACCGTAAAAGCCCGCATTCATGCACCCATTGTCATACGGTTCAGCGTTCGCGTCGCCGTCATACTGGTTGATCCGTTTATTACTGGCGTAGGAGCCGAATGCGGTAAAGTTAGCGGCTTGCGAAACGATGGCGTCGGCGGTCTGAGGCAGCAGGCGCGGCAGCAGCCCTCCGAGGGGCACTTCGAGGCCGCCAGAGCCAAGCGGCCGGCCGGCTAGTCCCCCCAGCCCGCCGGAGCCCGATTCCTCACTGTCAAAGGTGTCGCTGTCGCGTCCTCTTCCGCGGCGGCGGCGATCTCGGCCTCGAAGGCGGGAGCCCTCCGAGCCACCGCTACCGCCGCCGCTGTCTCTGGAGCCCAGGCCGCCGCCCGAGCCGAGCCCTCCGCCGGGGCCGGCCGACTCATCGGCGCCGAGGCCCCTGGAGTGTGGGGCGTACCCGAGCCCGCCGCCGATGCCGGCAGAGGGGGCACCGAATCCCCCGGACGCACCGAGTCCGCCGGCTCGGCCGCGCTTTCTGGAATCTGACTCGAGGCCGCTTTGTCCCAAGCCTCGGGCGTGAGTACCACTAGAGTCGGAGGGAGGGGGTGGCGGGGGTGGGGGCGGAGGCGCCGCCCAGCCGCCGGCGGCGAGCATGGGCGCGGCGCCAAACTGGGACATCATCATGCCGTACTGGTCGGCGGGGAAGAAGGGGGGAGGCATCGCAAATCCCTGCCCGTTCAGCGAAGGAGGAGGCACGCACATGTTCATCTGGGGAGTGATGGTCATGAGGGCCGGGATCTGGGGACTACTCTGATGCTGGATATCAAGAGGTGCGCTCGGTTTGGGTAGGAGGGTGCGCGGGGGGCTCGCGGGCCTCCTACCGTTCTGATGGTCGGGCGCGGTCTGCTGCAGCTGCGGCCCGATGGGAGTGGGGAGGAGCGACTTGGGCGTGGGTAGGAGTGCGGGCGCCGGAGTCGGAGCCTGAGCCAGCATCGGGCCGGTCGGGCCAGTAATGCCAGTAGAGGCGAGTTTGAGCGGGCTGCACTTGCCTGAGCGTGAACGGCTGCGGGAGCGGGAACGCGAGCGCGAGCGGGACCTGGACGAGCGGCTGGACCGGCTGCGGGAGGAGCGCGACGAGCTGTGGCGGCGGTGGCGGCGTGACCGCGACCGCGACCGAGTGCGCGAGCGACGTCGCCGGTCTCGCGAACGAGAGCGAGAGCGCGACCGCCGCCCGCCGCGACGGTAGCGCCCACCACGACCGCGGTGACCTGCAATCAAACAACATCATTATATTTTTATACCATTACCATTCACATTACTATTCACGCTCTAAAAATCCTGTCTCTGAATATTGTGATTAAACTTGGCAGAGAGATAGAATATAGTCTGGAATAGCACATAGGCTACTTTTTGAACCGGGATTTAAATCTGCGCGGGTGAAACCGAGGGGCGCAACTAGCATACTAAAACAATAATACTAATAATAATACAGTCCTGCAAAAAAATGATGTTGAAACTGAGTTTTTTCACTTATTTCTCTAAACACTGAAAAATATCTTAGCATAAGAGCCAGGCGGTACCTTTATTGCAAGTCATCTACTAGGTATATACAAGTTTATAGTGATCTAGTACTCACGTCGTCCACCACCACCACCCCCACGTTCAGCTAACTCTTGCAACTTCGGATTGACGACTTGTTTGGCTTCCTTCAGCACGGACATTAGATCACCGGCTTTGGCGGCATTAGACGGAGTGAAGAATGTATAAGCTGTTCCAGTTTTATTTGTTCGTCCAGTTCTTCCAATCCTGTGCACATAGTCCTCAGAGTTGCTGGGATAGTCAAAATTAATCACGAACTTTACGTCATCCACATCTAAAAGATAAAAAGTATTTTAGTGCTCTGGTTTCTAAAATTGTTCCAATTTGATATATTCATAATTCTACGTAATTATTATTACATACCCAATCCCCTAGCTGCAACATCTGTGGCAACAAGTATGGGCGATTTGCCACTACGGAAATCTGAAAATATTATTAAAAGATTAGCGAAACCTTTTAGGGTTGGATGAACACATAGTGTCAAGACTGTCAATGAAATCCAATTTTCAGTTTTCAATATACCTCCTCACCTGAAACTTTCCTGCCACATTACAAAATAGATTCTGCTGTAATGTGGGCCTTGCTAGTGTATCTTCTTTTCGTGTTTCACAACAGTGAAATCTTGTGTCATCTCATACTTACGATTGAAATAAACGTGTTCCAAAAGTTGGGACTTAATCTATAGAATGTTTCATAACAAAGACCGTTGAAAAAACATAAATAAATATACACCGAGAAAATATACAATATATTTTAACAAAAAAATTAAAGCTACCAAGGGCCCATGTGTTTCATATAGACAGTTGTCATTCACTAAACATAATCTTGTAATAAACTTACTAATGATCGAGTTTCCATCATCACGCAAAGGCGATGTGATGGCACACAAAATGGGAAATTTGAGATCGAATGGGAGCCGCCTTTCAGCTCTGAAGGCGAGGGACGATCGTCTCGCTCCTCGCCCGGAGCGGCGCGCGTCACGCGTCACGTGGACGCCGCGCGCGTGGCGACACGCGAGAAGCGGCAAGGACGCGCCAGGCGGTGGCGGTGGCGTTGGCGTTGGCGGGGGAGCGAGTGAGCGGACTCTATGCCCCGAGTGCCTTGCCTCGCGTGAGAGGCCGGCGAGGGCCTGGCTGCCAGCCTGCGCGACGCTAGGCCGCCGTCGCCACTGCCGGCCGCTCTCCGCCGCCGCCTGCACATGCAGACATAAGGTCACTCGCTGTAACCCATGCGACTATCCAACACCCGACAAGCTCGCATCTTGAGTCCGACACCGCTTCTCGGCGATCCTCGTTACAAAATTACAATTTCCGATTAGAAAACTTATTGACTTGATTTTAATGTAAAATGTAAACTATTGAACTAAGGCAATAAGGCAATCTTAGATTGCAATAACATAAAAATTAAAGTAAAAATATAGGTATGTAAACCTCAACCATGTAATAGTCTCTTCAACTTGCAGTGTAATATTCTTACCTTGCAAGACCCAGTCTCGTTCATTTTGTGATTTATCTCCATGAATGCATACCGCAGGCCACCTGTTACAGAGAAAATATATGTAAGTAATTTAAAATATTTTCTCTAATAAAAATAATAATTTAAACAACAATCATAAATTATTCATTAAAGATTAAATATTGGAATACCAACCCATCTCTCTTCATCTTTCTAGTAATGTCATCAACTCTTCTTTTTGTCTCTATGAAAATAATTGTTTTATTTTCTTTCTCAGCCATAATTTCTTTTAGCAGTGTGCTCAGTTTGGTTTCTTTTTCATATTCCATGCAGACATCAATAATTTGTAAAATATTGTGATTAGCAGCTAGGGAGAGTGAGCCAACATTGATTTGTTGATAGTCTTTTAAAAACTCAGAGGCTAGAGTTTGAACTTCCCTTGGCCAAGTAGCAGACCACATCAGTGTTTGTCGATCAGGCCTGATTTGTTCGAGAATTTTTTGGATTTGAGGTTCAAACCCCATGTCCAACATTCTGTCTGCCTCATCTAACACAAGGTAGGTAGTCCTCTTCAGATTTGTTCTTCCACTCTCCAGGAAATCTAGGAGTCTTCCAGGTGTTGCAATGACTATCTCAACCCCTGCATCTAAGTCCCTTGCTTGCGGTCCTTTCGGAGCTCCACCAAATAGACATGTATTGTGAATTTTAGATGTGTTCGCAAACTTATCACAAACTTCTTGAATTTGTTGGGCTAACTCTCTTGTTGGAGCTAATACCAATGCTATGGGACCATCACCTCTACTTGATTTAGGCTGGTTATTAATGTGTACAATTGCGGGTAAGATATAAGATAGTGTCTTCCCAGAACCAGTTGAGGCAATACCCACCATGTCATGTCCACTTAGAGCTATGGGCCAACCCTGCGCTTGAATTGGGGTTGGCTTGGAAAAACCCATTTTATCAATTTCATCCATCACATAATCGGGAAAACCAGCCTCTTCAAAAGTCAAAGTGGGTTTTGGAATATTACGGCCTTTCAGAGTAATTTCGTTGGAACTTCTCCACGATTCTACTTCAGAGTCTGATCTACGCTCTACGTCTGAATGCGGAACATAAAATTCCTTCTTAAAAGGTTTGAGTCTGCTCATATCCCATTTTGGTTTTCTAAGACTAGCACCAGGGTTGCTTCTCCGTCCGCCACCACCGAATCCGCCGCCTCCAAAACCACCGCCGCCGCGTCCTCCGCCCCCGCCGCCACCCGATCCCAGCCCATGGCGTGGACTTCCACTACGGCTCCTGCTTCTGCTCCGGCTGCGGCTACGACGCCTGTCCCGACTGCGATCCCTAGCATGTCATTTATACATTAGAAGTTGCACAAATAAAACGTAAAAGCGGTAGGTAGCTACAAAAACCAAGCATGTTATGAGTAACCTTTTGAAATACAGATGTTACTAACCTTCCGCGGCCCATTGTGTTATTATTTAGTGATGAATAAACAGCTTAAGCTTAAAATGGGAATCACTATGCACAGATTTTAACACTATTTTAGGGTTGGAAGCATGAAAACTAAAACCAAATTCAATTGCATTGACTTTTTCTTCGAACAAAATGGCGATGGCAGACGCGGACGCGGATGCAGTGTTGCCAGATGATGAGATGAGATGAGGTTTGGCAGTAAAAAATCGGTAGAATTCGGTAGTATTTTTTTCTTGCATTTTTAACTAGCCAGTATTAGGATTTAATTTTTAATTTTTATTTTAATATCATACCTACAAAGATAAGATAAGATAATGTTTATTTTAGATAAAAAAGAGATACATATGAGTTCAGCCATACAGAGGTCTTATTCTAGGGATTTTTCATTATGAGTATAAATACGGCGGCACGGGACGGTTTTTGAACAGCTGTTAATCTACTAAAATGTAAAAAATACATGAAAAAAAACAAAAACTTTAAAATTGAACATGTACTCGAGCGCTGTGTAAAGATAGAAACGTAAATAATGATAATTTTCTCGATAAAAAAATATCATAAAGATGACACTAAATCGATACCACATCCATATTATGAGAATTTTTCTTGAAATCATGTCAAAGTTATATCAAAATATAGGGATTAATATTTAATAGCACTGTGTGAAAAAAAAATAAAATTTCATTATTATCAATCTCTGAGAAGAAAATCTAACGAAATCTAGCTGTTCAAGTGATTGCGTCGAGCAGTCAGTACGCGCATCATGCGAGGTTCTGGGCTCAGACCAAATAAAAACTAAAAGACGGACTTCTGTGCACAGCAAAGTGAAGCCGGTCAAACTACGCCTCGCACGCACACACCAAATCGGCCCACGCAACACATCTTTAGAAAACTGGCTTCACTTTCCTGTGTGTGTGCGTTTAGTTGTGTATGTACACGGGGCGAGGCGTAGTTTGACCGCAACACATCTTTAGAAAACTGGCTTCACTTTGCTGTTCACAGAAGTCTGTCCTTAGTTTTTATTTGGTCTGAGGTTCTGGGATATGAATATGAATACGTTTAGGTATTTCAAAGTCAAAGTCAAAGTATTTTATTGCATAAATACATGTATGAGAAGATGTCACATAATTATAATAATGTCCAATGTATTCTACTTAAAACTAGGCGTGCAATATTTTTGATTACATGATAATATATATAAAAAGACAAATTAACACAGCTTTAATCATACAAGTTTGAAAAATTTTCAAATCTTAAAATACCTTAACTAAATTAAACATACTAAATCTACTCAAACCACCTCTGTGGTGACGTTTTAGAAATTATGTTTTTTGACACTTAAAATCAATATTTAGCAAAGTTATCTAGGTCAATTATTAACAATTGTCTTTTCCAACTAATCTTTTTGTAGTAAGCTTAAGATTACCTTTAAATCTTACTTAATATAAAAATCGGGAGATTCAGACCTTAAATCGGTATTTCGGTAGATCATTGTCAAATTCGGTAGATCTACCGAAAAATCGGTAGGTTTTGCATCACTGCAATTGAAAATGAATGTGGCAGCCGTACTTCAAAAACGCGGATTTTCAACACAAAAAGCGGAATTTCTTTTATTATAAAATTAAATAAAAATCATTTACATTGATTTTTCTCTCTCAATTCGTGCACTAATTAATTGCTTTTTTTTTACACAAAGGTAAGAGAATTTGAAAACTAACGAATAATAGGTAACCATTAACCTGGACCTTCGGCGCTTGAGTAAAAATGACAGTAATTATTTCTATAATTTTATGAGCAGTGGGCAGAAAAACTATTTACAAAAGAGAAACGACGTGACGCGACTTAGACAATCTAGAGACGATAATACTAAGGACCTCAAATAAATCGTCAAACCATCATCATCATTCGAAGGAAAATACATCCACGCGTATCAACGCGTGCAAAAGAGATGGCACGATGACAGATCAATAGTTTACTCGCCAAACAAGGGGTCGTTCTGTTCTTGTAGATTCGAAAAAAGCGGAATCGCGTAGGTTAAAAGCAGAAGGCGGATTCCTTGTCAAAAAGGCGGGGGGGAAAAGCGGAAAAGCAGTACATCTGGCAACGCTGCACGGACGGCGGCGCGGCGTTTACTTGCTCGCTGTGCTGAGAATTTTTGTATTCTGTGGACTCATAGATTTATAATCACAACACAAGTGTTCACAAGTGTGCACACTATGGTAATACCCCGGTGCCAGATATGTATGAGTGATCATGATCACTGAGCCACACGCTTAGCACGAGACTGTGAAGAGTTTTATGATCTTCGTCCAATGAAGTGCGCTTTGCCATGCGGTATCGATTTTTTAGCTTTATATCAAAGCGCTCACTGTTGAACTAGTTGCGATGTTTGCGTACAGACCAAGATTTAGGTACGTGCTAGGATGCTCCATTTTTGAGTTAAAAATATGCTGTTTGAATAATGTACTACTGAAACTGAAACTGAAACAGCTTCACGACTTTGATCCCCAGGTACGGTAGATATCCCTTCAGATCTCCCAGTACCAAGTAGGTACTAATTCAAGATTCTTTGAGGATGTCTAAGGGGGGTAGTCAGAGGTACGTCCAAACATTACATTTGGCACATACCCACATTTTGCAGTAGTTAGTATTCCATACGTGACAGGTTGCAAGCCCATCGCCGCTGTTAGAATACTAACTGGTTTCATCACGATGTTTTCCTTCACCGTTTAAGAGCACTGGCATTGCGCACATAAATTTTTCGATAGAAAAATCCATTGGTGCACGACCGGATTCGAACCTGCGACCTTACGATCGGAAGGTGGGGTCACTCCCACTAGACCACCGGTGCTCCTAGACCACCGGTGCTCCCGGTGTGGTTGTACTTATGTATTGAAAATATACTAATAAATATACTACCGTATAGAAAAATCCATGAACGTCAGTAAATACACATTTTCAAAATAATAATAAATAAATAAATAATAAACGCTCGCCACTCATTAGATGGCACAGTCGGAAATAAGCTTAGAGCATTTATAACGGGAGATGCCAAGCGCTACTTTTAGTACTAAAATCTTTCTGCCGGTTTTCGCGGGAGGCGGGGTAGTACGGTACAGAACACATTTACATAATCACGCACACTAATGCAGAAAAATTAAGCGTCCCTATAAACGCACACGCAAGTAAAAGCTGTACACCAACACAAAAACAATAACACAATTAAAGAATGACTGTTGTTACACTTTTGTTTAGTTACACACTAACACAAAAAAGTAGTGATGGGTTGTAAAAAGACCGACAAAATGAATGATTTCATATGAATGAAACAGGGTGGTTCAAAATCATATACTTTTCCTTTTTTTAGCCAAGATTAACAAACGTGTAGGTACCTGTCTAGCCTAGTAGGTATTACTAAGTAAATAGAGTGCTGGCACCGACTCCAAAAATATCAGTAATTGTATAATGTCATAATAATAAAATTATAAGATTTGTTAAAAAATGGATACCTATTTGTAAGTAGATTGAAATATAAATCCATAATGCAATTATTTTTAACTTTTTAGTGTATTTTTCATAACAAATTGGATAGCAGTTTTGGAGTCGGTTTTTTTTTGTAAAAAATATTTTATTAAGAGTTTGTAGAGCGTAATCTCTGAAACTACTGAAACGATTTTAAAAATTATTTTACAAATAGAAAGCTACACTGTTGTTGAGTAACTTTAAGCTATATTCTATTTTCGCAAGTAGTAAGTAATCTTTCAAGTAAGTAGTCTTGATGAATGCATTTTTAGATAAACATTTTGTTTCTTTATTGGTATGATGTGTCCAGCAGTGGACTTACATAGGCTGATGATGATGATTGGTATGACGGGGTGAAAAAAATGAAGAGCAGTAGAAGAATAGCGGCTGTTAACAAATGCTCATAGCCCATGTCCCTCTCCAGCTAACATACTACAGCTATACAAAAATCACGTTTACCTATACGATTCTGCGTTCAAAAAGTACAAAGAAAATAGCAATAAACCAACGACACAGCACAACTAAAAGGGAGCTTCATGAAGCGACGTATTGAAGGCAGAATGACAGAGACAGTTTTTGTAGAGTCCAATACTGAACATCCTTTTTTTAAATCGGTTAAATATGGGTACAAAAAACACATCGCATTTTATTCTAATTTTACGTTCATTCCATCATTCATTCAATCGATTTCGCTCAACTAGTCCCCACACTACGCCTTCTACCAAGGAATATAAATTCACCGACACCTCCTACCAAGACGTTGGCGTCGTATTAAAACTGTCGTAACTGGTATTCCATTAAATATAAATTAAACGTAATTACAAAAACAATTGACTAAAATATCACTTACTTGTGATAGGAAATACCGTGTTCCCTAAAGTTTGATGTCTCTGATCTCCTTTTACACCGAAATACCGCACAATTCACCATTTTTACTGAGCACTACTTCGCGACACGAAACGACAACTAATGGCCGCGCGGTGATGAGTGAAGTAGTTTTATATAACGTGCATGGCCAAGTCGCGCCTTATGGCCGGCAGAGGGGTACGCCTTGCGTTAACATCTCCAGTTATAAATGCTCTAAGGAAATAAGACTCATTAGCCAGCAAGGAATTTGAATACTACAACGACACAAATGAACGATGTTTTATACGTCTTACATCCCTATTTATAGGTCTGTGCTTGAACCAAAAAGGCAAGGAAGAACTGGAAGTTATAGTCTGTCTCTGCTCTATCTATCATTCTCAATTTTCTCATCTGTGGTTGGTTGGAAAATGGAAGAATGGAATCCATTTTCTGTGTTGTTGTGACATTTTGGATTTCGCATATATTATTTTAAAATGCTTTGTGAATAGAATATAGCCTGAAGCACTTAAAATAAGTGATGAATGACTTTCTGTGCTAGTTACTGATGTTTTGGAGACCTACTTCCAGTTTGCTGAAGTAGTACACGATGGGTTGAAAATTGTGATTGCTATCGGCTATCACCATTATTCATGATATTATTGGTTCTAGGCGCCTTTTAGTTGCTACGACAATGGACCTACATCCAGGTACATCCGCGAACACTACAGAATTCACAGAAAGCTCATCAGAAGCCAAGTTCTCCACATCTTGTAATAATGGCAAATTTTCCGTCATTCGCATTCCTGAAGATGGGGAAAAGTCTAGTAAACACTCCTCTAAAAAGCAATCAAAAAGAAGAAAAAAGAGTTCTAATCATACTCGACCTCTTCCTAGAATCATAGTGAAGCCCTTACCGCCTCCCCCGCCGCTTGAAAACCGAGAATGGACAGCAGCTTTATCATATAATGAATCAAGTACAAGCAAGCCATCTACAATGAGGGAGGTTCTAGCCAGTATCCCAGGTTTTAGTATAAAGCCCAGAAAACGGAGTGGAAAAAAAATATCTACTGCTGCCCAACTACAGCAATCAAGAGAAGGCTGCATTGATCTGGAGACTCCTGACTCTATACTAGTTAATACAAATATCAGACAGCTACTGAACAAGCATACATTTTCTCTGCTCCCGCCTCTGTATCAATATAAGCTAGGGCAGTTACTTCCTAGTGTGGATCGCCTAAGTCCATCAGGCCGTCTTAACTCATCTAGTCTCAATAATGAATTCTTTGCACGAGCCTGTCTTGAGTGGCAGACAAGCTTATCTGGGGGAGAACTGACACCAGAGAGTCAACAGAAAATGAAAGTGGAAGCTGAGAAAGAAAAAAGCAAAATTGATCCTTGGAAACTGAAACATTTTGAACCAATATGGGGAGAGAAATCACGGAGAGAGAAGTCTTCTCTTGGCTTGAACTCGGAAAGACCCTCCCTTAAAACAACGATAAAGCTGAGGCCCACTGCTTCAATAACAAGCAGCAGTACTGTACCAAAAATTAAGAAGAGTAAATCTAGTAACAGCAAACGAATGCGGTCTGTTGGAGCTGTGACAAGGTCCTCCTCAAAGACTGATGACGGGCCAGATGATGGTGCCAGCGTAAGCTCAAAATCAAGTGCACCAGTTCCAGATTTACTCCCTCTCAAGCCACCAAAGCTCAACAATCAAACCTATGAAGAGTTTCAAGTGGATGGAAATTTCTCAGATACATCATCTGTCCAACGAATGGATGAGTCTGTTGCTACAACACCTGTTGATCCTCTTTTACTGCCTGATGATCCAGAGTCCAATGAAATGAAGCAAGAGCTAGATATTACTATTATTGTAGAGGAATCAAACTGCTCAAAAGAATTTGAGGAAGATAAAGAAATAGACAAGAATTTAAAAATTTGCAAGCGAGTAAGTGATGATAATGAAGGATACCTTATTGCTAAAAGAATAAAGTTTGAAGATAATGATGGAGAAAACAGTTTATCTCAACCTAAAATAGAAAATATCAGCTATTCAGATGCTGATGTTCATTATGATAACGAACAAGTCTGCACCAATGAGGAGCAATATGATCCTGAACAAACAGATACAAATGAAAATAACAAAATTATTTATGAATGCAAAAGTGAATCTCCTACACCAAGTTTGAGTCATCAAGCTAAGACCAATATTGCTGCTGATACAGAAGAGTTGAATAAAGACACCAAAGCAAAAGAAAATAACTTAGACGAGGTTAATACCAAGAATATTATAATATGTAATCAATTTACTCCAGATAATTTCAAAGTTGAATTAGATGATAATGAGTCTTTATCACAAAACTGCTCCACTGCAGAGCCAGAGAATGCCTCTGAAATCAAACATGTTGAAAGCCCTATTCCTCAAACTGTTATTTTTAAGCATGAAATACAAAATACAACAAAAAATGATGATAAAGAAAGGATTCCACAAAGTGCTAGTTTAAATTATTATGAGGAAAGATTCAAAGATGCGGAGTCCTTTATTTTGGAAACTGACTTGTCTTCAATTCTTACTGCACACCAGCCACGTAAGTTTAAGAAAATATTATACAAACATCAACCTAACATCCTACTAATATTATAAATGCGAAAGTTTGTAAGTATGGATGGATGGACGAATGGATAGATGTTTGTTACTCTATAACTCCAGAAAGGCTGAACGGATCTTGGTGAAAATTGGCACAGAGATATATTATAGATATATTATTATAGTATATTATAGTAGAGATATACAGGGTGTAACGGCAGGGGGGTATCAACCCTGAAGGAGGTGAATGTGCTCATGAAACTCAACAACTTTCCCCAAAGAACATAGGTCGAAATATGAAAAAAAAATTTGGCCCTCCCTTACAAAATTGACTACCAGCTGATTGATTTACTATGGGAGGGCCAAATTTTTTTTTCATATTTCGACCTATGTTCTTTGGGGAAAGTTGTTGAGTTTCATGAGCACAATCACCTCCTTCAGGGTTGATACCCCCTTCCGTTACACGCTATATAGTATTATAGTCTGGAATAACACATTGGCTACTTTTTATCCCGTGGGAATACCGGGATTTAAAACTACGCGGGTGAAACCGCGGGGCGCTACTAGTAGTTTCATGTATTTTATCTCACATAATTTGTTTATTTTTACAGAAAATGAAGATGTTAAATTTGTCCCTCATCCAAATCTTATGGAACTGTCTTCTTATATCAGTGAAGCAAGTGAGTGTAAATATGTCAAATATGAAGTCTGTGGATAATTTGAAATTTTAACCAGTTATTTATATCTACCAAGCTGTCGAAAAATAATCCAGACTACCCTCATAGCTTTATTGATTCAATGAATAGGTCATTTTTTCAAATATTACATTAATTTGTAGGAAATTGTGAGTAAGAAAGTTATGTATGTTCTGTGAATTAATGTTTTTATATGATCCTAGATGTGACTGCTGTTGTAACAATGCCATTGACACAAAACTCTTCAATACCTGCTATGGAAGTAGCCAATACACCTGTAAGTTGTCACCTTTTTCATAGTAATTTGTCTCACTCAAAGTTTTTTTTCTATTTATTGAATACAAGCGGTATGTGCTATAATATAATATGCAGACTATAATCGAACTCTCTGCCACGTTTCATCCAGATCCATTCAGCCGTTCTGGCGTGAAAGAGTAACAAACATCCGTCCATCCATCCATACAAACTTTCGCGTTTATAATATTGGTAGGATTCACCTTCCCGTTAATAAACGTCTTTGAGCAATGCTGTAATGCATAGGTATAATAAAAACTGAAACCATTTATATGAAACAAATAAAACTACGACATTATTCTTAAAAAGGAGGCGTCGGATAAATGTATAAATATGGGAAGCTCATGCTTATCAGTAAATTCCTTCAGGTTGATGATGATTATGATTCCGAATTAAATTATCTATCTTTTCCAGCAAATTAATGAAATGCTTTTAAATAATTATTTTAAAATCTTTCTAGATGGTTTCATACCCAGATGATGGTGTGCAAGACGCAGAGAAACCTAAAAACTCAGCTGTTTCATGGAAAACTGAAAACGAATGGTCAAACAATGATAATGTTATAACACTTCACCCATTCTCAAATCTGAACACAGATAGTTCAAAATACGTAAGTGATGACTCCAAAACAAGCATGGATGATATAAATATGAACGATGAAAATTGTATGTATAAAGAAGATAGAGATGCTAACTTCAACATGGAATCATCAAACTCATCAGAGAGCTGTCAGTCAATGAAGGAGACTTTGAAACAAGACCTAGACCCGGTCACTAGTTTGGTCTCCAGTACAACTATTGCTAATCCCTCCGTGAATTCAACTACTATGACAAGTGTGCGATCTTCTGGGAAAAAATCGAAGCTGGGAAAAGATACAAATAGGTAAATTTTCTAAGAACTAATTTAAACTTTGTCTTAATCCTAGCCTTAATCTTCTTTGATCTAGTAGCTGTAGCCAATTTCTAAGGTTACTAAGTTTGATGTAAACTTTCCACATGCTGCTCTTCTCTCTTGTATTGCATGTAAGTAGCTGGTTCTGTCCGAAAATTGATCCTGTAATATCGATTCCTATGATATATGATTATTTTCGAGAAATTGTTAAGGCTCCGGTGGCAGCGGCTCGCAATTTCGAAGTGCGATTGGCTATTATTTCATTTTATTTCATTTCGGGGAGGTTGTTTGAAAAAATAACTCTAAAGAAACACGCATAAATACTGTTCGAACATAAATAATACAATAATATAAGGGAAATGTGCTTGAGTCAGAAATCATTTTGGTATTAGTAAACGTAAGACCAAACATACTAATACCAAAATGATTTCTGACTCGGGCATGTTTCCCTTATATTATTGTATTATTTATGTTCGAACAGTATTTATGCGTGTTTCTTTAGAGTTATTTTTTCAAATAATAGCCAATCCCACCTCGAAATTGCGAGCCGCTGTCACCGGACCCTTAACATGTTAAAGTATAGAATAAAAGGAATGTTAAAAAAACTAGTACCTAGTAGTGTAGACCCTCTTGAACCCTTTGGTTGATCCTGTCATGCTAAAAATTGCTTCCTTAGAGAGCCTGTTGATAACTGAAGTAACCCAAGGTGTATTTTTGAGACGGGGCAGTAAGTGTAGGTACACAAAAAGAGAAACGTTTGTATTTTTGTATGTGCCCCCATTGCCCACATCTCCCCAATATCGTCGACGATACTGCTATAGCACTGATCTACTATTAATATCTCCAAATATAGGTCGGTACCGGTACCAAAATAAATAAATAAATATAAATATTTTTTTCAGAAGCCGCATGTCAAACAAAGTCCCGCCTGGCGCGGTGAACCTTGAACGCAGCTATCAAATTTGTCAAGCAGTAATACAGAACAGTCCCAACCGTGACGCGTTGCGTGGTCAGCTGCGACCCCCGCCAGCGTTGCTGACGCGAGCTTCCCGACCACCGCGTCCACACCCGCCGCCTCCGGTGCTACTGCGGCAGATGCCTGTCTCTCTCATGCAACATAATGAGGTATACATGCATTCTACTCTATCTACTCTTCAGAGTCAACTACTACTGTCATGTAGATGAGAGCTTTTACTTCTACTTCTTAAAGTAGAATTGTTTATTGCATAAATTAAACATACTGTACCTAGGCGAGCTTAATGCTGGATAACATCTACCAGCTAACCTTTTTAAAGTAAATCAGCTACGACATTTCCGCGGACGACTTTACCTTCCTATCTACTGTGAAATATACAAGGAATGTTTTACAGGCACAAATAGACACTCCATCAAATCCTCTTGTTTAAAGTATATTGTTGTCGATCTGTCGATAGTTGAGTCACATCAATTTATTTATTAACATATAAATTATGTGACAGAAGTGAATGGTACATTGTTGTTTTTCCAGATCAATGAGAATAGACCAAACAATGTGGGCCAGTACATTCTTGTACAAAGGACGCCTAATGTGGTGCCGCGGGCATCGAGTGCACCCCCTGCTAACCAAAACTCTAATATAGTAAGTAGTAATGCATTCTAAATTTCTGAGAGTAGTAGTTTTTTGGAAGTAGATGTGAAGCTAGACCGTGGTGTGAGCTGTTAGCGATAAGGCCGCCCATTGTATTGCTACAAAGTGTTAGTTTTTAAGTAAAATGTGTTTAACTAATTATGTTGTGTTAATCAATAAAGAGTTATCTATCTATCAAGACACGCAGCGTTGATGTGTTTTCCTTTTAAAAGAATGGTTGCCGGTGAAATTACGGATACATGAGGCCTTATTGCCGCCGCGGGCATCGTAGGGCACGTTTCCGTTGGCAGTTACGATGCAATGCTTTGTTATAGATGATGGTTACCGCTTAACATAAGGTGGGCCAGTGTTAGTATATACGAACTACTGCATGCAAAATGTAAGATTTGGACGTAACTCAAGCCCTCTTTAGATATCTAGACTTGAGTACCAACTCAAGTCTTCACGAACAGAAACAGCTTGGAGCTGGAGCCATTCGTATTGTTCGCCCCGCTTTTTTCGCTTCCGCTTTTTTCGCTTCTGCTTTTTTAGCCCTGCACTGACGACGCTTAGCTTTTTCTTTCCTTAGATATGTTTGACTAGGCTAAAAGGAATGACATGAAATCGTGTTTATTTTATTTATTTTTGTTTCATTTCAGAGTGTTGCCCGCTGCAGAAGCGTAGGCGCTGACGACGCGTGTGTATGCAATCTCCGCGCGATGATACTATGCAAGAAATGCGGTGCGTTCTGCCACGACGATTGTATTGGATCTGCTGAGCTATGCCTCACCTGCTTGATTCGCTGACCTTACCTTACACCAATGCTCTTGCCATCTAGCTTCGGCTTGATTTGAAGAATGTGAAACAAAGACTTTCGGTCAAACAATTTGTTTGACAGTAGCAGACACAAGAGTCCAAATTGTTGGTGTGTGGAAATGGAAAAAAACATGTGGAAATGAAAATGATGCAAAAGGCACCTTAAATTTCTGTGTGTGAGTAATTTCTGTCTGATAATCTCGACCGACAATATAGTACCTTGATTAGATATAAAAATTATTTATTACTATGGTGCATCCAATATCATGTTTAACCATCTGTTTAACTCTGTAATACTTTAGTACCTAATTGAATAATTGCTGTATCCAGAATGATTGGTATGTACCTAGATGTGTGTTAAAGGTTGTTAGGAATGGTGGTGCTATATGTATGAATGTAATGTGTAATACTTATCTAAAAATACATGTAGTCACCTGTCGATAGTTTGACTTGCTTGGTGGTATCACAAGCAAACAAAATAATACTTTTTAAGTCTCGTGGTGCTCTCGTCAAACCTGTTAAACTACCTTCATGACATCGCATTCCTCAGCATCGCTCATTTTAAAAATATTTTATTGTAATAAGTCAATCTATCAAAGCATTACGTCGTTTCTAAATGTATGGCATTAACTGCTAGTTTAAACGTGGGAATGTAGTTCGACCTGTAAATAAAAGGTGATAATACCTTTTGCAGCTCAAGAATAAAAAAAAATGCCTTTGAGACAGTAATTTACTGGTTTAGCATTTTAGCACCAAGTTATTTTCTAAGGGGATGCAGAAAGAATTTTATG
Source organism: Plemyria rubiginata (assembly GCA_963576535.1). Lineage (NCBI taxonomy): Eukaryota > Metazoa > Arthropoda > Insecta > Lepidoptera > Geometridae > Plemyria > Plemyria rubiginata. The sequence continues at coordinate 4,726,342 of OY754906.1, forward strand.
TTTTTTTATAGTATGGTATGATACACATTCTTTGCAAAACTGCAACTGGTTTTGTGTTTAGCTATTTTTTAGTTATGTTGTTCAGGGTCTGACTTTTTTTTCCCTATTGGAAAAGATGATATTATAAGGGTGAGTTGCACCATCTAACCTAAACGTCAAATCGTTCGTTAAATCAGAGATTTTGTTACGATTTGACGTCAACGTTAGATGGTGCAACTTACCCCTAAATGTTTTTTCACTGACGTCTTTATCTATAAATCACGTTTTTTTGTTACAATCTTTACTTTATGTTTTAGTTAAAATAAAGTTTTGGTATACGTGATAAGCATAGTCGTTAAGGTTCATGATATATTTTGCCATTATTACTTGTATAATTACGATCATCACAATTATTATTATATTTTAGCTAAGTATAAAGATAGTTTTCGGACATCAAAAGTTTCACAGCACCATCAACTTTTAACTGCAAAATTAATCATAAGTGTAGGTATGTACATAATATTTATAATAAGAAGGCTGATATGCTGATTGGCTAGGCTCTGGCGTAGTTATACAAAAATTTGCTTCATGTTATTATTTTATTTATAAAGTTGTATACCTGCTCGCACATTATGACTTAGAGAATAAATATTTATAGTTGATTACCTATTATTATGTTTCAGTATCTTTGAAAAGGTAATGAAAACTTTCTAAATGCATAAAAGCCAAAATTGTAACTCATCCATCCCGTTGTAGCTTACCCCGCGTTCCGAAATACGCCATAATCGATTTGAGCGTTCACAAACCCGTACCGAATTAGAGTGAGCGCGATAACGATGACCCATGAAACGTCATAGATGACGTCATGACATACGCCATCTTGCGATTACGCCGACCATGCCATATTCTAATATCACTCTGAGCGCTGTCAAAAATGACAGTTGTGCATTTGTGTTTTGCTGTTATTTGTGATGAGGTTGCATGTTTTCAGTCGCATTATAGTCCTTATAGGGTGTAATATGTTCTGCGATCATAAAATAACAAATCTAGAAAATATCCAAGCAGTCCCAGTTTGTTACACAAGGTTTTAGGTTATGATTCCTAGGATATTTCTGTGAGTGCGTTTACGAGCGTTCCGAATTGATGACAGCTCTGAGCTGTCATCGCAATATCTAATTCGGAACGCCTGTGAGGTGATGTGAGCGCTGTGATCGATTATAGCCATTACGGAATGCGGCCTTAAAATATATGAACTAAACTTTCATTTCTATTGCATATTGATTATATAAAGATAATCTTATAAAAAATCATATGAATAACAATATAGCAATTTGATAATCACCACATTCGTGAATGACTATCTAGGTACTTTGTTCAGAATATTTTAATGTAATAATTGCCTTAGGTATTTACTGGTTTTGATTTTTTTTAAAAAGGAAAGAAAGTAATAAGTAGATGATTAGAGATGTTAAAAATTAGCTCATCATATACAGTCTAGCTATAGTAGACAGATTTAAATTCAACACGGCCGCAGTAGGTACTTACTAACAATACATTTTTAATTGTCTCAACCAAGGCGAATATTACCTACAACCTACTTTTTTATTGGTCTAGGGACAAGAGATATATATAAAGGCAATAATGACAGTATTCTAAGTGAATAAAAATTTGCAGTGTGACATAAACTTTGAATAATGAATTTGTGTCCAAAAAAACATTGCTTTTTCTAGAATTTTTTTGTATTCATTTGAAATGAATACAACTCTGGTTTCACTTTTCGTTTTTTTGTCTTTCAAGGGAAAGTTCGATTAAAATCATGTAGGTAATCAAAAAATAATAATGATGTTGTTATTTATTGGTATCTAGTTTCTTTAGTATTACGAACTTCTAATAAAACTATGTTCTACATAAACATTATATTTTTATTACAGTAGGTAGCTATATAGCTACCTGCCGCCAAAAGAAGTTTTAGGTTTTTTTTTTTCAAACAAATAGAGAAAGTTAACAAATACTACCCAAATGACACTTAATTTTAATTTTTGGCTTCTCATCTAAAAACGTTGTTTAAAACGTTTTTCCTTTTTTTTAGGCAGTGTCTGCCCATGTTGGTAATTTTTCTTAAAAACACGGCTTTTTTACCTCATGTACACGGCCGCCTAAAAACATTCATTGGCAACACTGCAGACGATGGACCAAGGAATATAGATTGTATTCAAATTCCTTGCGATGGACACTAAGTATAAGCTATGGATGGACAGACGTCAGTCAGCACCCTGACGCAACAAGGAATAACATTTGTACGGAGTTTGCATGAATTTTGTATGGAGTTTGCATGGCAAATAATGGCGGCTGTTCATTCGTTCCATTCAATCAGTGCGCTCTCGTTCTTTCACAACTCTCTTCTTCGTCTGCCCTGTTTGTTGTAGCTTCCACTCGTATTTTGTTTGTTCTTGTAAATTTCTAGCAGATTTATCAATAATTTCGTTCATAAATGTGAAACGGTTCGTTATTAAATAAATAAATAATGCTGGACAATCCACACAGCACTATCTAGCCCCAAAGTAAGCTATTCAAAGCTTGTGTTATGGGTACTAGATAACTGATATATTTAATACATACTTACATAGATAGATATTTTTTATTATACATAGAAAACACCCAGACCATCGGAACAAATTTCTGCAGATCGTACACAAATTTGTTCCAAGGCGGGAATTGAACCCGCAACCTCTTGCGTCGCAGGCAGGATCTCGCCCGCTGTGCCACAGAGGTCGTCAGTATTAAGGTATTGTTCAGTGAACGTAGTATTATACGGCGATGCTACCAAAAAACGATTCATAACGTGCGAAATTGTGGAGATCAAGCGAGCCGTAAAATTATAGAACAAGGAGGAATTTCTTTTATTTTATTCAAATTTTTCCCTACTAAATATACTATGAATAACGGGTTATTTTATTAGATGTTATGACGTAGGCATCCGCTAAGAAAGGATTTTGATCAATTCTACCCCCAAGGGGAGAAAATAGGGGATGAAAGTTTGTATGAGATTTTCATAGTAAACGAGCGCGAGCAAAGCCGCGGGATCAGCTAGTATATATATATATATTTGTGGCAGATACTACCAAAGTGAAAAATCCATGCTATGAAAAGAATAATACCTACTTCCGATATTAGTGAGCCCTTGGTCACAATATATCTACCTACTGTGGGGAACAGTTATGGCTTTGATGACATGCCTATAAAGAACTGCGAGACTGTGAAAGTAAGTACATTTTTATATTTTACCCTCATAATATTATTGGGTACCCACTTATTCAGGAATAAAAATCCATGCTAAAGATGACAATAACTGGGAGTTGCAAAAAGCAATATAAGTGTGTACTGTTTTAATAAAATTTTAATAATATTTTCAAGAATATGACGTGAATTAGTCTTATAAACTTATGCTCTAGGTACATACTTCTTAAAAAAACTACTGGAAATTATAGAAAAATACTTTGTTACAGAATATGTCAAGCCCACCGTGTCTGACCTGCTAAAACTAAACATTGTAATAAATGAAAATACAAATTCATAAAATAAAAAGGTATTATGTACAAAAATTATAATGCGAAAAAAAAGCTTTTTGAATTAAAGCTTTTTTTCATATCCGATCCATATTTAAGTCCAACCTAAGACTTCAGGACCTAGGTTGTACTTAAACGTGGATTCAGTCAATAAATGGATTACAAAAAAAAACTCATTTTCGATCTCGCAAATTTTATCGATATGGATATAAAAGCAGAGAGTCATCGCGCAGCACTATTCAGGCTGATAGGTTGGTTGTTGTTTGACGTACATATTCGTTTTGTTGGTATTGAAGTGCCATGTTAATGGATCCCATTCACTCTGTCCCGCCTCTTCTCGTAGTTTTACAAATTCTCTTTTTTTTTTTCAGTCAGTTTCTCTTCTATAGTGAGTGTGCGCATGTGGGTGACTAGTAGCTTCCCAAAGAAGTCAACAATTGCCGCTATTATGTAGAATTTTTGTCTTGTTTCTAAAAGTTGTTATTGTTAATTAGAATTTTTAAAATGTCGACCGTTTTACTAGCTGTTGTTGCAGTAATTCTGTGTATTCTCTTCCGAATACTGAATGTTAACAGCCAGCCCCAGAAACCAGTGATTTACGGAAAGGATAGAGGATTTATTGAAAATATTTTGTTCATATCCCCCTTTCTAAGCGAACCGTAAGTATATAATTATTTTTATGTTTCTATACCTGAACCATCCAGGTAACATAGCTGAAATAAATTAATAACCAGTCGCAAATTTTCGCAGATTGATGATGATGTCATTAGGTATCTCGCGTGAATCATTTCGATCCGCGGTTGATATCCATTTAGGAGTAGTTTCATTCATTGATATTGATTCCCTACTGTTGACTAGCCTCATTTAATGTTTGCTCAAGGCAAAAACTCTTGTTTTAGGTAGGTATTGCTACACCTTTTTTATAATAAGCCTGAGCTTTAATTTTCCATGATTATCACACCTCTGAAATCCTCTCCTAATATTTAACAAGGAGTTTTATTTCTTGCTGTGTGGATTGTCCAGCATTATTTATTTATTTATTTATAAAATTCTTGATAGGTATCCATTTTTACAGATATATACCAACCCGATTATGGGGCTTCAGTGGACATGTCCAAACAATCCTTCACAGCCTGATTGGGCGAGTCAGATGTCCTTGGCCAATTGGTGGTCGCATATCTTTAGTGCTGCCTGATAAGTCCACTCTCACCTATGACCTGTACGAGCCTGTTGGATCAGAGCATGAAGGTAAATAAATTGCATTTACCTTAGGTACCTATCCAGTAGGGCTAGCATGGGCCGGGGACAAATTGTCTCCGGGAAAGGATAAATACCATTTCCCCGTTGTCAGTTTTATCCACCCTCCGAGCATGGCCTCGCCTGTGGAAAGCTTTATCCACGGGGAATAGCGAGGGGAATAGCGTTTTGACGGTTCTCTACGTCTGTGTTGCCATTACTAGAAAATAAACAATACTGACGAGATATTGACGCATCAACCTTCAATATTTTGATCAGTATATTAAATCTATGGTAATAGTTCGTTCTTTTTGCGACTATTTGCGGTCTGTTGCGGTGCGGATTATACGAAGACGAAGAAAAAAAGTGCAGCCGGAAATGAGCGGGAAAAAATAAGTTTATTTCTTGTTTATTCAATATTTATTTACTAAGGAAATTACAATTACAATTACCGCAGCATAGCCCTCTACGAACCAACATAAATGCTCACTTAACTTGTTTTTAGTCTAATTTCTCTATCTTATCTCTTGTTATTGTTATAATTTACTGGAAAAATTATGGTGCTGTGCAACGCAGTTGCTCTGCCTTTGTAGGTACTCCGGCGTCACTGAAGACCACGTTGTAGTAGTGCACAAAACACTATTACAGCTTAGAGCTGAGTGACGACCGATTTTGTTGTCCTAGCCAATATTGTTCTATGTTTTTGTGACACAAAATAAACGTTTTTTGATTTAATTTGAATCAATAATTTAGATTTTTTTCTGTAGATTGAGAAGCAACAAGACGCAAATAAGAGTGTTGGTAGACTTCATGTCTACCAACCAATCAGCATTTGGCGAATATGATCGAGACATTTTGTAAGCAAAGGAGAATTACTTTTATACCCACCTTCGAGATAGATGATAGTTATTCCCTGTCAAATGTCAATCGAAGAGTATTTTATCCACTCTTTCCCTAGTCCATGCTATGAAGCGGGAGTAGCAGGATATAATGTCCACGAAAAACGTCAAGTGGAAACATTTTATCCCTTTTCCCTGTTGCCATGCTATGTAAGGTGGAGAAGAGAATTATTTCCACCGACAAGTAGATAAAAACGGTGGAAAGACAATTTGTCCCCGGCCCATGCTAGCCCTACAGCAGGGCTAGCATGGGCCGGGGACAAATTGTCTCCGGGAAAGGATAAATACCATTTCCTCGTTGTCAGTTTTATCCACCCTCCGAGCATGGCCTCGCCTGTGGAAAGCTTTATCCACGGGGAATAGCAAGGGGAATAGCGTTTTGACGGTTCTCTACGTCTGTGTTGCCATTACTAGAAAATAAACAATACTGACGAGATATTGACGCATCAACCTTCAATATTTTGATCAGTATATTAAATCTATTGGTAATAGTTCGTTCTTTTTGCGACTATTTGCGGTCTGTTGCGGTGCGGATTATACGAAGACGAAGAAAAAAAGTGCAGCCATGAGCGGGAAAAAATAAGTTTATTTCTTGTTTATTCATTATTTATTTACTAAGGAAATTACAATTACAATTACCGCAGTATAGCCCTTGTTACGCCATGCTAACCTACTAGGACCGCTGACAAGACACATCAACTACACGAGGCTTGAGCAACAGCGAAGACACGAGGCGCCATGTCAGCAAAACGTGACCAAAGTTGACACCATTGCGCCCTGGGAAATTTACCTAGAATAAGTTATTTTTAATTCATTCTTTGTTCATACTTCGAACTAGATTCAAGCTATGTTAGAGTAATTACTTTTTAATTAAAACCTTACAGATAAAATAAAATCTAGTTTTTTAAAAGCCACCCTTGGCGGCAGCCGACGTAATTGGCGCAGGCGTACGGATACTTATTCAGAGAGATTCTCATAGAAGTGAAAAGAACCTACTAGTGCTGTGGTCGAGGGTGAATCAAGAAATCGATTCTGCTGCATCCGGACGACGAGAAATGTAAGTCTTGAATCTTTCAAGTCCTTCCTTAACCTATCCTTAGTATATTTTATTTTATATCTTTTATAACGTAACTTTAAAAATTTCCAAGATTTTTCATCCAAGAGAATCGCGAAATATTAGGTTAGACAGAAGTAGATTAAACAGTAGATTTAATAGTAGTAGGCTCAGTGTAATAGACGAACATAGAGACTTGGAAGGAAATATGGCCGAAGCAACAAATAACTCAATTGACGCCATCTACAAGTCCTTAAGACTTGTGCCTGATTTCGATGGAAACCCGCATATTTTAACACGATTTATAAACCTCTGCGATCAATTGGTTTTGGCTCATTTTAGGGCAGAGCCTGGTAACGATCTAACTAACTTAGCACTGGTGAACGGAATATTGAATAAGGTGTCGGGTTCCGCCGCCAGGCTTATAAACTCAAATGGAATCCCCGAAAATTGGTTGGGCATTAGGACGGCCTTAATCAACAATTTCGCGGATCATCGCGACGAGACCGCTCTTTATAGTGACTTATCATTAGAGACCCAAGGTTCAAGTACCCCGCAAGAGTTTTACGAACGATGCCAAAATTTATTCAGTACCATAATGACCTATGTTTCACTTCATGAGACACTTAATACTACAGTGCAGGCAAAGCGAGATTTGTATCAGAAGCTAACCCTTCAGGCCTATTTAAGAGGTCTCAAGGACCCACTTGGATCTAGGGTACGTTGCATGCGACCCGCATCCATGGAGAAAGCTTTAGAGTTTGTTCAGGAGGAGCTCAATACGCTCTACATGCAAGAGCGTAGTGGCAGTTCAGCTAGTAGAAAGGATTGGCAGCAACCGATTTCAAATGCGGCTAAGTTCAATCTCCCTCTCGCTAACTATGTCCCCAGACTGACTAACGGATTTGGGCAGGGGCCAATGAAACAACCAATTTTTAGCATGTCTGGTCCACCTAGACTTAACCCCATGCAACCCTCACCTAATCAGGGTTGGAGGCCAAACCCAACATTCCAATCGCAACCACCACGTGGTCCTACTCGCACGCAACAAATGTTCCGCGCCCCTCCACAAAATTATAACCCGCAAAATAATAACTTTAGGATGCCTTATAGACCCCCACAGCAACCGAATAATTTTGGTTATGCTCCGCGTCCTACTCCAATGAGTGGTGTTAGTCACTACGTGGAGAAACGTCTACCAATGACAGGAATGACAGGACATGACTGGAGTAAGCACGGGAATCCACCCCCGACTAACTACTTTAAAACTCGCGAAGTTAACTTTAATGAGTTTGACGGGTACGAAAATTATTACTATGACGACTACGACAGTTATTCTCCCGAGTACTATCAGAATTATTATCCTTGCGAGCAGTATCCTGAATACTATTATGACCAATACTCTCACTCTGAGACCCCAGTTGTAGAGGAAGTCGTAGAGCAAACATCTGATGAAAATTTTCACAAAGACCCCAAATCAGAAAAACCAAAATAGAAGTCAATTTTCATATCCAAAGGCAACTAGGTTACATCCAAATAGCAAATCCACCTTTAAAGTTTTTAATCGACACAGGCGCTAACCAATCATTTATAAGCCCTGATGCGGTAGAGAAATACTTCCGTCACATTCCTTTGAAATATGATCCATTTGAAGTGACGAACGTGCACGCGACTAGTATAAACAATTATTCGATAACGTTGCCTTGCTTCCAGGAATTTAATGACTCGAATGATATGACTTTATACGTTTACAAGTTTCATAATTACTTTGACGGACTTTTGGGCTTTGATTTACTTGACGTGTGGGACTCTAACATCGATTTAAAAAATAAATTACTAAAAACCTGTCATACACAGATACCTATACAGATGTACGATTCTAGAAACGCTAATTTGTACGAAGAAATTATTCCCGCTAACTCAACTAAAGTAGTCAGATTACCAGTGAATACACGAGACGGTGAAGTAATAATAGACAACCAAACGATTTGTAATTGCCTTATTTCAGACTGTATTACGATGGTCCAGAATAACCGGGGCTGGGTAGAAATTTCTAACCCTACGTCTAATGATGTAATATTTTCCATGGACCGTCCTATTGAGGCAGAAATATTTAATATTGAATGTGACAGTACTGAAATTTTATCAGACCGCGCTAGAGATGTATTATCTCGTCTTCGAACTGATCATCTTAACCCAGAAGAACTCGCCAATTTACAGCGTTTGTGTTCTAACTATGCGGACGTGTTTTATCTTGAGGGCGAACCACTTTCGTTCACCAACCAGATCAAACACAAGATTAGGACTAATGATGAAATTCCAGTACATACTAAGAGCTATCGCTATCCTTACGTTCACCGACAGGAGGTCAGAGATCAAATAAATAAGATGCTAGAACAGAATATTATAAGACCATCAGAATCCGCATGGAGCTCTCCGATTTGGATTGTACCCAAAAAGGCAGATGCTTCCGGTAAAATTAAATGGCGTCTTGTCGTGGATTTTAGGAAAGTTAATGAGAAAACGATTGATGACAAATACCCTATTCCGAATATATCAGACGTACTAGATAAATTAGGTAGATGCCAGTACTTTACGACTCTTGATCTGGCCAGCGGTTTTTATCAAGTTGAGATGGACCCCTCCGATGTTCATAAAACAGGGTTCAACGTAGAAAATGGGCATTATGAGTTCTTAAGGATGCCTATGGGGTTGAAAAACTCACCCTCAACCTTCCAACGAGTGATGGACAATGTCCTGAGGGGCCTACAGAATGAGATTTGCCTAGTTTACCTTGATGACATCATTATTTTCAGTACCTCCCTTCAGGAGCACATGGTTAATTTAGAAAAGGTATTTAACCGCTTGAGAGAATCCAACTTCAAAATTCAAATGGATAAGTCCGAATTCTTGAAGCTGGAAACAGAATTTTTAGGTCATGTTATTTGCAAAGAAGGTGTCAAGCCCAATCCAAATAAAATAAAAGCTATTCAAAATTACCCCATTCCAAAGACCACCACTGAAATCAAACGTTTTCTCGGTTTACTTGGGTATTATAGGAAGTTTATTCCAGACTTCGCTCGTATTACTAAACCGCTAACTCAATGTTTAAAAAAGGGTTCTAAAATCACATTGGACAACAAGTACACCAGTTGTTTCGAGCATTGTAAGACACTCTTAACAAATGACCCAATTTTGCAGTACCCAGATTTTACACGTGATTTTATTCTAACAACAGATGCGTCCAACGTAGCTATAGGTGCTATTTTATCTCAAGGTACCAAAACTTCAAATCAACCGATCGCATACGCATCGCGAACTCTTAATAGCAGTGAATTAAATTACAGTACCATTGAAAAAGAACTTTTGGCAATTGTTTGGGCAACTAAATATTTTAGACCGTATCTCTATGGCCGTAAGTTCCTGATTCTGACGGATCATAGGCCTTTACAATGGGTAGTAAATCTAAAAGATCCTAGTTCGCGGCTTACAAGATGGCGCTTGAAGCTAAGCGAGTATGACTATAAAGTTGATTATCTACAGGGAAAGTGCAATACTAACGCCGATGCACTATCGCGTATCGAAATTAATAATGAAGAGCTTATGTCGATTGCAGTTAATCCATCTGAAACTGACCCCGCGTTAGATGAATCACGAACCTTAACCGCTACAGAAACTGGAGCTGGTTCAAGAACAGCCACTGTTCATACGAATAACGAAAATCCCATCTTAGAGGTCCAAATTTCAGATGACCCCTTAAACAGATTTACGAAACAATTAATTTTCAACGTTGTAGGTGACATTAAGAGTAGACCAGTAGTCTCTAAGCCATTTGACACACATACACGAACATCTGTCCAAATATCTGAATCTAATATGGAGGAAGATGTTATCAACGCGATCAAGGAATATGTCCATCCTAAAATTAAAACCGGGTTACTAATAAATCCTTATTTGGCTATGTACACTATTATACCTATTATACAAAAAACCTTCAAAAATTCGGCAATGAATTTAACACTAACTAAAACCGAGTTGGAAAACGTTAAGGAATATTTAAAACAGCAAGAAATAATCAATAAATATCATGATGGAAAGACCAATCACCGTGGCATCAATGAATGTTATTTAGCGTTATCTAATAAATACTATTGGCCTAAAATGCGAGAGCACATTACTAAGTTCATAAACCAATGCACTATCTGTGGCCAAGCGAAATATGATCGCAGTCCGATAAAGCAACAGTTTAGGGTGGTACCGCCCGCTAGCCGGCCCTTTGAATTAGTTCATTTAGATCTTTTGACTATCCAAAGTGAAAAATTCCTAACTATTGTAGATGCGTTCTCTAAGTATGCACAAGCCTATCACTTAAGAGACGGCACAGCTGTTAGTGTGGTTCAAGCCCTATTGACTTACTGTACTCATCACGGCATACCTATAACCATAGTAACTGATAACGGAACCGAGTTCACAAATCAGCTAGTTGCAGAGTTTGTGAAAATGCATAAGATCCAGCATCATCGAGTGGCTCCCCACACTCCAAACGAAAACGGCATTGTTGAGAGATTCCACTCAACGGTATTAGAACATCTCCGTATCCTAAAATTAAGTCAAAAATCTGAATCATTAATTAATCTTATGCCTTACGCCCTTCTTGCTTACAATAGTAGTATCCATAGCTTCACAAAGTGTAAACCATTAGAGGTAGTAACTGGACACTATGACCCTCGCGATCCGTTCGACATACATCTATCCGCCCACTTACTACAGCAATATATGACAAACCATAGAGACAAAATGACTAAAGCTTACGACACGATCCACGACTTGTGTAGCGCGACTCGAAAGGACTTGACCGACAACCGAAATAAAGGACGGGAACCGGAAGTAGAGTACTCACCGGAGCAACAGATTTTTGTAAAAAATCCGTTTGCGTCCAGACAGAAATTAGCTCCTCGCTACACCCACGACGTCGTAATGGCAGACCTCCCTATTCATATTTATACTAAGAAAAAGCGAGGTCCTATTGCCAAGTCCAGGCTTAAGCGTCTCCCTAAAAGTGCCCAATTGTTACAGGATCCTCCTGATAATTCACCTGCTCCTGGTACCAGCTTTGATGCAGGAGATAAAACTTGAAAGTCTCGATGACGGACCTGGTATTTTACCTTTCCAGTTAGGCTCCGCTAAAATCATTTCTCACTACCATTCCTTTCTACAAAGTGTCGACCTTCAGGAACTTCGAAGTAAAGTAGATTCAGTAGATATTCAAATAGGTAGTTTTAGCCCTCAGCTAAATAATAAAACAAACTCGTTATTTGAACCTCACTTATTCTATTTAAAAAGCAAGCTTGCAAATGTACTAGAGCAATTAGAGACGTTTGAGATAAGCCGTGTAAAAAGAGGTCTCGTGGACGGACTCGGATCAGTAGTTAAAAGTATCACGGGTAACCTTGACTATACAGATGCGTTGCACTATAACCAAGCTATTAAATCTTTGGAAAATAACGAGAATAAATTAGTTCTTGAATTCAACAACCGTGTTAGTTTATCTCAAAATTGGACATCGCAATATTCAAAGATTTTAGATAGTATCGTAGATAATCAGAAAAGGATAGAGACTTTAGTGAATAAAATAAAAGTAGCTGACGCTTCTAGGGATTATGATCTAGTGAAGTATGCTCATCTAGCTCAAGTAATTTTGATTTTAACAGATAATGTAGATTCTATCTCCCAGGAATTACTCAAGTTACAGAATGTCCTTGCTTTTATCAAGGCTTCCACTATGCATCATTCGGTTCTTAATTTGTATTCGATTCGCGACATTGTTCGCAAATTGAACTTACTATATGGCAGAGAAAAGGTAGTAGATTTAGATATTAGAGAATATTTTGATATAATTAAATTAGGTTCGTACTATGTAGGAAATAATATAGTTATAGTATATAAATTCCCAATCGTGCTCCCATCCTCATATGATATGTATAAGTTATCAATTATACCTAATAAAAATCATGAGATCCTCACTCCTCCTTTCCCATACCTAGCCATCCATGAGAAAGATTTCAAGTACATTGAGGCAGAATGCCCGAAGACCAGTCAATGGTACCTTTGCGAGGAGAAGAAGAGCCAGCAGAATCGATCACCAGATGACTGCATCGAACATCTTATAAAAACCCAGCAGCGGAACAACGTATGTAGCCCTACCACCATCACTCTATCAAGACCAGCTTACGAGGAATTGGATGAAAAACACTACACAATCAGCTTTCCTGTCCCCACAAAGGTTCATCTATCCTGTGGACAAAGTCTTTATGAAACACTCCAAGGCAGCTACCTCGCCGTAATCCCCAAAAAATGCTATCTGGAAACACAAGAATTCACAATATTGAACACAAATGATCGCTTGAAGGGTCGAGCATTGAAGATACAAGATCTACCCAGAGATAACTTCACAACCTCACCCATAGCCCCAGTATTTAAATTAAATTCGATAGACCTCAACCGGCTTCATGAAACAAACAGGAAAATAGCGCTACAGTCGCCATTGCATTTACAGAAGCAGACCGATTACACCCTATATCACACGACTGTACCCATGTACGTCATACTAACCGGTGCATGCGCACTTGTTAGTGTCCTGCTATACAGAAAGTTAAAGTCTGCAAAGAAGAATTCACACAACGTTTGTGAAAGCCAAGCCGACCTAGAAGGAATTTATTCTACCCCAAATTCAAGGAAGATGGAAGGAAAGTCAACCCCAATCCCAGCTCAATTTACGACGAGCTTCAATACTCGCTGTTCTTCGGGGGGAGGTGTTACGCCATGCTAACCTACTAGGACCGCTGACAAGACACATCAACTACACGAGGCTTGAGCAACAGCGAAGACACGAGGCGCCATGTCAGCAAAACGTGACCAAAGTTGACACCATTGCGCCCTGGGAAATTTACCTAGAATAAGTTATTTTTAATTCATTCTTTGTTCATACTTCGAACTAGATTCAAGCTATGTTAGAGTAATTACTTTTTAATTAAAACCTTACAGATAAAATAAAATCTAGTTTTTTAAAAGCCACCCTTGGCGGCAGCCGACGTAATTCCCTCTACGAACCAACATAAATGCTCACTTAACTTGTTTTTTAGTCCAATTTCTCTATCTTATCTCTTGTTATTGTTATAATTTACTGGAAAAATTATGGTGCTGTGCAACGCAGTTGCTCTGCCTTTGTAGGTACTCCGGCGTCACTGAAGACCACGTTGTAGTAGTGCACAAAACACTATTACAGCTTAGAGCTGAGTGACGACCGATTTTGTTGTCCTAGCCAATATTGTTCTATGTTTTTGTGACACAAAATAAACGTTTTTTGATTTAATTTGAATCAATAATTTAGATTTTTTTCTGTAGATTGAGAAGCAACAAGACGCAAATAAGAGTGTTGGTAGACTTCATGTCTACCAACCAATCAGCATTTGGCGAATATGATCGAGACATTTTGTAAGCAAAGGAGAATTACTTTTATACCCACCTTCGAGATAGATGATAGTTATTCCCTGTCAAATGTCAATCGAAGAGTATTTTATCCACTCTTTCCCTAGTCCATGCTATGAAGCGGGAGTAGCAGGATATAATGTCCACGAAAAACGTCAAGTGGAAACATTTTATCCCTTTTCCATGTTGCCATGCTATGTAAGGTGGAGAAGAGAATTATTTCCACCGACAAGTAGATAAAAACGGTGGAAAGACAATTTGTCCCCGGCCCATGCTAGCCCTGCAGGTATAGTTTATTTTGTGTTATGTTAATCAAAGATAAAAAAGGTCTAATTAAGTAAAAACTTATTGCTTAGTTAATTAATTATAATAATCCTACTACTTACCTAATAGTTACAAACAGATTGCAATGTTTTGTTACATTAGTTCTTTCTTTGTTCGGTACTTCATTACTAAAGATCATGGTCACTTAAAGATGTCTTTCCTGTACCGGAGTGCACTGCTTGTCTCCAGAACTTTTGATTGGTGGCCATTCGGATCATATTACAGAACTGGTATCTCCCCTCTAAGCTGGTGTGTCCATCTAGTTGGGGATATACCTACTGCGAGAACGCTTTCCCTCCATGTAACCAACGATGACCAGCTTTTCGAGGTTCCTGCTGCTGCCTTGATTAGTTATGGGCTATTCAGAAATGTGTGTTTTATAAAAATACAAAATGCCCATGATTGTACAATATCATTTATTGCCATAAAATATATTATGTCATTTATGATGTACATAATTATTTTTAAAGACTTTTATTGAATCACCGAAATGTGAGTCATCATAGGCACCTTTTGGGTAAGTAGTTACTTACCTAAAAAATTTTTATAAGATGTTGCGTGTGCATGTCTCCAGCTTCCTCATATTGAAAATGTAATTTCTATAAATGCCAATATTTAAAGCATAATTAGTGCACTCATAGATTTGAATCATAATTTAGCTGCCAAATAAACAACGATGCTATAAGCTTATAATAGTGTGTAAGCTGGAGTAACATGTCTCCAGCTGCCTCAGTCAGTGTGGGCAAACGGCTAATGATAGAGATATATAGTAAACGCAAGGATTTAGTACCTATTTAGTGCACCTGGTACCAAAAATTTCAGGTCTGTAGCTAGGAAACTCTTCGAGTTATAAGACTTCATTAACGTGTAAGCTGGAGTAACGGTACGTGAAAAAGCATATGCTCGTTCTCTGGAATGGCTGGAGCTAGCAGGTTGCTTTAAGTCTCCAGATTTAGTACCAAACGAATTAGCGAGGTACCAAATATTTGAAGTGTCTCTGTTCAAAACTCTATGAGTTACAAGCTTTTCCAGCTTTTTTTGTTTGTCCAGCTTGCACATGTTGGATCTCAGCAACCACAATAGGTACAGACTCGGTTGATGTCTCTGAACCGAGCTATGAATTAGTGCACTCGGTACCAAAAATTTGGAATCTCTAGGACAAGCAGTTCTGTTGTAATCAGCAAAATAACATTTAACCGCCAAAAATTCAAAGCATTTCGACGCGACCATAAAAATGATGCGTTGCCGCTCTGAAGGTGATATTACGCTCTGCGGATTTGAACGTATTTTACCCGCGATAAGAGTCTTTTTTGTATGCACTCAGTCCTTTAAATTTCTGAAGGCATAATTATTATACCCTTCTCTTTCCGATGTGCGTTGAAGAGCGGGGCGTTGTATGTTGCCATATCTCATCAATTAAATAGTTTGGTATGGTTTGACATTTTATATTTTTTTTTTTGATAAAATATACCAATTATATTGCAGAATTTGCAGGCAAGGCAGGGAGCGAGCAGCACGTCCGTCCGTCCGTATTTTGACAGTTTGACAGCCAATCTAATCTTGCTAGTGTCATGTCAAGTGATTCGTCATCAAACTAAGTCAAGTCATTTGAATTTGAGAGGTCAAAATATACCAATTATATATATTGCAGAATTTGCAGGCAAGTCAGGGAGCGAGAAGCATGTCCGTCCGTCCGTATTTTGACAGTTTGACAGCCAATCTAATCTTGCTAGTGTCATGTCAAGTGAATCGTCATCAGACCTAAGTCAAGTCATTCAAATTTGAGAGGTTTTCGATTTGCAAAAACGAATCCTTCCTACCTATATAAACCACTATTATGGTAGGTAGCAGTTAAATAAATAATTATGTAAATTTAGATTTACGTAGGTACCTAATCATTTATTAGTTTTACTACTTAACTTCTCCTATGGGTACTGTGGTAGGTGTTAAAGAACTGGCGCTTTGAGTAGGTACCTATGTAGATACAGATACAACTCCGTTATTTTAACACTGCCAAAAAGGTAAAAAGAGGGGCTACCTACCAGTAAAAACGCACCTCTTGTATCTATGTATGTTTCTTCCGCATCGATTTGGACATCCGCATCGCACCAATAATGCGGATGTTCATGCGGATGTGACAAAAACAAAAAATAAAATAAACGCAACCAGTGACTGGCGCGTAGTATCACCTTCAGAGCGGCAACGCATCATTTTTGTGGTCGCGTCGAAATGCTTTGAATTTTTAGCGGTAAAATGTTATTTTGCTGATTACAACAGAACTGCTTGTCCTAGAGATTCCAAATTTTTGGTACCGAGTGCACTAATTCATAGCTCGGTTCAGAGACATCAACCGAGTCTGTACCTATTGTGGTTGCTGAGCTCCAACATGTGCAAGCTGGACAAACAAAAAAAGCTGGAAAAGCTTGTAACTCATAGAGTTTTGAACAGAGACACTTCAAATATTTGGTACCTCGCTAATTCGTTTGGTACTAAATCTGGAGACTTAAAGCAACCTGCTAGCTCCAGCCATTCCAGAGAACGAGCATATGCTTTTTCACGTATCGTTACTCCAGCTTACACGTTGATAAAGTCTTATAACTCGAAGAGTTTCCTAGCTACAGACCTGAAATTTTTGGTACCAGGTGCACTAAATAGGTACTAAATCCTTGCGTTTACTATATATCTCTATCATTAGCCGTTTGCCCACACTGACTGAGGCAGCTGGAGACATGTTACTCCAGCTTACACACTATTATAAGCTTGTAGGGACTCACACCAAATCAGCAATTATTATCATTGTCAGGAGGCTTCTTGCTTGCCGGAGTATGACAGCGGGCATGAGTTTTCGGGCGAAGAGAATAAAACCAAGGGATCTTTATCAGTAGGTACACTATAATCAGTAGGGATTACTATTCTCTCAAAATATTATCACAGGTATACGCAGGATATTCTAATTAACGATATTGAACTGACACTCCGCCGAACACATAATGCCCTTGCGCGATGCAAACCGATTCGATCCGTATCCCATAATGTTGTGTATCGATCGACCGTCGTACATCCGCACTGCACACTAGCGCTCGTAGTTGTGTCAGAGCGAGGAAACGTCACTCTGTTCAAATATCGAACCACCGTCACGGCCAGACTGACATTCACGCGACCTCGCGTATCTGCTAATCTCCAGGACTTCAGGTCTCTAGGTCCCCAGGTCTCAAGGTCTCAATGTATCCAGGTTTTCGGGTCTTTAGATATCCAGGTCTCCAGGTATTCATTTATCCAGGTCTCCAGGTCTCAGGCTCCCCATTCAGTAAATCTGTAAAGACCAAATGCATCTGGCAGAAACATCTTAACACGCTCGTCCATCCCTGACATTAGACTGGCTGTAACCCATTAAACATCATCAAAACATCTGTCCATTTAACTCTTCAGTTACCACAAGCACTAGACTGGACAACTGATCTCTGACGTCCCTTCGACCAGCCACCATCTTTAATGATGACATGGACGGACTGGATATCTATCAGCGTCCCTTTAGTACACACAAATATCTCACACCAGCCCAGTGCCTGGCCCGGAACGTCGACCAACGTAAGCCAGTTCCTTAAGCCATCACTTGCTGCACACGCCGCTGTAGTTGGCCCAAAAGTAGTCTAGCATAAGGACGTCGACCCGCATAAGCCAGTCCTGTTGCAAGATACAATTTACCATCAGGAACACCGTTGCTCTCAACATTAAAGTAACACAGTGACACGTAGATGTGAATGTTAGCGTTACATGGGATTTACACATAGAACTCATCAGACCGCCGTCGTCTCTGCCTCATCCCTTCTGCGCAAGCAGATACCTACATTGCCAAAAAGAAAGGAAACGGGCTCACCGGATGTTTTAGTCAAGGTGGTCTTGGTTGGTCTACGCTCGCTGACGTGGATACTGATTGATCGCCGCTCCTCCATTGCCTCCTTTTTAATCTTCTTGGTCAACCAGATAAGTTTAGTCGTTGCATTGCCCGCATGTTGTTGATAGAAGGCTGCTCTCACTGGATAGCAATGACTCCATTATTATACAATAGGTTTGGTGTACATAGGCGGTGGCTGAGCATATTGTTGCTTTGCGTAGGTATTCTCTTCTGATTCTTTCTTGCCCTTCGCATCCCTCTCTCTGTCAAAACGTACGGCAGAGGGCGCTTGCGTTCCGTTTGGTGTTGCCATTACAAAACCGGATGCGACACGGCCATCCTGCGAAGACACACGTCCTCGTGTGTTCGTAGGCATCTGAAACAATAAAACCACAGCACAGATTTTGCTCGGCCAATCCTGTCATCATGTCTGAGGTTTGGTTTAAACCAATCATGTCATGGGCATGGATACCACATGGGGTACTATATGCCTTCAAACTAATAAAACCTTGTTTTTTCGAGCTCGATTCATTTCAATAGGGATACTTTACCATTCCCTAGATACTGATCAAGTACTACATCACCTAATTACCTACTGACCTACTAAGTACTGATACACTAACCAAGCTATTACTAGTAAACTTAAGATAACCGGGTTCAAATACCATTGACTGGAATTATTTAGAAACATTAAAAGAAAAACAAGTTCTGCAACAACAGCCCCAGGTGCAACGTTCATGACCATTGGCAACTCAATGCCATACGTTTGCTCTTTTCCTCGGGAAAGCAGAGTCCTCAATGGTCTTCGCTACAAGGCAAGACCCGACTGTACTACTTAGTGTTACTGTATTCCACTTACTCACGGACTAATCACAAGGAGTCGATACCAATTTCTACGAGCTACGGCTACAAATAACCACTGGTACAGTCTCTGATCCGAACCGATCACCTGTGCCTTAACTTTATCCTTAATTCTCATCATCATCTACGACGTCAATTGACCCTCGGGCATCTTACGGACGCGGTCGTGAGCATACTTGTAGTTACGCTTACAGCTTTGGTTTTTCGTCGGCTACAGTGAGAGTTGGAGCTCCGAAGAGAGCAACGCTTTGGTTAACCGCACGAATACCTACTACTTCTACTGTCACTTTTGCTAGCTATAGCAAAACATACTTCGTGAATGCGTCTATTTGAACTATTACTCTTTGTTATCATTCTTACCGTTAAGTTTGCCCGTCACGTCTTTAAGAACAGTGTGCCATGAAATTATGACTTTACGCCTCTGTTTTATGCAAGGGACCGATATGACGGATGGGTCTAGTGTAATGGCCCTAAAGTTTGCAAGAGCTCAAATTTATCACGATCTACGAATTGGGACTTCGTCAGTTTAAATCGCATTATGATCAGTTGCATTTTGTCATTCTTAAAGATTGAATTTACAGCTTTACTTACAGTACAACTTATCCTCTACTCGAGCTTTCTGGCCATAAAAGTCATTAGGGTTACCTAATTCAAAAGTGAGATAAAAGCGATCGCATCAGTGAATCGCTTTAGTAAGGAGCATAAATTTCAACTAATAGTAATCCGCAGGTCGTAAAACAAAACTCAAAGCATCAAAACCTCAAACACAAGACACAGTTACTTAGTTCAGTTACTAACTCTCGGGCAGCCTATATCTGGCTTTTGTTATCTCACACAAATTCTTGGACGAACTCTATCTGGCTTCCAAAAATACACACACACACACACACAGTAGCGTACCTTCCTCTAGTACCAGCTGCAAACCAATTACTACGGATTTCCCTCTAGCAGATCCAAATTTTAATAATAGTGAAAATCAATTATTTACTCAGAGTTTTGTTTGGCAACCTCCAGCTCTTTAACAAACTACGTTATGTGACTTTGCAGACAAAGTCGCAGACAAAAGCTTGCTCCTATTTTTTTTCATTAAACTAAAATTTGAAACCAACATGTTTTGAATTCCAGTGCCGTGTGTTCCATGGCTGTGAGTCTCAATTGAAACAACGCTCACCAGATTTTTACAGAAATCCCATCGGTGCATTCACGATGCATACGCGTAGGTCTTCTCGCTTCTCCTTGGTCAGTCCGAGTCCAGCATCGTTGTTGCTCCGGCGCGGCGCCTCTCCGCTCTGGGCAGTCAGTCGCGTAGTGGTCCTGTTGTCGGCAGTTGTCCCTTGTGATCTCGTTATGCATGTGAACAAACATTTCAGGGTATCAAGAAATGCACAATTTTTGATTATTTTGATGGCATGAAGTAACCTCTTTGATAAGACTGATGTTTCAGTAATCTGATTTGTCAAAATGATCATAATAAACTGAATGGGAACAATAATTAGAAAACTATTTTGCGGGTATCTATTCTGTGACAGATGAAGAAGAAGAAGAAGGATAGTCAGTGTCCAAATTACAAAAACTTCACACGACTCTACAGATTGCTCTACTAATTACTCTACCGACGGCTCTACCAGTGACTCTACCAGTGACTCTACCCAATGACTAAGTGCACACGAGGTAACGGTCCGTGTAAAGGACTGATCCGAATTTGTGAGATGAACAGAAAGCGCTCTGGCTGTGCACATGTCCACCTTAGTCCATATTATGGCATCGCAACGACATGAAATCGACTCACCGGGTTCTGTGCAGTTGCCCTTCAGGTTTGCTTGCAAAGCAGATGGCGGCTCGTTGACTCGCTGGCTGCCACTCCATTCTCGGTGCTGGAAGCACCATGGTTGTTGCTAGTCCCCGCGCTGTGAAGATATCTCGCTGTAGTGGCCCTTGATATCGAAGGTCACGTCAGATGAAAGAAGCCACATCTGGCATCTGGTCCGAATCAGGAGTCGCAGACACTGCTGAAGGCTGGAAGCTTGATGTTCGCTTAACATGTTGCTGGTTGGCGATGGCTCTCTGTCTCTTTTTGCGGTAGTGTATGTCATTGAAGTTAACATGTAGGTAATGTATGTCTTCGATCTCTGTTCTCAATTCGCACATCTTCGATAGGTAGCAAACCAATGCTGTTCCTTTCAGGTTAACTATTATCAATTTAGTCCCGTGCCTTGTCTGGATCACATAATAAAGAAATGTGCAAACAGAAAATTTTCTTCCATCTTCGTTTTGATTTTGCACGTTTCTCGTTGTTTCTTTGTGGTACGTGAGAACACCATCCCACTTATGATGTAGGGACTCACACCAAATCAGCAATTATTATCATTGTCAGGAGGCTTCTTGCTTGCCGGAGTATGACAGCGGGCATGAGTTTTCGGGCGAAGAGAATAAAACCAAGGGATCTTTATCAGTAGGTACACTATAATCAGTAGGGATTACTATTCTCTCAAAATATTATCACAGGTATACGCAGGATATTCTAATTAACGATATTGAACTGACACTCCGCCGAACACATAATGCCCTTGCGCGATGCAAACCGATTCGATCCGTATCCCATAATGTTGTGTATCGATCGACCGTCGTACATCCGCACTGCACACTAGCGCTCGTAGTTGTGTCAGAGCGAGGAAACGTCACTCTGTTCAAATATCGAACCACCGTCAAGCTTATAGCATCGTTGTTTATTTGGCAGCTAAATTATGATTCAAATCTATGAGTGCACTAATTATGCTTTAAATATTGGCATTTATAGAAATTACATTTTCAATATGAGGAAGCTGGAGACATGCACACAGATGTTGCTACTGATCAGAAACCTATTTTGACTTCAACTGATGTTTATTGGACATATTATTATTATTATTACTATGTAATTTCATACGAAGTTTGGAGCATACAAAAAAACATAATAACTTATGTATGTAGGTACTTACCTACATACTCATGATCTTATGATAATTAATAGAATCATAACATTTGATTTTGATTAGTTAGGTAGTGTGCTGTCCTGAAGATGCTGCCAAAAAGTCTCATGATAGGTTTCTTGGTTTTGACTTTTTTCGGCGGTAAATTCTTTTCTTTTAAAAAGTTTTGTCCAGAAATAAAACTCTACGAAATAAATCTATGATAGCATATTACAGGTTTGTACTATAAATATTTAATCAAATATGGATTGATGGATGGATGGTTGTTACTCTTTCACGCCGGAATGGATCTGGATGAAACTCGACAGAAAGACATTATAGTCTGGAATAGCACATAGGCTACTTTTTATCCCGTGGGAATACCGGGATTTAAATATGCGCAGGTGAACCCGCGGGGCGCAACTAGTTTAGTATACGGTCGCATAGGTACCGTAGTAACATGTTCAAGAGTTATTCGTCGAGTGTGATTTGATCTCCGGTGGCGCAGGTGGTAGCGCAGCCCCGTACCAAGGGGAAGGTCGCGGGTTCAAATCCCGCTCGGAGAATAACTTTTGGGACATTATAAAATCTTTGTAGTTTAGTAGGTATAGTTCCGATTTTACATTAACCAGACTGGCGCCACCAGTCCTTGCACTTGGCGATTTAAATAACCCAATGAGGATCTCACAAGAAGGAAATTTATCCATCCGAAGCTTTATGTATACACTTTTACATACGTACCTAGATACCTACCTAGACGTTTGTGGATTTGTCCTCCGTACCGTATTTTCATCACGCTGCAGCTGATGTAATATAAGTTAAATAAAATAAATATAAATAAATAAATAAATAATGCTGGACAATCCACACAGCACTATCTAGCCCCAAAGTAAGCTATTCAAAGCTTGTGTTATGGGTACTAGATAACTGATACACTTAATACATTATATACTTACATAGATCGATATTTTTTATTATACATAGAAAACACCCAGACCATCGGAACAAATTTCTGCAGATCGTACACAAATTTGTTCCACGGCGGGAATCGAACCCGCAACCTCTTGCGTCGCAGGCAGGCTCTCGCCCGCTGCGCCACAGAGGTCGCCTTTTTTTTTTTTTATAAATAAATAATTGTAGTATAAGATTACGATTAGATTACGCTGTGTTGTCTAAGAGACAGCCTTCACAGCTCAGTTGGTAAGCAGCTCTGCCTTCTGCGCCGTAGGGCGTAGGTTCGATCCCCACCGAGGACAAATATTTGTTTGACGAACATAGATGTTTGTTCTCTGTCTGGGTGTTAAAAAAAGTGTATACCTATGTATTAGATCAGCTATCTGGTTCCCTCCCCTAATACAAGCCTTATCATAGTTTGGGACTTATCTGGTCCCAAACTAAGATAAGGCTTGTTGTGTGTAAAGTCCAACAATATTTATATTTTTAATGAGTAGTCATGGGAGGGGTTTCCTATCGCTTGCGAGAGGATAACAACTCCTATTTTGACAATTATAATGTGCCAATTCTGTTGTTTAATTTTCCTAATTTGACAGCACTAAAATATTGCCATCCCTTTCTAACAGACCGAAACAACAAGGACGGCTATAATTTTAGAACTGTCAGATTAGGTTAGTTTAGGATAATGCAACAACAGGATCGACACCATTGGAACACGGATAAATGGGCACTAGTACGATTGGTTTTACAAATTTCATAAGGTATGTTCGTCGTATCTCATGATTTAAATAGGCATACTTACCTGGCCTAAAAGAAAAACATAATTTTTTTCGGAATGTATGAACCTTGTGACTTCATGTGACCCTGATATCTCAACAAACTCCTTGACCGTTTTAACTTTTAACCTTCCCTGCAAATCTTGATACCTAGTAACCTGTTTTTAGTACCTAGTAGTGTCTTCTTATAATGTTAGTAAGCTTACTAAACAATATACATGCAGATAGTAGTAACTGTTATGCTCGGTCGGACAACAACACCGTGTTCGATTCATTAGCTGTACGCTGTACCTATCAATTCATGTATCTATTCCGAGGTTTTACCACTTGTTTTTCAATTTTCGGATTTCTTACTGTATGAGAAATCGTCACTCGCATCGCTCGCTCAACCAATAAGTGACTAAATAGGTACCTATGTAGGTAGGTGATCGAATTTTAAAGCATTAACAGACGATCGCACCGCACCGTGACCTTGGTGCGCTCCGGACCATATTCGATAGTGTGTACATCGGTCCGCCGCACATTATTATTATTATTGACGGTCCGCTCGGTCGGATGGTTCTGCCAAAGGATTTGGTGCGGTTCGCGCGTTGTTCGCTCGTGTGGCCCACGCACCGCACCGTTTAGCGCTGTAGTCGCAATTCTGCCTCCGAGCGAGACATACGTAACGAAGTTGTAATGGCGGCGGCTTCGGAGCAAGAAGCCGTAAATATTACGGAGAAAAAGTTGATTTTAGAAATCATCCAAATTTATAAAGATTTCCCATGTTTATGGGATTCTTCCCACGAACTCTATTGTAACAAAGACGCCCGCAATCAAGCATTAGAAATAATATTAGAAAAGTGGAAAACGGGTTACCCACATGCCACAATAGAGGACGTTAAGAAAAAATTTTGCTCATTCTTTCCTTTTTTTCCTTTGCCTTTGGATAGGCGTGCTAGCTACGACGGTTGCCGCAATTAAAGCTATTTTAGCTTCCTTTGACAAGGTTGGAGGCATGTCTGACGCGATCAAGCACGGATAGCACACTGGACCATCTCGTGTGCGGTGCGGTGGTGTGGCGTGTCGAGCGCACCGTACCGGTCCGGCGGTTCGGGCGGACAAGTTCGATCGTCTATTAATGCTTTTAGTCATTACAATTTATCCTTGTGTGAGTAGATATTGATAAGGCCAATATTAAAGCGTCACGGAAGACCAGCGTTGTAGTAGTGTATCAAAGCTGAGTGACGAGTCGTCACTTGGATAAGAAAACAACCAAACCAATATTGTAATCTCTCTGTATTTCTCCTATGTTTATGACACAAAATAAACGATTTGATTTAATATCTTTTCCATGATGAGTCAGTCATCATTAAAGTTTTTAAATATACTTATACTCAAAATGTTATGTTCTTTATTTGCAGATGACGTGACCGTTGCCATCTGCCCCGGCATAGGTAACACCTCTGAAAGTGTTTACATTCGCACTTACGTGCACTACTCGCAATGCCACGGCTATAGATGCGCGGTGCTCAACCATATCGGCGCACTGAACAGCGTGCCGGTCACCGGCAACCGAATATTCTCGTATGGTGAGTCATTTATGCTCCACTAGTTGCACCCTGCGGTTTCACCCGCGCAGATTTAAATCTAGGTGGTCGGGAAACATTTATACCTACGATTGCTGATATCACTCATTGCTCAAAACGCAACGATAGCGCGTGCTAATTTTTCCTGTGACGACATCTAGTTATTATTTAGGAACTAAAATTGTATCAGCTAAATACGGTAAAATGCTAAATATCTGCCAACACCCGGTATTCCCACGGGATAAAAAATAGCCTATGTTTTCTTCCAGACTATAATCAATATCTCTGCAAAGTTTCATCCGGATCCTTTCAGCCGTTCCGGCGTGAAAGAGTAACAAACATCCATCCATCCATCCATCTATCCATCCATCCATACATACAAACTTTCGCATTTATAATACCTATTAGTAGGATTAGGTCATCGTCAGCCTGGATTCATCACCTGCCCATTCCAAGATTGCACGTAAATATTTTTTTAAATCTATTTTTATGGAACTTGCGTCTTTTAAAGACGATGTCAGTTCCACGGAATCATGACGGACGGAAATCATGGTATCTGCAGGCCGATCGCCTAATTCTGTTACTAACAAAGGTTTGTAATTTCCGGATTTTGGTTGCAACAAAAGTTAGGTGATCAGCCTGCTGGTAGCTGCGATTATCTGTGCAGATATAGAATTTACTAGATCTATGAATTTTTGAAATTAGTTTTTTGTTTCAAAATTCTATTGTATGATGCGGGTTTGGGTAAAGTGCACGGATATTTTACTTCACTACATAGTATAAAACAAAGTCGCTTTCTCTGTCCCTATATCCTTGTCCCTATGTATGCTTAAATCTTTAAAACCACGCAACGGATTTTGATGCGTTTTTTTTAATAAATAGAGTGATTCAAGAGGAAGGTTTATATGTATAATACATGCATGATATGTGTATCCGTGCGAAGCAAGGGCGCGCGGGCGGGTCGCTAGTATTTAAATAAAATGCAATGATAGCGCTATCCGCAACCGAGAGGAACCTCTAGGCAACTGGCAACCATGCTGGAACTCGTATGATTATGAATTTGTGAGTTACAGTCTTACTATAGTATACGAATATCACTACAATAAACACTGTGCTATCGATATACTTGTATGGTTGTGTTCAGTCTAGCTAGGACATTAATTCATTTAAAAACGGTTTATTATGAATAAATGCTAATCATATAGGTTTTGGAGTTTAAAAATAATATGCAAATGCTCGTTAACTGCTTTATCTGCTTCGCATACGGACACGAATAATATAGTTAGTGTATGTTGTGATTACTTGTGTAGTCTGTGTGTATGCAATACACAGACACAGGTGTCCAGAGTTCCAGATTGTATGCCTTGATTTAGTTTATTTTGAGAGCAAGCTATGAACACTCAAGGTATTGCATTTTCTAATAATGGAATTACTTTACCTATAGAAGTATAAAAATACAGCTATGTCTGTATAATTTATCATTCTCCACTCTCTTGATTCACTTATCATGAAGTCTAGAATCTTAGATAAGAGGATTCCGATGCAGAGATGCGCTAGTTAAATTAATATGTACCTACTTAGATGTTACCGTTTTGCAAGGCTTGGTGATAGCGTGACGTCAGTCTCTGTAACGTCTTTTTAATTTAATGGCAATGACATATTGTTGTTAGTAGGTAGGTATTGGTTTCTATGGATATATATCACTATCAATAAGCTTTTTATATAAACCCCTTATTTAAAACAAGGGATGTTATACGTTTGAGGCATATATACTCATGTCATAGTCAAACATACTTAGATGTTTGACTATGACATGAGTATGAGTAACAAAATGCTCCGAACTTGATAATCTTGAAATAGTTTTTTTATTCATATACCAAAGTAATGTTATATTAAAGCATCATGATTATCCTACTAATATTATAAATGTGATAGATTGTAAGTATGGATGGATGGATGGATGTTTTCACGGCGGAACGACTGAGCGGATCTGGATGAAACTTGGCAGAGAGATTGGTTATAGTCTGGAACTAGCTGTACCCGCGGCTTTGCTCGCGCCAAGGAATTCAAAGTTTCATACAAACTTTCATCCCCTATTTTATCCCCTTGGGGGTAGAATTGATCAAAATCCTTTCTTAGCGGATGCCTACGTCATAACATCTACCTGCATGCCAAATTTCAGCACGATCCGTCCAGTGGTTTGGGCTGTGCGTTGATAGATCACTATGTCAGTCAGTCAGTCACCTTTGAGTTATATATATTTAGATAACACATAGGCTACTTTTTATCCCGCGGGAATACCGGGATTTAAATCTGCGCGGGTGAAACCGCGAGGCGAAGCTAGTTTTATTATAAACATAACTTAATCTTTATTACAATTAAATATAATTCAATGTCTTCGACTTCACTCTTCACTCTTGACTTGACCTTTGTTTCACTAGCCACTTTGCTAAAGGCATTGATTTTTATGCCCTATGTAAGAAAAAGGTGTCATGGACCTTATGTTTACTGAAATTGACTAACTTATAAACCTACGTCGGCATTTATTTTAGGGTTATGTTCATTTGGTGTTTATTGTAAAACGTCTGTGGGAACAAAGTGCCTGGGTGGAACAAAGTGAACTCGTATAGTAGGTAGGTATTGTTTGAAGTAATGTAGGCTGTGCTTTTCACTCTTTAGTGTCGGTAGGTAATTCATGTGAAAGTGTGATTGTTAAGCCATCATCCGTTGTTCGCACTCTTGCAGACATTACCTTATCATTACCAGCTAGCACAAACAACAACAATGTTAGGTACGTGCGTCATATCGATCTGCATGTCACGGACTGGTCAAAATATAACCAGCTTGCAAATATTTTCACGTAGTTCATAATATTATGATAGGTTTTCTTGTTTATACCAATTTGAATTTAAATAAGCCATTGTCTTGGAGATGCTTCCGAATGACACTGATTTGGATCAGTTGAGCTATCTCTGGTTCGATGGGTCTGGCAGAGAGGTATCTCAACTGTTTCATGTATATTTTGTACATTTTGTAAATACATTAAGGCGCTGCGCAAACGTACACTTTTGTTGCCGACACACCATCACAGGGAACCGTAGTTGCTGTGTCCTGTAGCGGTGATCGGACACAGTCGACCGTTGCTACTTCTGGTCACTGGTAAGGTAACCGTAGTACAGCTCAGGAAATTTGTTAATGTTGCTTGTGTCTTCAACTGACGACTTCTAGTTTCCAGTTACCGACATCGAACACTTATTGATCGTCAATGAGTTGGTAATGTGTTAAGTGGTAGCAACTGGATATAAAAAACGTTTACGTATGCGCAGGGAGTGGATGATTTCATACTGGTTCTTTAGAAATCAAATATTCATCTGTCGGTAGCTTGTATCTGATACAAGACAGGTGTCCATGTTTGCGCCCATGATGATGATATAAAAAAAATTCAATAAGTGAAAATCTTACAGTTTTGATTTTGGTTTCGAACATCTCTAGCACTAACGTGTATATCGTATAAATATGAATAATTTTGTTTCAGGCCACACTGACGATTACAACTATATGGTGGAGAATCTCGTGGATCGTTACCCTAACACAAAGTTGATTCTAGTCGGTTTCAGTCTTGGCGGCAACCTTATAACGAAGTATCTAGGCGAAGAACGGAAGCGACCTACGAACATAATAGGAGGAATTTCCATATGTCAGGGATACAATGCTATTGAGTAAGTTTGGTTTGTTGATTTATTGTATTATCTTGAATATTCATTGGTATAGTTATCAGTAACGATATATTCTGTAAAAAATATCTTTTAACATTTGAACTATGGTATTAGGTACCAAAATCCGCAAATGGTAGAGTAGGTCGTTAAATAGGACGTTCTGTGGTTGAAAACGAAATATTATGGATTGATTTTACATATAGATAAAAAAAAGCAATTGCTGCGGTTCTCCAACCTTGAATGTAGTTAAATCATAGAGTTTAAGCCTTCGACTTGATGTGTAGTGCTTTGTGCAATTGAGCATGTGTCTCCCCTTTTCCCACAATTATAATACCTACCCAGTTATTATGGTACGTTATTAGTAGGTAGGTATAATAATGAATGCGGGGCCCATATGGCCGACATGACCTTTCTTCATGTGTAAGGTACGATAGTGAAACAATTTTAGCTAACTATATAAAAGATATTATTTAGGTAATGCGGCTTTGATAGATGAACTTGGAAATAAACTTGTTTCACTGAAGAAAGTGCTTGGCATTTGCGTTTGGCGGTCAATGCTCTTGGTTGTAATAAGAGCCATGCAGACTGTAGACTTTCTTCTGGCCGATATAGAAAGGTCGGGTTAGGTTCCTAGTGGAGAATGCGGCTGATAGTGAATCGTCATCTAGCTTTATTGTACCATACATCTTCATACCTTCGTCTTTTTGTCGTGTCACTAGTTCTTGCGAATCAGTGAGGTGATTTTATGTGCGCCTATGAGGCTCCTTTTTAGCGTCGACTCGTTTTAAAACTTTAACTTCGACGACATGCTACTTTCCTCATGTTCCTTCACCGTTTAAGAGTAGGTAGGTAGGTACCTACTGGCACTGTGCACACATTTTTTTAACAGAAACTCATTAGTCACTAATGATCAGCCGGATTTGAACAGATAACACTAATGATTAGTGCATACGATCGGTATTGTTGTAAATGGGCTAGTTTCGTGGCAATTTATTGCTGTCCTGCTTACAATTTTATTACGTGAACAAAACATAATATACAGTTGCAGCTTGAAATTGCCGCAATTTCTAGCTCGTTTACAAACGCCATTAGGAAGGAACGCGGGGCCGATTCATATGATTGATCGGCCGATAGAAAGTGTGTAGTCTGCGGGGACTCTAAGCCCACAAACCTTTGCATAGAAAGTAGATATATGAGGTATGTACGTCGCTAATGTATATCATGCACTAGTTATAGACCGTAGAAAGCGTAACAGAAATGATGAAATCAGAATTATTGCCTAAACACATAAGTTAGAGCTTAGTAAAATTTCGTTGCGAGTTTTTACTCATGAAGAAGCTAAATGTAAATCCGTACAAAAAGTTTTAGAGAGGTAGGTAGGTACCTAAGACCTTAGGACCAAGGTAATTGTTAACGTGTTTAGGCAATTACTAACCAATGGAAACTTTATTTGTCGAGTAGATCAATAGGTCTTACAAGGTACTTTCCTAGGTAGGTAACGTGTAGGTACGTATAGGTAATTATTTTGATGGATTGGGTTAAGAAATTACCTTAATGCTGCAAAAATATTCCTTCTCCTCCGTCGGTCCCTCACTGCTGAGGATCGTGACGTCGTGCAAGGACCCTCCTTATAGTTTGCCTCCACTTGCCCCTTTCTTCGGCTTGGTGGTGTGCAACGTTGACCGGCATTTCCAAGTTAAAATAATATTATAGCAAATAATATTATAGCATTTAGCAAAAATATTATAGAGATCGAAAATAACGCTAAGATCCATCTTGAGTATTTTTTGAATGGGATAGAATAAACATTTATTTTGAGTTATGTGCCAAAAATTTCAGCAGCGGATGTTTGACAGGAAAGTACTTTTACCTGCCGATAGGAAAATATGATGTGCTATCTATAGATATTTATACTTCTTGCGTTAATCTTAACAGGTTAATATTATTAGATTAGAGCCTATTAACACTGAGTAGTTATAATAGATTAGATCAAGTACTCAATCATAAAGTAACAGCCCACTTCGATCGGATATCTACTTTCAGATCAATAAGTTCTTTTAAATTGTTACTTGATCAATCGATAATTTAATAATTAATCAGTAACTGATTGAAATACTATTTAAAAGTAATTAGTTTCGTGTCTGTAAGTAACTGAGTCATTAGGGTGGCCAGGTTTCCCGGCCATTGCCTTCTTGCGTGACGTATCGGGAATAGTGCCCCCTGAACGATTGTTCGCCCACCCTACGCATATTTTTTTCCCCTTCCCAACCTCCCAAGGAGAAGTGAATGACCGTTTTCCGCGGTTCGCAGGTTTGTAGCCAAAAGAAGACATTTCCTCAGTTCAACAAACTGGGCGGATCTGACGTCCGTCCATTCTGCTCAACTGAAGAAATGTAATCTTCTTACTTGGGTTGGATTGAACATTTCGGCAATAACCAAGCACATTCGCTAAAACGCCGAGAAAGTCGAAGGGAATTTGCGAGTCAGCATCAGGAGAGATCTAGATTTGGGCCCAGAAACAAGCATATTCATAAAAAATGTAAAGAAAATAAACCAAGAAGATTTACATAATTGAATCTTCTTGTTTTATTTTATTGATTATATATATTTAGGTACCAATTTACGTGTTCTTATTGACAAATTAAAATTTGATTATCTGAACCAATTACAAGCCTTTATTTTTTAATCTTTGACTAATATAAAATTGATAAAATGGCTAGTTGTCAAAAAACCATTCGGTGATTTTTAAGGTAACAAATATACCTATTTATTCCAGCACAATGGTATACCTACTACAATGGCAGAACTTCCGCCGTTTCTACTTGTACATCATGACTGATAACTACCGCAATATCATTACCCGGCACAAGGGAAAACTGCTGAGTCCAGAAATAAAGAACAGATACTCGCTGGACGAGAAGATGATTGTCTCAGCTGGTACGCTGCCGGACTTAGATGAGGCTTATTCTCGGTAAGTTTAAGATTCAATTTTGTTTGGCAAATCGAGGTTTGTGTTAGGTACCCCGATACCTACACTCGAGAGCATAGAAATCGCACATAGGGTAATTTTCCTGCATTTTGATTTCGACACTTGTTTTTATTTTAATTAAAGATTGGTTGCAAATATAGCTTAAATTAAATTTAAGTACACACTGTTAGCTTCCTAAAAACCCATAATGTCTGGCCTTGACCTTCCAAATCATAGCAGTGGCGGCTTAACAATGGAATGGCCTAAATTCGCTCGTTTCAGGTAGCGCGGGTTGTGGGACTTTGAGCAGGTATAAAAGGATAAAAAAACAATAAATTTGTGAATGTAACGATTTATTAATACGAGGTATTGCCTCCCCTAGCCTGAATAACAGCTTCCATTCGATGTTTCATTAAAAATCAATTTTTTTACGAAATCATGCGGTATGCTGTCCCATTCTTCCTTGATCGCGGTTTGGAGCTCTCTGAGACTCGTAGGCACTGCGTTTCTGGCTTTTACTCGTTTCTTTAGTTCGTCCCATAAGTGCTCAATGGGATTGAGATCTGGGCTTCGAGCAGGCCACTCCATAACGAGTACTTCAACCTCCTCCAAGTACTGGCGTACTATAGCAGCGGTGTGTGGTCTAGCGTTGTCCTGCATAAAAACGAAGTTTTCGCCGATAAATCCCGAAAAGGGCACAACATGCTCTTGCAGGATCTCCTCGACGTAACGTTGGGAAGTCAATCCACGCGATCGACGGTCGGTATCGGGCCCTGTGATGAAGACAAGTTCGGTTTTCGCTTCCAGTGAAATGCCTCCCCAGAACATACACGAACCACCGCCGTATGCGACCCGTTCGGAGATGCAGCATTGAGCAAAACGCTCACCGGGTCTTCGGTAAACTCTACCCCGTCCGTCGTTACCATGGAGACACATCCTGCATTCGTCGGAGAAGAGGACTGCCTGCCATTGATCCATAGTCCAATTAACGTGATTTCGAGCAAACTGAAGGCGTGCTTGTCTGTGCGCTGGGGTTAATTTTGGGCCAGTTGCTGGTCTGTGCGCTGTCAGACCTCCTTCGGCTAGTCTTCTTCTAACCGTCCACCGACTGACTTCCACTTCTCTAACTTCCTGGAGCTGCTGTCCGAGTTGAACTGCATTCAACCGGCGATTTCGTAGTGATGTATTCACAAGAAAACGGTCATCGCGCTGTGTTGTCGCACGTTTTGGGCCTGTTCCTGGTCGCCTGGTATAGCCACCAGTTTGCTGATATCGCTGGTATACACGTCGAACAGCATATCTGCTCAAATTTAATTGACGAGCTACTTGACTTTGGTTCTGTCCAGCTTCGATTAGTGCAACCACTTGAGACGCTGCTTCTGGTGTGGTATCCATTTTTTTGTTTAGAGAGATGACGTATTCGTTAAAGGACCTTTCTGACTGGGTGTTGGTATGCAAATGATGTCATTTCAATCATCCCTTATCGTTTTATACCTGCTCAAAGTCCCACAACCCGCGCTACCTGAAACGAGCGAATTTAGGCCATTCCATTGTTATGCCGCCACTGGTATGATTTGGAAGATCAAGACCAGACATTATGGGTTTTTAGGAAGCTAACAGTGTGTACTTTTATTTAATTTAAGTTATATTTGCAACCGATCTGTAATTAAAAAAAAAACAAGTGTCGAAATCAAAATGCAGGAAAATTACCCTATGTGCGATTTCTATGCTCTCGAGTGTATTATACCTACTGAGTGTTGCTATACACCTGAATTTATTGTCATAAAATACTCTCATATGATGGAACAATGATTTGAAATACCATGTAATATTGTTTTATGTCTAATTCATCACTCTAAATAAAATTTTCACACCATAAACTTGAGTTTACTGTAGAATTACAATACTTAGGCATATCCAGCGAGACGAGATCTGCGGATGGTGACACAATCAATGAAAACAATCCTTGAGACATTAGAACATCATACCTACTCAAGAGATACCTACGCACAACAACAAACAAAATTCAACCCGTATTTCAACACGCACACTTGTTTGTACTGTAAGCAGAATATCATAAACAAGTCCTTATCTAGCAACTTAGCGGAATAAGTACCTATCACTTGGATTATTTTCGAAATAACCAAGTCTCAAACACTTACCCCTATACCTACTTTAAACGTTGCTTAAGTTTAAACGCTGTTTGTTGATGGTAAGAGATGGTTTACCTAAGTATTGATTGTCTTTGTCTTTGTCGAGGCTAAGTCAGATTCGAGTGACACCTATGTTCAACGTTCCTAAATTATAGTACAATTCGGTTATGTAACATAACTAGTACGTTCCTTCCTACCTACTTCACTGGATGGAATAACAAGCAATTTGAGGGGACACTTCCAGTGGAAATTCTCGTCTTGGCTTGATTTTTTCTACTCTATTATTGAGCAGATATTGTAACAAAGACCATATCCTACTGCATCAAAACATGTGGTACCACCGCCAAAACCTACTCATTCAAGGGTTTTTTGTTTCCATGGTCCCATAGCCAAATGTTTTTCGACCTTCAGAAATTCTTTGCCCTGTATTGTCATGTTTTTTTCTAGAAAAGTACACGGCTTCGAAACGGTTGCTGACCTTTACAAGTGGAGTTCATCTGCATTTTACTTGGAGAAGATAAAAACGCCGATGATTTTCGTGAACTCGCGAGACGACCCTATCGTTCCTGAACAGCTATTGCCTAGAATTAGGGAATTTGTCAGTGAGTATTTAGATAACCTTGTAATTTACAAAATGTTAAGCTCTGTGAAACTGTTACACGGGGCTCAGATTATACTTTCGGCTACTTTTTTGTACCTTCGTAATTGCATGAATGTACTCCTTACCCTTCCCAAACCTTTTCAGGTTCCCGAGACAAATCGATGTTCCTAGAACTAGCCCACGGTGGTCACCTCGGTTTCTACGAAGGCGGGCTCATCTACGCCAACCCGGTGAATTGGCTCGACCGCGCGCTCGTTGGCATCGCCGGCGGATTACTCATGGCTCACAACAAATGCTGTCCAAAAGACGAGGCCGTCGACACAGAATGCCTGGGCTCGGACGAGGAACCGGATCTAATCAGGTCAGCGACCATCGTATACCGGGATCCTTTAGAAAAGATAATGCAGACAATGTACTAATATAACCCATTTGCAACAACCAAAAATTTTACTTTTAGCACACTAAAATTTACACGCTAGTTCGAAGCTAAATCGTTGGTTGATGTAATTGGGCATTAATTGATGTTTAAGCTGGCTCGGAGATTGATATGACCGACTGATTAAAAACGCACAGAATTGTTCATTCGCAAATTTTTTATCATCGGTAGGTCAAGGCATGATCAAAGAAGTGTCAACTTCTGAGTTGGTGATAACTATTGTAAGGAGCTCATAGAGCACTTTCGAGGTTTATATAATTTTGATGTTATATTGAGAAGGGGTAAATGTCCTGATTATTCGAATAGACAAATGAAGATGTTCCATAGTTTTAGAGAAAATTTCTAAAGTTTATGATCGGAAACCTAGAATCGATACTTTTTGTTGAACATAGTGACCTTCTGATAAGATAGTTCTTAAAAAAATCTATAGAACCTAGAATTAGCTTTAGATTAAAAACTCGCAATTTAGCTGTCTTAAGTGGCAGTAAATATTATAGATTACATAACCGTTTTACCAAAGTAAATGCTGGATGTGTGATGACGGTTCCTATTAATGTATGCCCTAAGTAAGATATAAGGGAGATACAAGTCTATTGTCAAATGCATAGTCCCCATTGTTGCAAAACATTCAAACATCTGTTTATAATAAAATGGAACAGTTAATGTCGATGTTTGCCTAATCGAAATTTCATAATTCATTCGTTTTATCTTTATGAATTATTTTTTAAATGTTTTTTCTTAGACCATGATTACCTACCTACTTATATTTATTTATGTATTACCTACGTATGGATGCAGCAAGGGCTCAGTACATCAGTACGATTATTCTTTATCTTAAGAAATATTTTTGTTATTTATTTATAAATGTACCTAATGAGAATTTGAAAACCAAACAATTGGGTCCTTCTGTTAAATTATTTTGTTGTAATACTGTTTCTTACAGGTGATCATTATGCATTTTACTAAAACTGATATACTAATTAATTATATTAAAAAGTAAATATATTATTGATTGTTTTACGGCAAAACCTCTCAATATAATATATTATGAGCTGAATAGTTTGTTTTTGTCAAGTAGGTAAATGACCTATATTTTAACATGTGATAATAACGTAGTAAAAATCACCATATTAAATATTTAGTACAAAGCACAAATTTACACTGGATTTTAATATTTTAATAGTTTTAGTAAATAAAATCTTTATAATTCACAATTTAACTGTCATATTATTATGTCACATACCTACAACAAGTAAGATTTATGTGCAAATCAGTTACAGTTTAAAGTATTTATTTATTTGGCATAATTATGTTCGTTTCAAAAACAAAATGTAGGTTATGTATTAACCACATAGCCATTGTTTCTAGTAAGTCAAGTTATGTATACACAATAATTGTGTGAACAATAATGTATGTCTGTGTATGAATTACTCGTATTTTAATAGACATTTATAATGAAAATGGGAAAATTAAGTGTGTTCAAATATGTAAAATATTCCTAGAAGACGCAGACCATTCCTTCAACATTCTAAAATTATTCCACTAAAAATAAAAGTGTTTTACGAAAAAAAGAATGTGTTGCCATTGTTAAATTGATAGAGCTGATAAAACCCCAACTCGGTGCATCGTTTTCGTACATAATAAGTACTTGCATCTAGTCTGATCTCAATTTGTAAGTATGTATTGCTTTATAAACATACCTAAATATATTTATGTATGTACAAGTTACTGTATGTACCTAATAAAGTATGCACTATATGATTATGACTGCTGCCTAGACACGTTTGGTTATTATTATAGACGATCAACATGTTGCATTTTTATGTATTATTTAGTTTTGTTTGTCCCTTTCTCCTTTACTAAACAGTGTCTTAATAATTATTTTTACACTAGCCGAAGAAATGTAGTAAAGAGGGTTGGATCTATTCACAAAAAAAATTGTGTAAATTTTCTATAATATCTACCTAACCCTAGGTAACATTCAGTTCCATGAAGCTTAAACAATACAAATAAGGTTCCCAACTTGTATAGATGCTGTATGCAATTAGTTTGTTTCGAAGTGCATTCATTGTAATAAAAATGTGTGTACTTACATTACATAATACAATTGAATATGGTGCTTATTTATGTGTAGCCTTTTGTGTGTTGAGAAAATTTATTGTTGTTTAATATTAAGGTAGTTTTGTACGCATTGTGACTATGAAACATTTGAGGCTCTGATAACCTTGAACCGTAACATATTTTCGTATTAAATGAGAACAACATAGTCACACAAGTCGTATACAAAGCAAGTAGGTACAATACCCATGAGTGTAGGGAGGTACAAGTATTATGGTGAACCTATAATAATGTAATCTGGGTTACGACTGTTACAAGTAACGAGCTTCACAAAATCCGTTGCCTAACGATGTTTGGTATTTTGTGTATGAATATAAAAATAACAAAATAAAAATGCAGTTTCAATTCATTTTATCCCATTCATATTGAAATTATTCATTACAAAAGGATTGATAAATAAGTATTTTAAATCTAAAGTCAATAATATAAATTTTAAAAAGACGGGTGAATTTACGATGCCTTATACTTATAATCTAAGCTTAAAATATTTTGTAAATGGAATATTATTAGGTTTTCGCGTTAATTTTACATTTTTTTTTAAACCAATTTCAAAGTGTTAGTTTTAGTGATACGAAAAGAATTTTGAGCACAAAATTATGAGATCAAGCAGTAGATACTTCAGCAGTAAGATTATATTTACCTACTCGTTGCGCAAACTATCAATGAAGCGTTATTAATTTAATACAAGAAATTATGTTAAATACATACCTACTACTAACGAAAATTGATACAACAGTTTTAAGTAGGTAGTAATTCACTCAAATAATTATACAGATAATGAGAACGTAAGTAACTACACACCAATATTCCAAATACAAATATCACAACATTTTTCTTAACTAGTCCTTAACTTTCTTTACACATACAATTACACCTTACGATACACATCAATAATTAAGTAAGAATTTACATACATTATAGGTACCTACATAAAAATAATTTCAGTGCCAGATCTAAGTGTCTTAAAATCATAGGTAATTTATTTAAAGGGAACAATAAATATCTATAATTATAAAATAACATGGACACACAGTATGGCCACTGGGAGAGTATTAAAAATTAAAATTCATTAGGTAGGTACATTAATTCCTAACATTAATTAAAACCATTTAGAGATTCATAAATTTCACATTAAATGTTTCTCTTACCATCTGGTGAAAGCCAATCATAACCGCAAATAAACATAATATTCGAGGTTTTGCAAATTAATAGATCAGATAATTATTATATATATGTTATCAAGAGTTTACGTATTGTATCTTGGTCCAGCCAATTTGCTTTCTTCATATATTTTTAAGTAATTGGTAGTAAATTACACACTAAAGTAGAACCAGAAAGAAACACGTTTGTTAAAGTATTCGCAGAAGCAAACTGAGCGTTAAGTAAAGTTAGAAATAGACAATTATAATAAAGTGCGGAATCGCGGCATCCCATTCAAAATAAAATAATCACAAATAAACAATAGGTACCTAATTGTTTTTCACATAGGTAACACAGGTCTATATTTTATGAAACGTGATGATCTCCCTATACTCGAGTGTTGTTGCCACAGCTGCACAAATGATAGTAGAATATAAATTAATAGTGATAGGACCATAACCCACCTAATAATATTCGAATTCTAAAGTAGTTGTCAATGAAAAAAATAGTTTCATCAAACGAGGGTCATGGAACTGATATTTTACAGTCTTATACAAATCGGTTAAATCTGAGTATTTTCAGAGTAAAATTAAAGCTTCTTTTATTACAAAATATGTCTGCTGTATCAATTAAATAAATTACGTAAGTAAATGCAATCATTTCGTAAGTCGCGGTATCATTATAGTCAGCACATAGCTGCTGGATCCCCTTCCATAGTGCACGCTATATTATCTAACTTATGAGCTAAGTGCATTTTGTTTTCTAGTCCTAATATAATTTGTTCTCTATATTTACTGACATAAATATACAACTCTTTTAAGGCAGACAAAGTATCGAACTCGTTTAATTGTTCTACAGAGAGTTGCTGCATAGACGTGCTTAGCTCTTGGTCTGTTACTTGGGGTAATTGAGATACTGACTGATAAAACCTTATAACCATATCTCTGTACGACGGCAGATCTTTAGCGAAAAGTAACTTATTGGATGGAGAATCTTTACATAGTCGATGTTCCGTCAGCGAACAAGCGTCCATAAAAGTCTGAGCTATAACTGATAATGAGGAATCAACAGTTGCTGTTTTATTGATATCAAATATGAAATCAGGATTCTTTATAAGGTTGACCCAAAATCTCAGTGGTAAACTGTTAGATTTCCATGCGTGAACCACTTCTGGGTTCATGATACCGTGTGTTCTAGCAGCGTCGTCAAAAAGGTCAAACAACCATTTGACTGCTGGCGGCAAAACTTCGTTTACAGTAAGTATGGTGCTGAAAAAGTCATCGACGAATTTGTGAACTGTTCCTTTCGTAGATAAAAGCCTTGTAAGGAATATTTCTGGTATCGCCTTGTGGCTATGCTCCGATGATTTATTAATAATATGCTGGTATTCAATGGGTTTCACTAAATGGTAGAAATGAACATTTTGATCTGTAATGTCGCTATTGTAGACTCGTATGTGTGAATTAGAACAATAAATACCAGTGCAATTCTTGCAAGGTACTTTGTACGGGGTGTTAAAGCTGTCATTTTGCCGTGATATCAAGGACATGATAGCGGATTCCTTGACGCCGTAATGGGCCAGTGTATTTAATTTTCGCCAGCCATTGACCGTCTTCGTGGTCAAGTCTTCATCTTGCAGAGTCACATGGCCGCCTCTACCGTGACGCCATTCTAGATCAACTTCGTGGACGGAAGGTCTCATCGAAAACGGAGTATTTTTGAAAAGCCCGTCTAATATTTTTGCTTTAACCTGTGAAATGCTATCGCAGTCCAACACTTTGCACTGAACTTTTTCATCGAAGTCATCTTGTACAATGTGCAACGTGATTGTTTGGTAATCGATTTGCTCCTTCAATAACTTCTCTTCAGACAGCGAGTACCTTGCCTCATGTGTAATTGCATCTACGACACCTTTCTCAATTTGATGTTTGATGGCCTTGAATAGCAAAAATAAGGAGGACCCGGCGTAGTCCTTGAGGTAGTAATACATACACAGAGCCATCCAATTTGTCAACATCTTCTCAACAACACTTTCAGTTCTCCGTAACATCAACTGAGGATGTTTGTTACAGACTGATTTATCTATAAGACGTAATAAAAGAGATTTTAATATGTCTGTAGCGTATTCCATTTTTCCCATTAGAATAATCATCAACAGGGAAGCCACGTTAACTTTGTCTCGAATGTTGAAAGACTTTTGTGACTCTAATGTGTCTATAAATGACAGAAGGAAACATTTATTATTCAGTAGCTGTTCAAATTGAATCATCGCTGCGTCGTAATTAGTTCGCGGGGCGTTAATGAATTGCCGCTGGACGTTCAATATAGGGTGGTCGGACACACCCGGAAAAAATACTTTCATCACGTAATTAACATGATCAAGGGTTGGGATACCCGAATGTTCCAGATCCGCTGCCAAATCAGACATATCAGTTTGCAATTCAGCAAATGCTAATTTGCATTCCAGTCTTACATTACTTTCTAGTGTATCCATTTGAATTTGTATTCTTTTGTATTCTCTTTCAGCTTTAGTGCTTCGCCGCCTGTACATCACCAGAACAATCATAAAAATCAAAACCAGGAAAAATGTACCAGCCGCAATGCTTGCGATGGCTTCAGGCGGAAAATTATAGTTTCTCAATAATTCATAGTGAAGATAGCCAATGGGGAATCTCAAATTCTTTCCTACTCTTACGACCACTAAAGGCAAATTAATGTCTGTAATTTGCACTCCATTTTCATCTGTATTCGATGGTTGTATTTCTGGTGGCGTACAAAGAAGTTGTTGCATAGTAAGACTAGTCACATTACATGTTTGTACTCCAATCGTAACGACTACGTCGGACTCGTCACTTGCTCTGATTAGGTTTTCTCCTTCAATCACTAAGGGATCTCCTTTATAAGATTTAATTCTGTTGACGAATTGGTAGACATGCGGATCTTCTACGAACACCATATGAGTGCGCGGTGGATTGAAATATTTTTCCAAATCGTGCATCGTCTCTACGTTATCCATAACGAAGCCAACTTTCATTGCTATTTGCGGGGTACTGGTTTGAGATTTCGTAGCTTGCAATATATCAACGTACTTTTTATTGATCGCAGGACTTGGACATTCCATCTGATTGGAATTTAGCACAGAGCACGAAGAACTGTTTACCGGGTCTAACTCATTACCATAATACAATTTCATTAATGGTTTTTGGATTGTATGTAAGTTAGTTCCATGAACAGTGATCATTCTACCCCCGGATACGAAACTTTTTAAGGGTTTTATTTCCATTATAGTTGGATCTTGTGTGTAATTGAATAAATCTCCTTGTAGAGTTCGGTTTGCATTGTCAATTGTAACCGTTAAATGATGGATTACACGAGGTGAATTTGTTTTAGGTGTGATACATATTATTCTGCTATTTGATGTTTGTGTTTTGTTTACGGAACAAGGCAATTCACCTAAGAAAGCGAACACTGCGGAGCCAATGTTTAAATGCTGCCCTCCAATAGCTAATTGGGTACCACCGGAAACAGGCCCTAAAGTTGGGTAGATGCCTTGCAACTTTATATTTTCATAGGTAAACATAACAGATGACTCTGTGTAGCCCGAATCATTTTCTACAATAACAGGAGCAATAATAGAGCCATTGGAAGGTCCAGTCCGACATGTTATGCTTACAGAGACTTCAAAATCAACTATCTCGCATAAAACATCGCCTATACGAACTTTACCAGTTACTTCTTCGACTCTCAATCCAAGATTACTTCCTTCTATAGTTACAATCGTTCCTCCTTCTAGGGGTCCACTAAGGGGTTTAATCATATCAATTCTCGGTTTCGGGCATTCTGTAACTGGATTATC
The DNA here is from genome assembly GCA_963576535.1 of Plemyria rubiginata. Classification (NCBI taxonomy): domain Eukaryota; kingdom Metazoa; phylum Arthropoda; class Insecta; order Lepidoptera; family Geometridae; genus Plemyria; species Plemyria rubiginata. The sequence continues at coordinate 4,768,878 of OY754906.1, forward strand.
AAGGCAAGACTCTGTGTATGAACAAGAGTTTCCACACCAAGTGCATTGGTATATGGAATTTCTAGTAATGCATAGTGAACAGTCGGCATGCTCTCTATGAGACCCAAGAATTTCACACTTATAAAGTGTTATGGTAATGGTGTCTACATAATGTTTATGATTCCATACCACCTTTACACTTACATTGTATTCACCAACATCCTCTTCATAGGAATATGTGGTTTTATCACATACTATGTAATGGTTAGATTCAACTCTTGCTGGTAAGATCATGTTTGCCAGCTCAATGCTTACTATGCATTGAAATCCAGTATGTCCAGGTTGTAAATGTGGCAAATTCTCCACCTCCAACTCCAGCTCTTTCGGTACATTATTAGGCAGTAGTATTGGTTTCTTATACTGCCTTATTCGAGGGCAATGGCCAATGCCATGATTAAGTAATTTTGTGGGATTATTTTCTCCACTAATAATGGTTCTTTGGCACACAGAGGTGTCATGTGTACATCTATTATCATAAATACACCAATTACATGCCCACTCACTCATTATGCAAGAATTACATGTAGTATGTTTGGAGCAATCATAAAAGGCAAAGTTTCTGGACACAAAATCTTTGTTTGTTTCTGATGAGTGAACAGAAAGAGGCACATACACATGGTCTTGATTTTGGATGATCTTAGGTCTGTGCTTGATATCAGGGGTAGGACAAGCCAAGCCATTGGTTGTCACTGCAGCATCTATGGCTGGGGTGTTGCCAAACACACATTTGTATTTTGCACCAAAAGGTAGCTCTGGTAGGGTTCTGATAACCAATTGCACAGTAGTTAATTCATTAATGGATATTCTGTCAGGCATAATTTGTTCAAAATCGATGCACTGCTGTCCTGTGTACTGAGAAAGCCATCTGGGTGCACTTTGTGTTCCTTTTTGGCACATATTTTGAACAGTGCACCTTTTTTCCAAAGAACACCAGCCACAATGAGGGTCATTGGACTCTAAGCATGATGAACAATTTCCATGTTCTACACATTTTTCAGTTGGTATTTGAACAATTGAATGTTTACCCAATAAATACAGAGTTTTTTGAT